>VWZF01003190.1:0-117325 GCA_013396755.1 Sclerurus mexicanus
CGTCCCGTCCCGTCCCGTCCGTCTCTGACGAGCTGCCTGCCTCCACTCCTCCCGGGCCTCTCGCCTCCTCCCCGCCCGGTTCTCCCTTCTCCCCTTGCTTTTCATCTCCTCCCCTTTCTCCTCCTTTTTTCTTTTTTTTTTTTTTCCCCGCTTTCTTCCTTCCCTCCATACTCCTATGCGCTTCCCATCATCCTGTCCCCATTCCGTTCCCCTCTTTTTCTCGCCTCCTTCCCCTCTCCTTTCTCTCCACCCGCTGCCTGTGGGGTGGCACTAGGGCTAGACAGGGATGCTCCATCTCTAGCCTCCGCGATCCCCCCTGTACACACAACACTCCCTGCCCAAAGGACACGGATCTCTGTTGATGTGAAGGGGGAAATTCCCTCCCTCTCTGAGTATAGAAAGCCTCTCTAGGAGCAGGACAGGCAGCCCAGCACCTGGTGGCTGTGGGGTTAGAGTGCTGGAACCAGGAAGGCTGTATTAGGCATCCTCTCAGCTTTCCTTGAGGTGTTGGACATTTTGCAGCCCCGTCATGCCTATTCCACTCACCCCACTCCATAACTGGAAGAGGACCACCATTCCCTCACTGTTTTAGTTAATGCTGTCTCCTCTTTGTGAGTTCTGTTGGTGGCAGTCTGGGGACAAGGAACTCTGGCAGGCAGGAGTGGCCCACCAGCTGGCACAGAGATGAACACTGTAGGGTGCTTGAGACACCTGTGCCAGGCCATTGCACACAGTACTCTGCTGTTTGCCCTCTATTGTGGCAGCAAATCTACTGACCACTAGCATTCACTCTGTCTCTAAAAAAAGTCCTAAATAATTTGATATATTTGAGCTTAAGGTGCATTACTCCAAGGTTACTGTCCTTGTCTTGCCAAATGGCCCTGTATTGCTAGGCCAGAAAGGACAACAGAAGTTGGTATTTTGCAGTCTATTCTTGCCTTTTCCCTGTGCACCTTTTGAAGTGTGTATCTCTTGAAAGCCTATAAATCTTCAGAGACATGGATTTAATACTTCTACCAGCATGTATGACGGATTAAGCTTGATTATATATTCACGTTGCATGAAGTGTGGATGATACAAACACTTTGGCATTCCTGCTTTCCTGGATAGGGCAGTTAGTACAGATTTAACTACTCCACCCCTCTCCCACTAATCACTTAGGCAGGATAATACATGTCTGCTTTTAAGCATCGCAGATAATTTAGCGTGTGCTAAATCTGATCCTTATGAAACTGAACACTGGCTTTAAAATGTTACAATTCATTTCCTTCAGGGACAGACTGTAGTGTCCATACAGTGAAGATTCCTCACAAGAGTATGACAGGTCTGGATTATGCACAGAGCAATCAGCAGACTTGAGGAAGCAGAAGGAGTTGCTAAAAATTATACTGCCTGGGGAGCTAATTAAAATTTGTAGATTCAAATCTACTCCTTTAATATAGCAAAAGGAAATCCTATCGAGGAGATAAGCTAATCCAAAAACAAACAGACAAATTCACCAAAAATAACTCTTCTAGCAATTACTTAGTTTGATGGTCCTGATGGAAACTCCATTTGAGGAAGTCCTTGGACTTCTGATTGAGAGGAAACCAGGGATGATTGATTTTGCATACTCTTTTCCAAAACATTTGCTACTTGCCATTGTTCGATAAAAGATATTAGACTGGGTGGACATTTTAAACCTTCTCATATAATTCTGCTAGGCTCAATCATGCCTTCATGATTCTCATAAACTCCTTCAGTCTGCTAATCTTTTAATGAGGTATACAAAATACTGGGTACAGGTATCAGGAAGGACTGCCTAAGATTTCATCTCAGTGCTTAGACCCTACAGAGCTGAAAGATGCACTATAAGAATCTGTATCAGTGTTTGTTGTTGTTTTTCAATTACTGTTTGCACTATTCTTAACAGTTCCTTTAATTGCATCAAGAACCCTAACCCTAACCTTTGGGACAGATTTAGATCGATTAAATGGTGAGAAGGTTTCATGTGATGTCTCTGACTATGACAGAAGATAGAAGAAGAATCAGAGGCACATCTGAAACCTTTTGTGCCTGACAGTTTACTGAAAACATATTCTTTCTGTTTTGCAGCCTGTGATCTTTGTACTTTTGACAGTTCCCTGTGTGTTGAGGGTTCCGTGTTTTGTGTAGAATTATTTAGTTTATTTCTCCCCCTCTGAAAGTTCTTTAATAACATGAGAATGTAAAAAGTGATTCTTATTCTTAAAGGGATATTTATTCCAAAGTTCGAAATGTAATTTTAAAAATGACTTAGGCTGAAAATCTTTTTGACTTGTCATTTCATAAATAAGCTCAGGCAATGCTACCCTTTTAGGTTTTTCACCAACGGAGAGGTTTTCTTTGCACAGCTCAGAACAGGACCTGTAAGTTTCTGTGCACGGGTCTCTCTCTTGCCGCTTGTAGCATTCATTAGGCAACCCAGCACCTTACATATCTAAATAAATCTACATTTTGCCAGTGTCTTGGGGTATTCTCATGGGCCAAACAGCACTAGTCAGGTGAGTGAGCTGTGGACAAACATAGCATTCTGACCTCCTGTCTCCCCAGATTTAATGCTGACTTGTTGGATGATTTTATGCATATCGGTTCTAACCTGTGTGCTGCAGATGGGTGATCTGTAACTTTGTGCCTGGATTGGAAGGATTTGCTAATGGAACTAGGGCAGCCAGCATCAAGGGTTGCAACTACATGATTTGCATTACTTTGCTGTTAAAATCTTCCATGCCTTCCACCCATTTGTTGCAGCTGAGATATTTCTGCTTTTGTAAAATGTTTATTCAAGATCTTTCATGCCTCTTACCTGACACCGTCACAGTTTTATCCATGTACCAAAAATCCCAAAGGCCAAATGAACGTGCGGTACAATTGCCTTTTTCTCCCACAGGCTGGGTGCACAGCTCTCTCTGTAAACCAGTGCACCTCCCTTAGCTGCTCTGGAAGTGCGCTGACGCACGCCAGTGGAGCCTCTGACCTGCAGGATATGGCTTTCTTGCTCTGGCAGCACGTATGTGGCCTCATTTCCTGCTGAATGGGTCTGCTCTGACGAGGAAAGTGCCTAATCAGCACTCTGGTGCAGCTGACGCAGCTCAGGCTGACTGTTTGCCAGAGCTTGGAGCCCCTCGCTCCCTGGGGCAGTGTTATTGAAATCATCAGCCTCAGTCGCTCTGGCTGAGACCTGCTGTGCAAATACCCTTTGCCTCTCTACAAAGTCACATCTGTCAGGAGAGGTAACCACAGCCTCTTGGCTTTTCCTGTCCTGTCCTCCCTCCCTGGCTGCTATTCTTAACCTGCCTTCTTCCTTTGAAAGGTCTTACTTGCATACCCAAATCTGTCTCCAGAATGTGCTGCAGGATTCCTGTGAGCAGAATTGTGGCTTTCTCTTACAGCAGTACTGCAGTGTGGCAGAGAGACACAGTGGCATCCACTGCAACTCATGTGGGGCTGCTTTGGCTGCACTCTAGCACTGGGATAAAGGTCTTTGCAAGGCTGCAGCTCTTGCCATGGGCTGGGGTGGGCTGATTGCCTGCTTTCATTCCTGGGACACTGTTAAGGAGAGTTGCTTGTTCAGAGTGATGTATGGGAGTTTGATACCCATCTACAGCAATAAACTGTGTCTCTGAACTTTTCATCTGATCAGGGCAACTACAGCTTATCACCTTCCCACGCCTCATCCAGGCAGCATGCAAAGATGCTACCTTGCCTGCCTGAAACTTGTCATTGGAGACATGGGTTATGGCCAGGTCTTTTTCAGAATCCAGTATCTGGTAGCATCCATGGCCCGAGGAATCCTAATTAAAAATGAATGTTCATGATTAGAGATGGATAAAATCCAAACTGATTCCCTGTTGCCAAGTGATGCATCACAAGCATGGAAGGTGTTTGAATCTGTATCCAAACTTTCCCATTTCTTTAATGGACCAAGTTACCTTTGAACTGTAACAGTCCAGAGCTTCTGAACAATATGGTTTAGGATTAAAAACTCTGCCCTGGTATTTTTCCATGGCTATTTTGTAGACTGACATGTCAGAAATACTAGTTTATGGATCCAGCTCCATGTCAACAGGAAAAACTCTACATTAAAGCTACCATAACATAAGCATCATGGTTTTTAGGTCTCTGATGTCATGCAATGTTTATACTGTGTTTGGGGCTTTGATGTTATTGCTATTTATTTCTGACTGATTGGCAAATTGCTAGATAGGGTGATGTTGTTAACGACAGATTTCCTTTCCGCCAGTGTAAGGTGTCCTTCTTCCATTCTCTTTTCCTTTTTCTTTAAGGGTTATGAAAGAATGATACTGATGTAGCAGGGTAGGATCTGAGGTTTTGTAGCTGTGGTGCAGCCCTCCTTTCATGAGTATGTGGAATCCTTAATATTGATGGTATATTGTATTTTTCATTTTCTCTTTCTTCAAATGAGAGCACTTCGTTGTTGTTCAGGAAACTTGCTTTTGTTACTACTTCTATTATTATGTTTGGGACTGCACAAAAGCACAGGGGATTTAGTATGTTTTTCTTAGCTTTTGCTTCAAGTTTGATTGTTCCAGTTTTCAAGGCACTGCTAATCCTGAAAAAAATGAGATTTGTGGATGTTTTGCAAGAGTGTTTAGAGACTCTGTCATGTGTACTTCCTGCAGAGTTAGGTGTATGCACGAGTTGAAACCTTATTGTCTAGCTGCATATCGTCATGTACAAAGACATAATTTCAGCTTCCTATAGTGGTATATAGCAGTGTCATTTGAGGACCATTAAAAAGTCCATTGCTGCTCCAGTTCTGTTCTCCAAAAATATTAAAATGTCACTTTTAGTTGGCCTTCTTTCTGGCAGTAGGTGAGCAAATGTCATACTAAGATGGATTTCTAAGGCTTTTCAGTGCATTAATATGTTTTGGCTATGCATTCTCATTAGGCACCTGTCTCGTTTTAAACATTACTGACAGTACTTTGCTCCTAGCTACCAACGGTGAGCCTGGTTATCCCACTGTGTCCAGCTCAGAGGGATCATGGACTGTAGAACCACACGGTCAGTGAGAGTTGCCCTGACAATGCACTGTGCTATCACCTATTCTGACTTGCCTCCCTTCCCAAATAGGTATTGCAGCCAGGTTTGGGGTCTCTCCTGAAGATCACAGGGGTATGGTTTATCTGTGAAGTCTCCTGTGTCGTGGAATTCAGTCTGTGCTTTCCACACAACCTGTGCTGGCACCATATTTAAAACTTTGTATCCATAATTTGTCTCTGGATCTTCAGAAGGTATAGCGTACTTGTCTCACATTTTCTTGGGTTATGTTTGGATTTATTGTCTTAAGTTTTCAAACGTCTCTTCAACAAATTTTCCAGAGTAACAAATTTAGCACTGATATATCTTAAGAATAAAGGGTTCCACATAAACTCCTTTGACCTACCTGCTTCTGTTCAGACCAGAAATATTACAAGAAATGCACCCCTTGCCTGCACCTGGTATTCTTGATCTGCCCTTACCCAGTTGCCTGGATTGAGAAAGATGGAGGTAGTTTCCAAGCAGAGAAATTAATGGTTGTGGAATGCAGGGTTTCCATGAAGGTGAATTAAGGGGAAGATGTGGATATGATATGAACGAAAACTGCTCAGGTATTGCTGCTAATGCTTTATTCCCATGCATTAGTTATCCCTACCTGCAGAGCTGTAATACATGTACAACTTCCCTTCTCCAGGAAGTCTGTTTGGAAAATTGTGATGCTTGTACTACTTCTGTTATTTAGCAAGTGGAACCAAATTACTCTCTGCACTTTTCAACTTGCCAACTCACCTTTGGAAAGAGCTGAAGTACACATCTGGAACACAACTACAAACTTGAAAAAACATATGCACCATGAGCATACACTGAAAGACTGTGATTACTTGGTGAGGCCTGGGAAGTATAATAAATCTCTAGGTATTGTATGGCTCTTGCAAAGAAAGGGAATAAGCCATCTATGTCCTCTGACATTAGAATGGGAAACTGCAGATGAAATTGCAGGAGGCAAGATTAGATATTAAAAAATTCTTTTCTAACCATGAGGTTAGTTATGGGCTGGAATAGAGAGGTGAGGGGCCCTCCTTATGAGAAGTTTTAAAATACAGATGAGACAAATATTTGTCAGAAATGCTCTAAGTATATCTGGTAAGGTTTTCAGAAGGCTGTTAGGCTAAATGAGATCTGAAGAGCTCTTCTAGCCTTGTTTGCTTTGAGACTATTTTATGTTCTCTGTATATTGTCTCCCTTAGTAGAAATACTAAATCCTTGAACATACCACAGAAAAGACATTTAAGCTCTTCACATCCCAAGGAATAACAACATTTTTTCTCTGACCTACTTTGTCCCTCTCAAACATAGATAGCATCTTGCCCTCTTATCTTCATTTTTTACCATGTCCCCCAAGACTTTCTTCTGTTTCTGCTTTTCTTAAGCTTGGATAATAAATCCTGTAACTCTTTGCTTCGCATTTTTTAAAACGTTCCATGCTGAAAAACAAAGTGCCCACACAAATACTCACAGCACAGAGTTTGTTGTCAGAAAAGCAGGGAATCCTTCCCTAACCTCAGGAATGTCCCTGGAAGATGTGCTTGCCTTTCATTCTGTTGTCAGGAACAGTGTCGCTATACTTTGGCAGCTGCTAACTTTTAAACAGATTCTTTAAACCTGAAAACAGAAGTAAAACTCTACTCTTTCTTAAGCAATTCTTTCCATAAAGATCTGTAACAGGGACAGTTTAATCAGAAAACTTCAGTCAAATTTTGTACGCTATATATGTTTGAGTATGGTCAAACTTTGACCTCTGAGCTTCAGGAGGAGTTATGGATGAGACAGGTGGTTGTGTTTCCTGCTGTGCAGTGAGATAATGAACAAATAGATATCCAAATATCCAGCAGGTCTGTGAACTGCTTAAAAAGTTACCTTGTTTGTGTTTCTAAGATGATCTTGCTGAAGAATTTTTGGCCCAGCTTTGAATAAACAATATACATGACTTTCATGTCCTTCAAGTATTGAATATTTTAGAATAGATTATCTTTCATGTTGTAGGAGGACTTATGTGTCTCAATACTGCATTTAAGTGAAAAATAGGCTGATATCATAGCAAGTCAAAGGTATCTCCTTCATGTAGCTGTCAGGTACTCAATATTCTATTCTTCGTCTTCTTTCCTTTGAAGGTAAAAGTAAGGAGCAAAAGAAGGGCTTTATCTGTTCTTTTTCAAAGTACAGAAGTTCAGGTGCCATTTATTAAATGATTATTTGCAGAGAACATGAGAAAAGCCATATCTCACATGCTGTACATACCATATGTTGGGTGGATCCCTTAACCAAACATAGACATTTTCCTAGCAGTGTTGTTGCCACATGGATAAGATGTAGGGTTCCCATACCACCAAATCAGCTTGTATTTCTTCTGTCTGAAAAGTCACCTTGTATAAACTCTCAAATACACAGTATTGTTTAAAAAAAAAAAAATCCGGTCTTTTTTTTTTTTTCCCTGCATTCCTCTCCTTAAAAGAGAAGGCAATAGGCAAAGTTCCTTGTTTATCTCCTAAAGCAGGGAGAAGACAACTGCTTCAACAGCAGGCCTTAGAGAGTCACCAAATTATTTGCATTGTTTGATGGAAGAGGGGAGGTCCTGACCCATTAAAAATTAGTGATTTTGATGTGATGAAGTAGCAGCCAGACCCCTTTTGACTGTGTCCTGTCTTATTTGCTGGCTCCATGGCTACATGGAACAATAGTCTGTGCAGGACAGCAGGGACGTGGGCAGAATTACAAGTAAGCATCCATCAAATTCCTCTGTGCAACACTAAAAGGGTTTTTCCTCTTCACTTTCTAGATGACAGCCTGTGTGAATCATTCTCTATGGCTTGGGCTAGACACCTTTGAACTTAGGATTGTACCCTGGAAACATGAAAAATTATTTTTCTCGCCCATGAAGGTACTAAAATTTATTGTGTTGATATTAAGTCCGATGCTGGCAAAGCTACCTGGGCCAGTTTGTTTGTTTGTTTGTTTTAAACGGATTACTAATATTTGCACAGTTTGCCAAAAACTAAACCTTTTCATGGAGAGCCTGTGCGTAGAATATTTCTACTCGGATGGTTAAAGTCTGTCAAAAGTTATTAATAATAGGAGTGGAGGGTTCTGATGGGGATTGCTGATGAAGAGTGCCAATAAGCAGTGGCTGAGTGCAAAGGCAGAGGCACTACAGCAATGTGAACATTAAAACATGACATTTTTAAAAGGTCAGATATTAAAAACTGAGGAAATTGCCAGCAAAGGTTACAATAGCAATGCTGGGAGCAGCAGCAGAGCTGATACAAGTCAGTTTATACTGAGAGGCTGAGTATCTATGGCTTCATGTCTCTGCTGAATCTCAGTAGCTGCAGCAGGTTGAAGGCTTTTCCTGTGGCTTTGGAATTTATTGGAAGTAGATGGGAAAGACAGGTGCCTTATACTTATTTGCCACTATAGTGATTTACCACATCCCTGAGAAGGTGGTCCATGACAATATTTCATCCACTTTTTATTTTTGGGATCTGGTAAGAGAAAATGGAAAGGGGGGAGAGAGGTTGTCAGAAGCTGAAACCCACAATACTAAGATCAATGCATCACTGTTAGGTAGAACACTTCAGGTTCTCAAAAAAAATCCTCCATTGGTGAGACATAGGATCACTCCATAGGCACAGTCAATAGCTCTGTGTTGCATTTCATGGGTCTGTAGGATAATATATAGAAAAACAATGCTTTACTTGGAGCAATTTTATCATATATATGTTTTCCACAGCAGATGTTGAGCAAAGGCCTTCCAGCTGAGAGGTACTGATGAAGGGTCTCCCATGTTTGAGGTTGACTTCACCAGGCTACTGGAGGGGCTCAAAGGTTTGTATGTGCTTGAGTGGCTGTGGAGAGACCCAAATGGAAAGGAAAAGGGCTCAGCTCCCTCTCTGGGACTCACAATAGGCATCACGCTGATCTTTTAGGGAAGTCTGTATCTGAAGCTAAGTAACCTCCAGAGTTTCATAAGATGAGTGAGTGAAAGCATCTGAATTCTGCTTGAATGGCATATAAGGTGTCTTAGTAGCTTGTTAAAGGTCTGCTGATGATTCTGTTCTTGAAGTCTGATTTTTTTTTTTTTTATACAGACTCCTCAATGCAAAGGCAGTCAATGATTTGACTGAAAAGAGAACCTAGCCATATAGTAAATGACCACAGTGCTAGATGGCCATAATGTGAGCCACAGCATATGCAAGTAATTTTCAAAAAAGAAGCATTTGAACATCGCTCTGAAGAAAAACAATTGTAAGGAAAAAGAAAGCAGAGTGCTACCTTTTAAAAGTAATAGCACACAATGCAGGCTCCAAAATGTTCCATAATTGTTTGTGGTATAGCCTCAGAGTAAGGAAATATCATTAAAAAGAAGTAATTTGAGTGAAGCTTAAGATCATAACATTCCACTTATCCGTTGCAAATTCATACCATCCAAACACGGGTTTCCAATAATACCCAGAGACTTTCTCTGCTCCTTTTGATGTGTTAGCATGTAACAAATATACTTTCCTTCTCTGACACTGAACTTAGGAAAGCAAATAAAATCAAAACCATACTTAAAGCACTGACTCACAGAAAACATTATGCTTACATATATGTCCAAGGCATATGTTATATTAGTCATTCTAATTAAAATAATACACACATCTGTTTTACAATGAAATATGAGTAATGTGTCACTAATTACTAACATCTGTAGTTCTTTCTAGCTATGATATTTCCATTTTTAAATGCTGCACATTCTGTGGATTAATAAAATGTGCAAAAGCAGATTTATAATTTAAATATAAAAATTATAATACTCTGAGCCATACTTTGGTTTTACTTATATATCAGTATTTGTCATCAGGAGCTTCCTGGCTTTCCATGAATTGTCTCTTTTGCCCCCTACATTGCCAGAGCAGATGTTTGACAACTAGACTGGTATTTCTTCTCTGCCTTCCCAGAGAAATGGGTCTAAGCTTGCCCCCTTTTTGCAAAGGTAGCTTTCCTGAAGGCCTGTGTCTTGGACTAATGGTGTCCTTTCAATACTGTTCAACACTCTTTGAGAGCTTCCTAATTTCCCAAAATTGTACTTAGAGCCTTCTTTAGTTGTTTTGATCACTCCTCTGATGGTTGTACTGTCTTGATCACACTTAAAATGTTAAGATCAACTATAAGATTTTCCTTCTTCACTTAGTGTTAGAAAATTGTCTTGTTTCCAGCTTGTTAACTGTCCATACATCTAACTCTTATTTTTATGAGCTTTGCATTTGACCTGTTTTATCCACAGTGTAGTTCTAATATGACTGTTCCTGGCATTACATTGACTTGTGCATCAGAGACAAAATTATTAAGCAGCCCACAGCTGCAGCCAAATCATTTTTTGTAGCCATGCTGTCCAGACATCTCCAGAAGCAGCAGTATTGGTGTTACCATCATTGAACTTGCCAGGCGTTCCTTGACATTTCGCCAAGAATTATAGCTCCAACATAGTCTTAAATTCTCGGCATGGTTTTGGCTTGTGTGCCAAGTCATGTACTGTTATTTTGGACTCTGAATGCATGGGCAGCTCCTGTCTTTATTTCTTTACTTAGGGTATTTTTTGCATGCTATCATGGCCACAGTATCAGAGCAGCCTGCACTCTGTAAGCTTCAGTTAACTCTGG
Organism: Sclerurus mexicanus; assembly: GCA_013396755.1. Lineage (NCBI taxonomy): Eukaryota > Metazoa > Chordata > Aves > Passeriformes > Furnariidae > Sclerurus > Sclerurus mexicanus. The sequence goes on from VWZF01003190.1 coordinate 10,722, forward strand.
ATGATTTCCTTTGCTTGTCAGATTCCAGATGTTTTGCCAGAGTTTATTTCTGGGTCTTTCATGATCCTGTCTCTGACTTCTCTGTGCATGTGTGCCTTCACGCCAATGAAGAAATATTCTTATCAGGGTTAGTCAACTCCCATCCTCCCCAACACCCTTTTTCTACAGACAAAAATGTTCATCTTTCAAGTCTTAGATCTGTTACAAACTCTTCTAATGCTTTCTATTCCCCCTGCATTAAAAAAGTCTTGTTCCATTTCTGCACAGAATGCAGTCCTCCTTAAGGTTCTGCAATCCATTTTCATTGTGAGCCTCTTGGCTGGCTTAATTGAAAACTAATAAAAACTTCAAGCAATTGAGAACTTTTATCAGAAATAAATTGACCTTCTGCCCAGTATCCTTCTAATAGCATTCATTGTTTGTCACTGTAGAAACTGTGCAGGTCTCCTCTAGAGTTTTTTTCACTAATAGGGAGTTTATCCGCTCCATTATTCATTCTTGCAGAGCAGTTTGATTCTCCCCAATACTGTACTTTGTCCTGAGATAACGCCAAGTTTGTGAGCCTGACAGACTGTAAATGTGATATCTGAATGTGTCAGCATTGTTGTGCATGGGACTCTGTCAAGCTGAACATTTCCTTCTGCGCGTCTCATACCAGCAGTTTTTAAAGGCACAGCTCCACACATGCTGTGAACACTCCTTTTTCCCCAGGACATTTACCTTTCCACCCCTCATTTTTATGCCCTGCAATGACATTGTGGAGGATGAAAGTTAAAAGAGCTTTAATGCACCCAGCAGCCCAGGACTGTGAATTCATCCCAGCTGCTTGCAGAGTGTTAATGGACACTGTGCAGACCAAAAAGGAAATCTGTCCCAATGGTTTTTAAAGCTTCACCTCTGTTACTAATGTCACATTTGAGAGCTAATGAAATAGTTTTCAGACATGGGTCTGGTCCCTGCTAATGCTCGTGATTGTGGGCCTACAAGTAGTATTGCATACTCCAATGGGAAGTTTACTTGGGCAAAATTCCCACTGAGGTCAGCTGGGCTTTGTCCAAAGCAATCCTTGCCTAATAAATCCCTTAATGGTAGTAATTTTTGAGTTTGGGGCTGTAGTTAAATATAGGAATATTTTAAATTAAAAAATACATAGGCTGAACACTCATCCTGTCTGCACTGCTCTTTCCTGCAGTAATTCTATCAAGTTATTCTGAGTCTTTCTTGGTGTACAGCTGAGTGCATAATCATGTCTCCTGTTACCACTTGAAATAACTAATGAAAAAGCCTCAGTTATATACAATTTATTTCATATAGATTTATGGCTTTTAACTAGTGAACAGCATGGCATCTAATGAGTCCTGGAGTATCTGAACCATAAAATAAAATTAAGGAAAGTTCGTATTTTTCCATAAATGAAGGTGTGATTGCAGAGTGATTACAACATTTGGCTTTTTGACAGAGGTATAAGCTCCCTTGTCATGCAAGTGATGAGTGTTTTCAAGACAGGTAGAGGAACAGATCATGCTTGTTTGAGGCTTTTCTCATTCAACTCAGCTGCAAATGGGCACCAGTCATTCCAGCTGAGAGTCAAAAAAGCTGTGATAAAAAGGTCTGTGATAACAACCTTACTGTTTTGTTAAATGTGGTTTACATTTTGTTAAATGTGGTTAAATGTGGGATGTATTGGCTGTGCCAGTCTGGAGGGCTGAACTGCCTTGTTGTAAATTGTGGCCATTTTCCTACTACTTCTGGTGAGTGATGTGTATTTCAAATGTAAGTAGATGTGTATTTCAAATGTAAGTAGATATGTCTTGTGAGAAGTAGAACTAATGAAGTCAGCTTCCCAACAGATTTGGTTATGCACTTGTTTGATGCTAGCTAAATAAGGCTATGCCTATTATGAGCTGTCAGGTAAAGAGAGATCTGGAAAAGGCCCCAGTTTTAGGAAAAGCTTCAAATGGGGTATGGTGCCCTCTTAGGCACTAGGATCCACACTTTAGAGAGGACTAATACAGTCTTTTTCTAGCTATTTGCCTTTACAAAGCAAACCGGAATGTAAAAGTCTTGAAGACTCCTGCCCTTCTGTCAAGTTCTTTTAGAAACTGGCAAATCTATTCAAATGGTGGGAGGAGACTGCCTTAGCCTGAGCTCCAAAATTCTCTGAAAGAAAAGATTTTCCAAATTATAGCATTTTTTTGGTGGATCCATGCTGTCAAACATGAACTATGGAAGGATCTGCCATGGGCAGGTTGCTACGCGGTATACTAGGAAATGCCCTGAGTTCAGTTGTTCCAGCACCCAGTTATGATGCTCTGAATCCATCTGGGCTGCAGCCAGCAGTGTGTAGGGATTAATCTGCTTTAACCAACTCTCCACTTTCAGTTTAGGCAAAGTCTGTATGACCCTGCTATGGTAAAGCAATTATCATTGCTTTAAAATTGGATCTGCTTCTTCACTTGTGCCTTTTAACATCTATACAACTCAATTGCTCGGATTTTCTCTTGATTTTTCCCCAGCATGAAAGAGGTTGATTTTTACTCTTGGTATGAAGTTGCATTGACTTCTTTAATGCCATTACATGAGTATCAATTGGTAGTGTCTGAAAGGACTAAAACACCTGTTTCCAGGACGAAACAGAGAAGAAATTCTCATCAGAGAGGTCACAGTCAGGTACTACTGTTAAATACTGGGTTTTACCCAGGAAATTGCAGTATTGAAAATAGAAACTTTGAGAACTGGGAGGAGAGTTAAATCCATGTAAAATCCATATATTTCTGTAGTGTGTAGAAATTCTGTAAATAAATGTGTAAATATTTATCTTTCTCAGTGAATTCTTGTTTTTAACCAAGTCAGAGAAAGCCTCCTATTCTTCAGAGTCCTTAAGCATGTGCTTACAGAAGAAGAGATTTTAAGGAGAATTTCTGTGGAGCTCTGTGTACTTCCTATCAGCTGCTTCCATGTGGGAATCAAGCCATTTATGTATACAGTTCCTGACTCTGGGGCAATTAAAATCTCAGACATAATGTTATATTAACACAGAATTTGGTGTGCCTAATGACATATTAAATCTTCCTAAATTATAGCTAAATTACAAAAAGGACTAATTTACCAAAACCAGTTAATAAATGTTTAGAAAAGGAAACTAATTGAATTATCCCTTGTTTGTCAGAGACAGATAATCTCCTTGTGAGAAATCTCATTTTTTCTGAAGCATGATTAATTGGCCTGACGAGTCAGAGATTATGACAAATTATGCAGGAGAAGATAATAGATAAGTCAGTAGGAAGACTTGGGAACAGAGAACTAGCAGCTGTTATTTGCTTGGGGCTTGGTACCACGTCTGAATTCCACCTGACCCTTGTGTGGTTTCTTTGCTGCTACTGCTGGAAATGAGCCACAATGCTGTCACCCTTTGCTTCTTTCCCCACCATGCTCAAAACCTCAGCCCAATTCAGATCAATAACATCACCTCTGCAAGGAGGATGCCTGAAAAACCATGTGCTTCTAGGTTAACAACTGGTTTCTACAGAATAATCAAGAACATGAGATTTTTTTTTTTATTTTTCCTTAGTCACTGTAGAAAGGCATTTATGACTCACATAGAAGGTCCAGTCACAGCTTCATCTTGTTCCCATTAAGCTCAGTGGAGAAATTAGAGTCTGTTGTGTCTGTGCTTGACTCTGGATACAGTGTGTCTAAGCCTCTCAACATTGTGTACATAAGGGGTGCACTGCACAAGTCTGTGCTCCTTTAGGAGAAGACTTCAGTGACTGCTCAACTTTAGTGCATGTTGCTGGGCCATAGTGCTGTTGTGGCTCCAGCTTCAAGCTTCAACAATAAGCAGAGCAGAGCCAAGGGTGGGATGCAGGCTGGTGCACCCAGTGTCCACTACGTCTGTTTTAATCACAACAGAATATATTTGCATCTGGTCCCAGCCCTCTTAGTACTCCCTCTGTACTGTGGAATAATTGAAGAATATGATTAAAGTTAATTATTTTAACTCTCCATTGACTCAGGAAGATTTCTGATAGTCCTGGGTAGGATCTGATCTTCAAAGGAAAGGCATTGTGGATTGTCTGCATTAGGACAGATCACCATCAGCAGTGGTGTGATGGGTGCAAATGAAACACCATTAGCATCCTGCAAGCACTGAGTGGGTTACAGCAGGGTGGGAGGGGGAAATGGGGTGGGAAACATGAGACAGATTTTTCATCTGAATGCATAAGACAGAATGTGTGCATTGTGCCACTTTGCCTGTGATGCATTTGGGCTCTTTATTAGTCCACAGAGCGTTCAACCCCAGTGTAATGTCGTTAATTTTGGTGAGGCTCCCATTTGATGCAGCTGTGAGTGAAAACACGGGGTTCTTCCAGGGCTTAAAGCCTGAAATATGAGGACTGAAACGATATATATTCAATAAGGTGAAATACTTAACACCTAACCATTCCAAAAGCAGCATTTTTATTGGAGACAGCAGTAAAGAATTACAGTCTACTAGTTAGCTCACCCACTTTGAACTTGGAAAACTTTGCATTCTCTGCCCTGCTGATCCTGCATTGGCCTTTGGCGCAGCACTTGGGCTGCTCTGTGTCTCATTTCCGCTCTCTGTAAAGAGTGAACGTGCCTTCTTAGGATTATGTGAATTGCTTTCATTATGTGTTAGCATGGAAATTCATACAAATCCATTGATGCAGTGATAGGGAGGGTAAAGGCCTTTGTGGTTTTATATATAACTGTACAGTGTCTGTGGAATCAGTCATTTCTGACAATGGAAGAAAAATAAACTAGAAGACAGTAAATTCAGCAAGAGCATTTTTGACTTTGTGACACCAAGCAGAAATTTGCTGTAGGGTGGTAGGGTCTTCTAGGAGAGCATTGGCACATGGGTGCAATGCTCTTAAGCTTCATCTAGACATTTGTTATTAGCCCTGTGGCAAAGAGGCTATTGGAGAAAATGGACTTCTGTCAGACTTTGGCTATATTGCAATTTTCCCTGTGTGTAATGAGAGAAATTTTCAGAAGTTTGAAGCCTCTATAGGTCCTATTTGTATAGAATAAACATCTATTTTCTATCAGGTCTGCTAGGTAAGCACTTTCTTTGCTTGCATTTTCCCATACTTGGTTGGTGAGTGAAAGCATTTTTAATATTCTTTTTAATTTGATTAAGTGCAGATATAAGAAACAGAAAAAATACCCCTGACTAAAATTATCTGATTTTTCATTTACAAGCATGAGAGAAACCAAGAAAGATTCAGGTTGTAACTGTTTTGGCTGCTGGCATTTGACATCCTTTCCGTTTGGGAGAAGCTGAATCAGAGTCCTCTTCCTCACACTGCTCAGAGTAGATTTGTATCAGTGGGGTCTGATGTACAGGACTCCTCCCACAGGCACTTCTTTTCTACCCATGCAGCTGTACTGAGTCCAGTGGATTTTTGCCTGATTTATTACAATGTGAACAAGGGCTGCACCAAGCTGTGTGACTCCTGCAGTTAGTTTCAATTTGCACTGATGCAGCTGACAGCAGGATTTGACTTGAATGATCTCACTGTTGCTGTGGCACTTGCATTGTAATTAAAGCCAATGCTGCATCGTTATCTCTTTAGAAATGCATGCTGTGCGTGCACCTCTTAGCTCACTTCTTGTGTCTACAACTGTCTCCTCTTATGAATAACTCTATTCACAAGCATCATTATGTCGCTGGGCATCTGCTGTGAGGAGACTGAGGTCCAGCATGACATGCTGAGGCATGTGTCCAAACCCTGACTCCGAAGTCCTTCCCACTGTTACCCATTCCAGAGAATGCCAGTGAGCTCAGAGAGAGTGCAGGGTGCTTAGCATGGGCAGGCATAACCTGTGCAGGGCAGGCAAAAAGTCGAGTGCAGATGCCTGTTGTGGGAGTTGTGCCTGGGCTGTATCCTTGAGCAAGAATTTGTGGAGCTAAAAGTGCCTTTGTCTTTTGACTGAATGCCTCCAAAATGCTCCCTTTTCATCTAGTTTTCCTTCACTGATTATTTCCAAGCACTGCTCTTAGCTTGGCCCAAATTCAGGAGTTGCTGATGCTGCAAGTGGTGCTGGTAAAGCTGGTTGTAGGAAATGGCAAAACCAGCAACTCCCTGAGGGGTCAAAAGACTGCCAGGGCAACCCCATGTAACAGTGACTAAGTGTGCCCAAACTTCTCAGTGACAGCAGAAGCAGCAGCTCTGGAGATCCCTTGTCCCTAGCTGTCCGTCTCAGCACTGCCTATCCTTTTCCCATACACAGCAAGCCAAGACACACACCTAAAGGTTTTGAGAAATCATCATCTATTCACCACCCCAGCATACTTGTCTGATCAAGATTACTAACTGTAATTCTCCAGGCCTTTCTCCTCTACTGCTTGTAACTTGCCATTTTTTGTTTATTTTCATCTTTATTTTCTATAGTGTACCAAAACAATGTGTACTGAAATGTTTGTTCACACAAATAAGGGAAGGTAATAGCTTCTGTCCCTGACCACATGCTCTCTTCTGTTCCAAGTCTTAATTAAAATGATACTAAAAGAAGCAAATCAATTAACAGATACCTTACAAGATGCTTTATTCACTTACACATGTACGCACAATTACTTAGAAGTATCACATTACTGCTTTAGCTTATCTGTTAGCAAATGCTGCTAATGAACTGCACTGTTACTGAAATGGGTAACAGACACATAGGAATCCAGAGAAAGTATTCCAATACATAATTTTTCTCACAAAATGAACCTTAGAATTTGTTGTTCAAAATGTGTGGAAAAATTACTATCCAGTTTCATTTGCACATTTGAAAAATTACCTGCTTTGTGAAGGTCAGGAAAAAACCAATATTCAAACCCCTTCAGTTACAGTTACAAGTAGTACAGTAGCTTGTTCTTTGTAAAAACAAAATTCTGATACATCTGCTCTTATGTTCTAACAGGATGTTGACTCTAAGTCCCTGATCCAGCAGGTTGGCACTGACTTTATTGTGTAGTTAATTGCAGCTTTTCATGATCTCAAAAGTTGATGAAGTTACTGGATACGAGGCATTGTCATCCATGATTTTTTGAGAGATATTTCTTAATAATACACTGAACTTCTAGGTTGGACTTCAGTCCTACAATTGCTTTTTAATTTTTTTCCCCTTGGATTATTTCTATTGTATTAGTGAAGAATTAGAAAGAACTTTATTATTATCATCTGCCACATGGCCTGAGAGCAGATAGAGGTATAAAAGTTAACTTCAAGAATGTACGTTAGATGGGAGATTTAAAAAATCTATCTCTATAGACGTTGGCCTGAGCTAAAAGTTTATTAAGATCCAATTTATTTACAGTTTGTGGTCTTTGGATCTGGATAATGGTTATTTGTAAGTTGCAATAAAATAGCGTAACATCCTGTTTGGAGTCATCCTGTAATGCTACAACGTAACAGCTCTGTCTGTGAAATACTGGGACATTACTTAATGTTGTGCATGTCATCTACCCAAGGCTCCCAAGCCTTTAAGTCCTGCTGGGTTTCATGAGAGGAGCTGTAGGAAAAGCAGAAGATGCCCAGCATGGCATTGCTGCTGTCCAAGTGAATGATTTTCCAAGTTGCTGGAGGCATTATTTACCTGTCTTGAACCATGAGTGTGAACATGAATTCTTCTACTGAATTATATTGCTACCTTTTTGATTACCCTATATTTAGCTGATTTTAGAAATCAGTCATATACTTATCACAGACTAAACAGGACCTGTTAATGTACAGAGCTCATCTATTCTATTTTCCTCATGCGTTTTCTTCATATACATGCTGTTGGGGATTGCAGGCTTTTCGAGTGCAAAGGATTGAAGTTAGCATACACTACAAGCTCTTCCTGTAACCAATCAATCAGCCTTTCAACTAAAGAACAAAGAAAGGAATTGGTATTGGTAAGATTCCTGCCAGTGCACAAGAGACTTCTATTGATCCTCAGACCAGGTAACTGTTGACTGCAAAAGGGTTATTGATCTTTTGTACTTAGGTTTTCTAGTACATGGATGTCATCTCTGAAAAGAAAGAAAAATCACAGGTTAACAGTAACTCTCTGGCTTTGGTTTTACCTGGGATAATCCATAACATCGTTGTAAAAACTGAGCTGAGAGATGCTCAGATAAAAATCGCAGAAATTCTAGAAAATTAACAGAGCTGCTGGAATTACATTCATGAAGTTCTTTTCACTTAGCTTTTCTTTTGCTAGATGTTTCTTTGTGCCTTTGGAGATATCTGTTTTTTCCTAAGTGAATTAACAGAGCACATGCATGATTGTGGTTGTTGTGGTGACTTCCCTATGCCCTCATCACTGCCAGGTAGTAATCCACTGGCAGCAAGCAATGCATTTTAGGGTAGCATCCTACTGTAAGAACTGCTCCCTCCCTGTATTGTAGACACTGGACTTTTGTCATTTGGGGTGCTTCCCATTATTGCCTTGCCACAAGAGCAGGGAGCAGCTGAGCAGCTCCTGGACCCCTATTGTGGCTGCATCTTTCTGTGAACTTACTACTTGGAGTAACTGCTAATGTGTGATTCTACAGCTTCTATGGGTCTGCCTAGTACTGTTACTACACCTCCCTGTGCCACCAGCACCCCCTTCCCCCAGAACATACCTGTTTTGGCTTGATCCCATGTTTGACCTGCAAAGTATAGAGTGAAATATTAATTGTGACTTTCAGAGCAGTAATCAAAGCTGAGAATTCAAACGAGCAATGCATTAGGAGTTGGGGAAATGCAGAAACTGTTTCTTTTTTCTTCACTGCTCTTAATCTTTTATTCAGTTTTACTCCATCTAGTGTCAGTGTTTGGGAATAAGATCTTGTCTGGCAGCCCTCGACTTGTTTATATTAGATCTCAGTATTCCACAGGGAAATGGAATTCACCATAGTTCCGTTCCTTCAATACTGCTTAAGTATTTTTGGTGTCTTTTCTAACGAAAGACGTCACAGGAGATTTGGTGGGCAGGGACATACTTCATATAATTTGCCTCAGTCTTTTTTCCTTCTCTGAGAGAAACTTTGTCACAAATGTCTTTTAGAAAGCTGTGCCAAAATTTTCTGTTCATGCGAAATTCGCTACCCTGTTAGTGTCTGTAAGATTCTGGTTCTCATCTTTCTGTGCCCGGTTTGAACTAGACATACAGACCATGGGAGACTTTATGGTGGGACAGAGATAGGCTGGAATCAGATGGGGTTTTTTTGTGTCCTCCTCTATTTCTTCCCTTATTTCTTTCTGCAGTTTGGGGCTAGGGTGAGTCAGCACAGTTCTACAAGGTGGCAGGGCCTGCACTGTCCTTCAACACTTTCACAGCTAAGTTCCCATTCTGTCTGCTTTGCCAAGTCCTCTGGGAGCTTCCAAGGCATCCAGGGAAGGTATCTTCTGAAGTGCAAATACAAAGGTTCATTCACAGCTGCCTGCTTGCCTGCAGCCTGGTGACCACACCGAAGGTACCTGGGTGTTGTCTCAGCTCTCCCTTGCCTGCACCCGTCTGGCACTTCACAGACACAAGGAATTTCTTTTAGTGACATAGCTCTGACATTACCCAGGTAGTAATGATTATGCAGCAATATATTTCAGCTTGTTCCAGTTCGTGGCAGCTCTTTCCCAGAAAGGAGAAGCATTTTAAAACATAATCAGGGGACTTGATACAGTCTGTGCTTATGAACTTGTCAAAAATTTCTTCACACAAAATAACAGATTTAAGCCTGTGAACTGCTACACAAATTTCTATCTGTCTAGATCTGTAGCCATCAAAAAAAACCCCAAACCCACAATATTTTTCCCTCTTCTAATAACAGATTCATACAGATCAGAAAGTGAATTAAGGTGCATCATCAATAGACTAGGCTCAGGGATGCTCACTTGATCCCTTCCCCTGCCTGTGCCAAAGAAGAAGAAGCTGGCAGGGAACTGCTAGGAAGGGCATTGTCTTTCAGCACCATTCCTAAGTGATTGCCTAAGTGGCCTAATCGTAAGTAACTCAATTCTCTGCATATAAGAAGAGCAAAGAAGAGACTGGTTGGGAGCTCAGTGCTCTTCTCCATGTAGCTCAATGCAATCAATAAGTGACCTAAAGATAGTGGCTTTCTTGCTGATGCTCTCAGGCAATCTTCCCACTGTTGACAATGCGAGCTGCTGCAGGACAGGCCAGTCCAGCCTTCCCTGGCACCTCAGCTGCAATACTTTACCACTTCCCTTGTGCCAGAAGTCCTTGAAGAGCCTGATATCTCTGAAAATTATTTTCATGTTCTATCACATTGATTTTTGGCAGGGCTGGTTCCCTGAGGCAGTGGAGAACTGTGACTGCCTGACCAGAACACAGAGCTGTGCTGGGAAAGAGGAGAAAGTGAAGCAGGCCTTTCTCTAGAGATGGGACACTCCATTTATCCCATGCTTTGCTCTCCTCCAGGGAGTCATGGAAGCTCATTCAAAGGAACCAGTTCACAAGGACTTTAAAAAGCACTTTTCTGTGTAAAGGGATAGTTCTTCTTCAGCACTTGTCTCCAGCACCCAGCCTCAGGCTCCACCTCTCCTATGCCAGCACAAGCATTTCAATGTCTGTGCAGTAGATCATATTTGGGAGTTGTCCAGGTGTTGTTTTCATGCATACACACACAAAAAATAACCTAATTACTTTTCAGGCAGTGGTTTTCTGTTTTTATTCTTTACAAGACCATACAAATTTTCCATTTAAGCTGTGGGCCTCGGTAAATTGTCTTTAAACCCCATTTAAACCCACATGGAAAGCCCTTAAACCTATAAACTTCTGTGAACTGCTGAGAAATACACCATGGATCCCCAAACACTTGCAGCCTATAAGGCAGAAGTCAGCATCACTTTGTGATACTCATTTCTTTCAGCTTGCTATTTGTTATCTGAAACCAGGCTGTAAAGTGCATATGGAATGTGGAGAATGGATTATAATAAGCAACCATCAGAAGAAAAACAAACAGCTGTGCTGATATTTAGTACAGGTTGTTCTAGGCAGAACCTTTGGAAAGTAAGATATGGGGGAAGTGAAACAAAATTATCTGACAGACTATACATGATCTTAAAAAAGGATCTATAAATAATATTTTTTTGAGATGTCACTGAAAAAGGCTCCTAGGAGTCCATCTGAAATCAGTGATTTCTTTTTCGTAAGTTTAGAACTAACTTGTGTGCAGAAATTCAGTGTGATACAGGAAAATCTGTGAGTTGGAATATATAGGAGATCTGGTTTCATGCTTTTCTTTTCTGACTAAGACCCGTGGCACTCTGATGTCTTGCATCAAGAGGCCTTGTTTTGGTTTGGTTCTAAGATGTCCTTTAGCTATCATAGCAGCTTTCATTCCTAGCTAATCCCATGTTGTCACCTCTCTGACGAGCCCTAGCCAACACAAAGCTACTCAGTCTGATTGGCAGACAGGTGCTACCAGGGAGCAGGAGGCTCTTTGCTGGGTAGCATCTAGTATTTGAGTTATCCTGGGTGCCTGTTGACAGGATTGAAGAGGGTACTCTTCCAGAAACACTTCTGATTTTTTATTTATTTTTTTAATCCAGACTTGCAGCAGCTCCAGGGAAAGGTAGAATTACTCGTTTATTGCTGGAATCAGTTGCACCAGCAAGTTTGCCAGCAGAGACTATGATGGCTGTGGAAGGAATTGCCTCTGACAGGTGTCTGAATATTACCAGGAAAGCATTCTCCTGACTCAGCGGGTTTGGCACCAACTCTTACAATCAAATTATTTACTGCTATTCAAGACTAGCCTCAAACAGTTGTGCGGAGGGGTAGGAAGGAGTAAGGATTCCTCCCTGTTTGGCAGCTGTGAAAAGGTCAACCACAAAGGCAGCCCCTAGATCCGAACAGAGCACAGGCATTCTAGGCCAGATGCCCTCCCAGGGAATGTGGAGGGTGTCCAGGGAGTAGCAAAAAATAGCCAGAAGTGTGGCTCTGCCCATCAGGCTGGTAGCTGGCATCAGTGAAGTATGCTGTATCCTGGAAACAGGTTTAATGAATTAATCTCACCCTAACTGTTAGGGCCATACGTATGTGTATATATATAACTGTCTCTCGGTGTGTATGTGTCTGTATACAAAGTATTCCCTCAATTCAGGAATGGTGCTAAAAGGAGCTGAGAACCTGAAAGTGCCTACAGAGTGTCTGAGTGCTGCTTTTTAAAGCCTGCTGTCCCCAACATAGCACAAAGCTTAGTGTCCTTGATTTTGAAGTGTGTGATATGAAGATTAATTTCATTTTATGGAAAGGGTAACCTAAGCCAGTGACTTGTCCAAGGTTGTTCAGAAGAACAAGTTCAGCTAGAAAGGACAGTGACAGAACTAGGTAGAAAAACCAGTTTATTGCTCTAGTCACTGGTGACTATTGCCTCAACACAGAATGGGTATTGACCTTTTGATTAAGCAAATGTGTATGTTCAAGGAGTTAAGACAGCCATTTCTGCTGAGATCTTAGAGCATAGCTGAGGGAAGTTAAGAGAATCCATTCAGGCCTTTGACCCCAGAGATGTCAAAGATTCTGCTCAATCTACTTGACTGGTCTGCTGCAGATCCAAGATGCTGAAACTGAATTCATTGTTTAAGAGGACTATCTGGTGGTTTTTCTTCTCTGCTTTCCCATATCCCTCTGCTGAACCTTGCTCTTTCCAGACCTGGCAATGTTTCCTTTCTATGGCAGAAATGCCATGGCTGCACATAGCAAGGGGAAGACTGAGTTGGGAAACAGAGGTAACTGGTGGTCTGGGGCAGATCCACTGGAGTCTGGTTTTGTGCAACTATTTTGAAGTGGTTCTTGTGCCTGGGAGGTTCATCCACACTGCAGTGTGAGCTGCCTTCTGCCAGGTATCTTTCTGGCAGGTCTGATTCCTGACAGCTGAAGCTCTTGTTTATGTTTGCTGTTGAAAAGCATCTTGGAGGATTTGATCTGTTCCAGGCACTGTTGTACTAATGCAGAAATATGAGACACCTCAGGAAGAAAAAGGTGTGCTGTTCATCTGCAGTTGATAATGTTTGTTAGTGCTTTGTAGTGACAGCCAGTTCAGTGGTCACATATTGTGTCTAATGAGTTCATTGATTTCACCTCCCTCTGCAGAGGTGTTCAAACAAGTCCTATGTTAATTTTTTTTAATGGGGGTCTCAGCAGGAAGACCACAGCTTGGATGAAATGTAGAGAACGAACTACTATCATCCCAGGTATCTCCAGGCTGAAAAGTGGAATACTTTACTGCTGGGAAAAGTGTCCTCCTGAAGTCAGGTAAATGCAAAGAAAACATCTCGAAGTCTGACATATTTCTACAGAAGGGAATTACTTTGTTGAAAAGTAATTAGAATTCACAAAAGTTGCTGTAGTATGGCTTAAAACAACAAATACTAGTCCCCATTTTTTGCTTTCTTTGTATAAAAATCTTCTGTGAAGAAAATATCTTAATTCCTCAGATTGGGAACTGGATAAAGATAATTCCTTTGCAGATTTATTTTTGTCATTGTGCTATTTCAAGTACTTTTGCCATTGAACTTGTCTATAGTAGAGCAGCAGTATGTGCTTCCATCTTAAGCAGATATGATTTCAATGGATAGTAGAGCAGCTGAGACAGTATTGCTGCCTGGCTGCAGGCTGAATGTATAGTGTTACGTGTGAATAGCTGACACCGCATCTGAGTCACTGCAATGCATTTCAGTGCCCAGCATCCTGTGCAACCTGTGTTCTCCATTTTGACCTTTTTTTTCATGTGCATCACTCTTCCAGTGACACCTTCAGACAAGGTCAAGGTCTTTTTTTTTATTTTTTCCATTTGTATTTACTCAGGGATTCTGATTTGTAAATTTTGGGACCACTTTCCAAAGGGCTCCCACTTGTGGCTTTCTCAAGTACCCACTCTAGCATCAAAACTAGATCGCCAGTTAAGCTTATTTGTGAGCTCAAATTCGGGTGACTAGACAGGTTGTGGCTCTCATTTGAAGGTGATAGTATCAGTGATATAACTCATGTCTATGTTTTTGTCTTCTTGTTTGTGAAATGATGCATGCTGCAATTCACAGTGTTACAGATCAAGTTGCACAATTTGGATCAGAAAGAACTGCTCTTATCTCTAAAACATTTTTATTTCTATCTGACTTTAAACCTGTTTGAAATACATGAAATTTTTAGATCAGGTCTTGTTCACTATCTCTGCCTGTCAGGCTATGGACCTGAACATGACAAAATGCTAGGAAAAAGACTCTTGGTTCAGATGTTTAGACTGTGACAGTTCTGCTAGTTGGAAGAAACTCATCATTCAAGCCTCCTGATTGTCCAAACCTAGTCTTTGCCATGCCATCCATATCTGATGTTTATGTTTTCAAAGCAGATGATTTTGCCTCCTATGCAACTCATGGCCCTGATTTTAGAGTTTTAAGCAGACTGGAGGCTTTCAAGGTGAGGTAACATTACAATGCCTCCTCTATTCACCTAAAGAACGCTACAGTTCTCAAAAGTATCTTGTGTTTCTCAAGCACAGTCTAGCAAAGGACAGAAAAGTTGGTCCCTTAGGAGTCAAGTCAGAAAACACAAGAGAACATCTAGGTGTGGCTTTGGGTAGGAAAAGAAAATCACTGATACACTTGGCAAGCAGCTCCCAAGCTCCTCCAGTCTTCCATCAAACATCAGAATTAACTTGTATACTGCATTTAAACCCTGATCTGCTGGGTTCTGTAGAACCCAGTGTGTTGCATGGGGAATTTTGGTGTGTACTGTTTCCCAGGATATGCTGACAACAGATTCATTTACAGCAGGTTTAAAATATGTACCTTTTCCCTTTTAGTAAACATTCTCTTATCTCACCACTTTTCTTGTCTCTGTATGTCTCTTTCTTTGTCTCCTGTCAAAATAAATCTGGCTGCCATGTACCGTAGTTAACTCAAAATATTGCTAACATTAAATGTGCCCAGACATTTTTATGAATACATTAAACTTGCATGAAATTTTTAGGCATTATAATTTACCAAGCTTACACCAAGATGGCATTTGATACTGACAAGAGCTATTAATTAAAAAAGAGGATGTTAAATAATTGTCAGTTGACATCTAGATTACTGTTCTGTTGGCTGACAGAAGCTTGCCTCAAGCTTTTCTCTTCTCAAGTATTAGTAAATATCCCATTGAGTTTAAGGGCATCCCATTGTGAATTGATTGTTTAAGTCTTAATGTTATATACCTGACTAAATAAAGTGGTAAATGCTGTTAATTATTTCACAGTGAGCTGTCAGTGTCATGTGGGTTTAGAAACACTTGTGTTTGAAGTATCTGGGAAACTATCAAGGGAGATGCATCCGAATGCTTCCTGATTATAGTGGAAATCTGTTCCTGCAATGTGTTGGTTAGGTTTAGTATCAGCTGCTTGGGGTTCTGACATAGATGATGATTGCATCAAGGCCTTCAACTGGTACGAGGCTGAGCAACTCCATCGACTATGAAGGTACTGTGCTGGATGATACCCACTCAGAATATTTCCCAGCTAGGGAAATTATTGAGTGGCTTAAGGCACTTGTGGGAATAATGAAGTGAAATTTTTAAAAAAATTTGGCTGAAGGTGAATTTGGTGAGTGTTCTATCAGTTGGATTAGTTTTTTTCTCCTGAACAGACATTAATAATCATCACTAGTCAAGCAGAAAATGAAGTTGTTTGCAGAAGATATGCCAGTTCTCCTCTCCAATCCTGAAGGGGTGGTGTCTTGATTAACATTGAGGGTTTCAGATTGCCTGTATCCCTGAGAGATTCAGAATGGCTATATGGTTGGTTGGAATAAATCTAGAACTAGGTGATTTCGGATAATGGACTTCACTTTATCAAAGGGTTTTCTAGCCACTGGTCTAAAAATTCCATGAATTAGAATTCCCTAGGGAACTGAAGCAAATAGCTAAAATCAACTTAGACCTAATTATTGCATGTCCCTCTGGTGACTTGAATAAATGGGAAACTATGGTGTATGGGAAAAAATAACCATGAATAAAAAGGAACATACAGCTTGGATTTTCTTGAGGAATCTCCTCTGTATTTATAAAACTGTAGCACCTACAGTGCAAGATCTCAGCACGAGTAATATTTCAGTGCTCTTTTCAGAAATAAAATGGGAGGAATTGTGGTGGCTCTGTGTTTGTGGTATTTTGGGGACTTTTTTTTTTCTGTTGCCATTTTTAAGAATGGCTACCTCTCCCTTCAGAGATATGCAACCTCAACCAGCCAGATGAAGAATGTTAGAATTCAAAACATGGCATGTAACTCCTTTCTTTTTGGCATATGTGGTCCTACATTGAAGACATCCCAACATGTGTGAGAGTCCTATGGAAGACTACCAGCTACTTCAGATATTACTTTTGCTATAAAGGTCCAGTTCCAACCTTTAAGATATTCCCATCGGACACAGGCCAGTTTAACATGTCAGCACAAACTCTACCATCTGGAAAGGCCCTATCCTGAAGAAGGTTAGGAGGAAAGATAAAAAAATACATCAAATCCTGGATGTTGTATTTCCTTTTGATTTTCTCTGAATAGATTGTTTGTGTTGCAGAATGATGGTGCAAAACCAACCTAGTTCTGCATCAATTACATGAGATGTGGAAAAGCATAGCTTTGTTTATAAAACAAAACACCATATGTATTCCCTTGCTAAAAATTGATGCTGGCTTGAGGATATCTGCATTTCACTAGTCCTACTATGGATTAGTTTATAGGGGCATTTTTAAATATTTGCCATGGCTCTGATAGTATTTTTACCTTCAGAGGTTTCCTCAAGATCAGCAGAAGGCTATACTGTTTTCACTGATTAATACCTGCATTATAAAATCCCTTAGTAACGCACGAGGTAGTAATAAATAGATACTCTGAAGTGAAAGAGAACAAAGATTTTTAGTAAATTACTCACTACCACAGCAGAATTGAACAGTACAACTGATTAGGAAATGATGGTGAATTTCTAATTGTTTTCTACTTAACCATAAAAATGTCATCTTTAACATAAATAGTTTTGCCGCAAAACATTGTAGAATTAGAGCTTCTCTTACTGGTCAATGTCAGTGGCTCTAAGGTAAAATGTTTGTGTGTTGTGTCACAAGTCCAGCCTTAAGACCAGAATTCTATCATGAAACTGGAAACTTCACTCTACCTCTTAGCAAACACCTGTAGACTGGGACAAGGAATCGTCAAAGGGGGCAAAGTAAGGTCATCATTAAAGACATTAAATTTTGCTGCCATGACAAAGTCAGTCACTTCCCCTAGAAAGATCAGAGGATGGTATAATAAATGTTCAGACTGTCTCTGAAGGAAAATATGACACATAATAAATAGCAAGGGGAGGTAGAAAGTCCAGTGTGAAACAGTTCATAGATCATACCATCTGCATTTCACCCAGGCAGTAAATCTGCCTTCTGTATCTCTTCTTCTCTTTGTCTGTCTCATCCCTTTATTCCCATTTCTCTTGACTCTGGTCTCTGGCTTTTCTGTTCTAGCTTAGCTCTTTATCATGACTTTCCCATTCATTGTTCTTTCTATACTGTCCTTAATACACCATAAATTTTACCGAGTACTCTGTGTTTGTTCTTCTGTTTGTTTTTCTTCTATGTTCTGTTCTAATACACAGAAAAGTTTCAGAATCTTGTCAAAGAATAGTGTATTACTGGAAAGGAAACATTTTGTGAGCGTTATCTTTGTTATACTGGGGAAGTGTCTCCCTGGAAAAATAACAGATGCTTCACAACTGGGGCCCTCCTCTGTTGGACAGGGAAAATACTGAAGTAGTTGCTGCAAGGGGTGCCCTTGCTTTGATCTTCAATTCATTGTTTATACGTGCTGTGCTCTCTTTATGAGGAATGGCTGTGGTGGGGACATCCTTCTATCCAGCTCTCTGAGAGAAGCCAAAAGCCTTTTCTGAGGTCATTATCTGTTATCTTCAGTACATGAAAATGCTGATTAATTAATGTTTGGGATTTTTTAATCACTTATAAAATGTCTCAAAGGGACACAAAAAGTGTCCACATCTGTAGGTTATCATGAGCCAACAGGCAACTTGAAGTCCAGAGTTTCTATTCCTGTACATGTCTTCCCCATTGCCTGTCCTTGGAGGAGATGCACATTGTCTAAGCAGTCTGGCACTGACTCTTCTGCTGGTGAATTAGTCAGGTGCTCAAAACCTAAAATGGCCATACTCTTTCTGGGTAAAGGGAAGCAAGGGGAAGGGCAAAGATGCATCCCTTCCAGCAGAAATGATCACTGCATGACCTTAGCCTGTAAGAGCCTGGAGTAAAGGGAATTCTCAGAACTGAGATCCAGACACAGTAACCTTTAATGAAACCTTTTACTCAGAGTTTGCTATTATTATATATAGTGTAAACTAAAAAAAAAAAAGAAGTTTAATCACAAATGTTTGAATGGTTTTCTTTTTTAAAAGGATCTCAGTCTCGTGGGATTTCTTGTGTATTTCTGAAATGTTTAAACCCTGTTACAAGGAATTTCCTTTTTCCATGCAGATCCACCAAATATCCCAGTTCTCTAGAGGCTTGCATGTGTGTCACGTTCAATCATTCAAATGACAGTTGTGGAAAGGCATCAAGAATGAAGAGAGAGAGGAGTTAAACTTTTGGTTTGTATCACACTGCCTCAGAAAACACAATGACTCTTACCTTCTATCCATTTTGCCATCTGATTCTAAAGAGAGAACAGGACAAAGTGGTTAGTTAAAAAAACAGAAAAAGAGTGGTGACAGGCCTGCACAGAATTTGTAAGGAGGCAACCTGGAGAACATAAGTACAGCTGGTAAAGACACAGCATCCTTTCTGAGGCAAAACTCCCTGATATTCGTTGTCATGCAACTTTCCTAAAGCACTTCTTGATTTTTCCACCTGGAGTATCTCATGTTCATTTTCTCAGAGCTGTAGCTTTACTAATACCTTGGCTGTTTTGAGTTTGACTGTACCACATCCCCAGAATTTCATGAGAAACAACTTTGAGGCTAAAGAGTTGGTGATACTGAAATGTGAGTCTACAGTTCTGGGAGTTCATCATGTCAGACGTTTTAAAAATAGTTCCCTGTAGGAAAACCAGAGCTGTTGTACATACACAACTGCTAACACTGAAGCTCAGATCTGCTGTATCAGAAGATAAGGAGAGCTAGATCTCTGGATAAGGGACCAGAAGTATTTTTTTCTTACCTCCAAGGATACTGTCAAAAATTTGGGTTTTGATCATGCAGATTATTACTCCTACAAAACCAATTGCTAGAAGTGCTCCCAGAGTAGCTCCTATAATAACATATGTGTAATCTGCAAATATTGAAAACAAGTCAGTGAGTATACACTATTAAGCAATAAATGCAGTCTCTGTGTTTCAGATGTGACACAAAGTTTCTAAAGGTTAAATGCATCCTTAAAAAAATGATAATGCTGAGCCAGACCAGGTAGCTGAGAAGAGTCTGAGTCTACTCTTTCAAACTCCTGCATACCATGAAACCATGTGAACTCATGGCTAAGAGGCTCAAGGGTGTTTTATGATAATGAACAACTTCAGCCTTTGGTGCGTACAGGTCTCAGCTGAGCTTTAGAGCTAGGGCTCTACTTTCCCCCCTGAAGTTAAATTCCCCACTCCTTTGCCACTCTATATCCTGCCAAACTCCTGCTTCCCGTAGCTGCACACGCACATATCCACCCCCCTAATCTCCCCCCCCACCCCTTCCATAGCCTCCTGCCCTGCCCCACTATTCTGCCTGTGCAAGTTTTTGCTGGGAGGAAGCAGGGGAATTTTTAAGTATAAACTATGAAACATGTTGTGATTTGCATCACTGTGTGCATCAGAGTCTGTTTTCATATGCCAGAGAGGAAGGTGCGTGTGTTCCAGGCTCTGTACTCCCTATGCTTGTTATGCTTACCTTAAAGTAATTTAAAGCATCAGTCACATGCCAGGACTCTGCTGTGCTAGGCAAATGCAAATATGCAATCGGATGCTTATTTTCTACACAAAAAAAGTACATAAAGTCTTCTAAAGATGTTCAGGTTTATTATTTTGCCTCTAACTTCCTGTCTGGAACCAAAAATCTCATCTTGAACTCACCTATTTCCTCCTCTGTATTTCCAGAAGCATATACCTTTGCTCTCCAAAAATCTGGAATGGAAATATTTTAGCCTGTTAGGACATTGAGCAAAATTCCATATATGGCTATTTTCAAGGGAATAGTTGATTCTAATAAATCTTAAGATAGGATCTGAGGCTTCCTGAAGTAGTGAAGGGTTATCAGTCAAGTTAATGAGGGCATCCTAGAAATGTGGCCACCACATGCCAGTTTGTGAACAGAACAGAAAATACAGTTTTGAAATTTTATGTTGTCTTAGCATTGTTTCCATTCCACAGTCTTCTCATTGCAAGCCTGAGACTCTATGCAAGAGAAGTTACTATAAATCAAGAAAGAGATTACAGATGCACTAAAGCTAGTAAGACATGCTAACAAGCGAGGATATGGCACACCCCAGCACCCCTGTCCAGAAAATATGAATCCAAATCCTGCCTGTAATTTCAGTCTTCAGAATGTGATTTACTGCTATCAGAGAAGAGTCTTTTCCTCTTGCAAGAAAACTTTATGGCAAAGATTTTCAGAGACTCCTATGCCAAGTTCCCTGGTCATGAAAAGGACACCTCTTGGCCCTTCCCTTCTCCATAAAGCCACTGAGCTGTGCTGCCTAATGGTTAGAGTGTGCAGGCCTTCGGAATGGAGTGGCTTTGAAGAAAATAATTAATTCCCACATACTTTATGAAGGAAACAGATTCAACATTTAAAAAAAAAGAGAGAGAAAAAAGGAGAGGTCATATTTAATGTTGCTTGGTTATTATAGGAAATTGATTAAAATGTACACTTAAACATTTTTTCAGTGATGGGTGTGCAAGGATATTTCCACCAAATCTTTTCAAGTAACTCCAAATGATGTAACTGACATGTTGCTGCATGAGGTGCCTGGACCATGAGAAGGCTTTAAAGACAGATATGACTCCTGCATTTCAAAACAGCATGTTGCTAAATTTCTGTCTCCTGCACGTGCTTCAGGCAGAACATGAAGTCCTCTCCTACAGCTATTGCTCTTTGGCAATCCATGCCTCGGTGACAGTACATATGGCACCTGGTGGGAATACAGCTGCTTTGCACACAGCATTGCCTTTTCATTGGCATTCCCACCATGGTGGGGAATTATAAGGGAGTATCATTTGACTGAAACTCAAGTAGAATTTTAATGTCTTAAATGCATCCAGTTTTCTTACTGCTAAGGTGTCCAACATCATAAATCCCAGCTCCTCTCCTCCATTTCTTGTGGAGAAATAATTCTATTTACTTGAGGTTTTGGGGGCTGTGCTTTCATTTGTTGTCCAGTAAAAATGAAGCTAGAAACATGATTGCTTTTAAACTTGAAGCATAGTCCTCCCACTCCAAAACAAAGCATTTTGATATCTTCACAGAAATCCATCTTGTGTGTGCTTTTCAGACTGCTAAAACTCTCTTGAGCTGAGCGTGTGCTCTGGAGCTTCCGTGGTTATGTCAAAAAAATCTGATATATTGGGTGGCTTACAACAGATCTGTTTTTATCTCCTGATCTTAATCACATTTTTAATCCCAAATTTTCAAAAATTACAAACCTAGCTTCAAAAATCTGGAGAAGACCTTAAAAAAAAATTTTGAGTTTAAAAGCAAATTTATTTTGGGAACTGTAATTCAGAGTTGACAGTCTTCTTTTTTTTCCCCCCTCCAAAACTTTTCTTCATAATTAAAATGTCTGGAAACTTACATAAACAGAAATGTTTTTTTCCTCCAAAAGCCCCATGACACTCAGAGAGGGAGTTCAAAGGGGTGGAGAATCTATGGTTATACTGACTATACTAAATGACCAAAATCAAAGTTATAAAGATAAGGCAATTTAAAGAGAAAAAAAAGGTCTAAAACTACACAGTGGGTATAAAAAACATAGCTTCTGTTTTTCTAGATTAAAAACCAGTCTCTTTGCTCTCGCCTGTGATTTTATTTCAATATAAATTAAAAAAAAACACCTTTCTTCCATCCCCTTAATTATTCTTTGTGCTCATATGAAGAATGTTTTAAATTCAAACATAATAAAAGTGATATTATATTACTTTTATTATCCTAATCATCATAATACATAGACCTTAATGTATGCTTTCTAATGGAATTAAACCAGTGACAGATTATGTGGTTTATGGCAGAAATAATATTTTACATGGAATTTTTTATGTAGGTCAGTTTAATATATTGAGATTAAATTATTAGTTTCTTTTTTTTAAAGGGAGGGAAATCTCTGGAAACCCAGAAGACTAGAGAGAATATTTTCAATTCATACTTTCAATATGGTTTTAATTAAGGTTTAATATCATTTACTGGGTGCTGCTTAAGTACCGTTTGCTTTTGAAGACTATATTAGGTGTCTTCTGTTTATTTCGCTTTCTTCTTCAGTGGACAGAGGTGGCTTAACTAATTCAAATACACATTTTTCTGTTTGACCTCGATCTCATCTTCAGTGTAGATCTTTTGGGGATGTATACAACCCTCCCAGTTCAGAGCAGTTAGAAAATATGCCTTAAACTCTGCAGTGCTCTAGTTCTGTTGCTAGCTTTCTGACTTCTTATCTCTGTATATGGGGTTTAGACCAACTCCCACATCTTGAACAGGCCCTCTGGCCTTGGAGAATATTTGCTTCTGGGTGGAACAGCCTTGCAGATGAATTTGATATCTGTACTTGAGTGACTTGTGGATCATTTTTCAGGGAGTCTCAAAGCAAGTGATGGTTGATGCTCTTTCCCCGCTCCCGTGTGCCGGGCTCAGACATAGTGTGCAATTGGCACCAGAGCAGATTTGTGCCCCGGGGCTCTGGCAGCACCAGGATGCTGGTGAGAGGTACGGGCTGCATCTCCAGCTGGTGGGGGAACATCGTTGTGAGCGTGTTGTTGGCAGAGTCTGGAGGTGAGACTGCAGACTAGGTGGGCCCTGCGTTAGAGGTGGGGGGAAAAGAGAAAGAGTGGGAGCCTGTGGGAGAAGCCAGGCTTGGTGAGGCATGCTGGAGCCAGGCATGCTGCTGAGGAAGCTCTTACTGCTGTCTGCAAATGCAGTCCTCTGTCAGGTTGGTTATGCCCTCCAAAGCAGAGCTGCTGAGCAAGAGATGGACCCGCAAATAAATACACCGGGCTGGGAGCCCCTCGTCTGTGGTGTAACCCTGGGTAGACTTAGCTCTGCTCAGACCTGCTGCACACGGTGCTGAGCTAAGCAGGAAACAGCTTCTGAGCCACACTGAGGGGCATCCTGTTCTCCCTGTTGTCCCTGCAACATAACTCAGCTCACGAGGTGCCTTGCCCAGGGGTCAGTGCAGTGAAGAAAATGGTGCAGAATACAATTTGGGCATAAGATCAGGGAGCAAGAGTAGCTCCATTTCCCCACCTGATTAGATATTGTAAACAACTCCCAGCCATAACCTGAAGTGATAAACAGCAATGTGTGCCTCTTCTTCCTCAGTACAGAACACTTGCCACAGTCCTTTTCTTGCCTCCTGCTTCCATATGACTTCTCCTTTCCTCTCCCTGCTCAGATTTCTTCTCATTGCAGCAGATAATGCCTGGTCCTGTGGCATTGCAGCAGCCAGGGGCTCGGTGCCATTTGTCTTTGGGGCAGCAAATGGGAAAGGAAGCAAATATCTGGGAAACCCAGAAGCAGGGTAGAAAAAAGGGATGGCTCTCAGGGAGTGTCTGAGCAACTCCGGAGTTAAGCAAGGAGTGACCATGACAACGAAGGGAATACAGGCAATTATCCTGCTGAAAACCATTCCTAAAACCAGTATATAAAAAATATTTTGGCTGGTATTTAGTGTAACAAAATTTCTAGCTATATGTAACTTTTGTAATATAGGTACTGTTGGCATACAAGCAAATGAGTGTACCTTTCCATGTGTACACTTAGAGATGTTTTCCTTATATCTATTGCCCTTTTTTGTTGAAAATGCCTGGCAGCTCCTGAGTCTGCATCTCTTTGCTCTAAGCAGAAGCTACTGTATTAATGGGACTTCTGCCATTTGATTGCAGAGCCATAACTGGTCAGTCACTAGAGACCAGGCATGCCCGATTTCACATCTGTAAGAATGTTTAGTTACTCATATCCTCCTTCGAAGTCTTGGAAGTGTCTGTAGAAAGGTGCAGAGGGCTTGAAGGGCCAACAAAAACAGACAGTGAGAACAACAAATTCGTGTGTGTAGCCTGAGGGTGGGTAGAGCAGTGCTGCAGGTCTGTGGGTAGCTTTCTTTGCAGAAGGTGAGGCAGGAGCAGATATTAAGTGGATGCAAGCTAGAATAGCTGGTCTGCGTGCCTCGGGGTGGGGGGGGGGCAAACTGCCCTTGTGGGATTCCCCAAATGTAGGTGGTGATTTTCTATGAATGCCTTCTTCAAGCAGGGTAGTGTGGGAGGTGCGCAGTAGGTAAAACGTGAGGCTTTTGCCACCAGAGGGTGCCTGCCCCCTTACCAAAGGTCTTGGAGACGGCAGTAGCTCACGTAACTGCTGCCAGCTCCCTCCTCCCCACTAGTCCACACTGTCCTATCCAAGAGCCCCATTTCCCTTCACAAAGTGGAGTAACCATGAACTAAGAGACAGGTCGTGAGAATACACCACTTTGAGCTGGCAGGGAGCATTAGAAACAGCATGAGTCAGGAGCATCAAAGTTCTGTAAGAGAGAGTTGCAGTGTCCAAAACTGCCTTGCAGTTGGCATGCACACGGATCAACTTCTTCCTCACTCTCTGTTAAAGTACTGTTTTTCATACAGTGCCAAACAGGGTACTCAGCAGCTCTGCCATCTCATCTGCAAAGATGCAGATATTTAACTTCATGGTGTCTTCTGACACCATAGCACTCAGAATAGGAAAGGTTAGCTAGAAAACTCAGCAAAATACCCCTTTGTCTCAACGAATGTTCTTTCTCCAAGGAACCAAGTTTTAAACAACAGACATGCAATTAGGCTGGGGTATAAATAAGTCCACCAATCTCAGGAAAAAAGCTCTCAAAAAGAGTGGAAAAGAAATATATTGGATCACTTACGTAAGAGAAGAAGAAATGCTGTTAGGACTGATATCCAGCTTGTCAGTAAGGTCATTATGAAGCTTTGACAACAGAGCAGTTTCACCCAAGTTTTCTGAATTATGTTCTTCAGCAATGTCTTAAAAAAAAAAAAAAGAAAAAAAGAAAAACAAAAAAGAAACCATAAAAAACCACCAAAACTAAAAAAAAGAAAAAAAAAGCAAAACACACCCTAAAGCAGGTCACATGACTGTTAGGAAGCTACAGCCACATCCTGAGTAGTAACATTTGCAAACATAAGTTCCCTTTTTTGGTTTTAAGTTCTACATATAAACAAACTCCCCACTTGAAAATGTTTTGTGGAGAAGTTGGACAGCCCACAGTCACAGCCTGGTTCAGCTGTTTCACTCTCTGAGCGGCCTTTAGGCACTAATAGTTATTTTTAAAAAATTGAAAAAGTCCTACCACAGTGAATTTGTTTCTGCTGGAGTGTCCTAAATCCATGGATCAGCAAATGGATTTTCTGTCTTAGAAGAACCTCCTAAGGCATTCTCTCTCTGTATTGTTAGCTTTATCTTGAACTCAACATGAATGCTATCATAATGTTTGGAGAAGAGCACTTACTTGCATATTTCCCTTTCATGATCAGCTTTCTCAGGAACAGGGGTGAGATGCAGCTCACCATGGCTGCTAATCCATTGCAAGCCAGTTCCTGGAAAACAACTTCTACCTAAGAAAAATGTCTTTGTATAGTAGGAACTAAAAAGCAGGAGCTTACCATCAGATGATGTTTCTGATAGGAATCAAGCTTATTCTTTGAACCAGAGTAAAATCCACACATTTTTCTGTTCTTCATGAAAATGTATCTGTTTAAATGGATTAATCTGTACCACGACTGAATGACAGAAAAACAAACAATTAAATATTAATGTTTTTTTACTAAGTGAACGCATTTCTTCAAACTCATTTCAGGCCCATCCTTCAGAGGAGTAAAGCATAAGAACAAGGGCCTCATTTCTTTGAAGCACAGGTCTCTAGAAGGTCTCCACATTGCTTTTACCTCTTGCTTCTTGATGTACCTTTCTGCTTTAGAGTTGTCCTTTGTTGTCTGGTATCTTCATCTCATGTGGGGGATCATATACTCCAGTCAAAATAATTTGAAACCTATCTCGTGTGAGAGTGTTAAGAGAGAAAACTCTTGAATATTTCTTTTTCTCACTGTTGGTAAAGGAATGTCTGAGCAATCTGGTCTAGCAGAATCTCATGTCTTGAAGCTGGATGAAATACCTGTCTTGCTGAATAAATCAGAGTTGTGAAGCCTTCCTGCCAGAAGTCTATTTTTAATGGGACTACCATAAGGAATGATGGTGACTGCATGTGTATGGCAAATGACTGCAAATGAGCATGATGTTGACAAATGTTTAGTTGCTCTGACAGGCTGAGTGAAAATTTATGTTTATGATTTCCAAGGTGTTTGTGAAGGGATAAGCAAAATACAATGTTAGCCAACAAATAAGATTCTGGAGTCACTAAAAATATAAAAATGATACATGTACCCTCTGAGCTGGTCTTAGTTCCTAGCTTGTTTTGCTGTGTAAAATGTAGGTACAACTGACTGAGTGTGGTAGATATGATACAAAGTATTTGTTAGTGCTTTGACCTGCAGTGAGTGTTGGTGTGTGCACATGCATGTGCGTGTAGTCCATTTTTACTCTTTCACTCCTCCTGGTTCTCTGTGGTATCAGAGTTGCAAACACTGAAACCAAGCAAACAAAAATCACACTAGCTGGATGGAAAAGATCAGGATCCTTGTAAGAAACCTCCAATGTTTTTGTACCTCCTATGTTTCATCTGCAAATGATCCCATGCTCCAAGGCTCCTGAAAACCTCTTATGCAAGGAATAACATGAATGTCAACTCTCTTGTTTTGTTTTGGGGTTTGGTTTTTTATTTGTTTCTCCTGGACCAAGTCAATGGTCTCAAGTGATTTTTGTATTTCAGAGAAGGAACTAAACATCTGAGTGTTTGGCTGAACTCTGTCAGTTGTTTGGTTTATTCCATTGCTATTTCTCCACAAATGCTTCAGAGAGCTTAGCTAGCTGACTGTGCACTGCTGACTGCGTATGCTTCACTGCTCTCATTCATACCATACTTCCAGTGAGGAAAAGCACTGATCAGAATAAGCCAGGCTTAATATAATCCTGCTTTGTAGCAGGTTTATTCTGATTCTTGACCAAACTGGGAAATGTGGTTTCAAGCACAGTCATCATTATCAGCCCTCCCTCTATTCTTCACCATCCAGCCACGGGGCAGGATATATATGTTTAATTAATTCTGCTTTTACCTTCGACCTGTAAATAGTGGGAGTAATGTCAGATTTATACGTTATAGGAGTAACAAGGATTTCTCAGGAGACCCTATCCTGGTGAAAGAGGCTAACTGTAATTTTCAGCTGTGAGTAATTGTATATAATATAATCCTAAATGATTTTTCTTCTGTAATTTCATTAGAGTTTAGAAATTTAATTAGATTTTGAATCACTCTGAAATAAAGTAGCAAAACACCCAGAGACTAAGTGCAGTGGTTATTTTGTCCTCTGAGGCCAGAATTCTTGGTCTCAAATTGGCATGTGTTCATTAGGAGGAAGTTTGCAGAAGTTCTTGATATATTATTGTCTTTCAGAATGGACTCTGAATAGGTCTTTGGAGAGCATTAGAAGAGCACACAATTATTATACAGACTCTTTTTGAGGTTTAAGATCATCTGCCTTTCATATACTTAATAAAAATATGCCTCTGAAGTTGTTTAAGAAACTGTGGAGATAGGAAAGATGCTCCTCCAGTGCCTCAGTGCTCTTCCTGGTTTATTAGCAACTCCAGTACCTGTGTGTGATGATACAGAGAGGAGTTGTTTGCTTTTCTTTAATGATTAGGTAGGTTTATGGTTATTTTTATTGCTACACATATGAACTGCCATGGTGGCTGTAATTAGAGACACACTGAAATGCTGTTCCTTCTCTTCCATCTGAGGTTCAAAAGAAATCTGTCCTGGTCAACCCTGATTCTCTGTGGAATTCATCCTGTGAGCAAAAAATGGACTGAGATGGCACTAAACAGCACAAAGCAAAGACCAGTGCAGCAGCTTATGAGAGCACAGGGTGCCATGATAGTTGTGGGTTCAGAAAGGAGATCTTAAAAGATTCTGAGGGACTAGGTATGCAAGTGCTTGTTCCCTTTTTGTTTTGACTAGCCTAGCACAGTTTGTTTTTGTGGAGATGCCCAGATCTTCCTAGATTAGTTTATCTGTTAAACTAAAAAGGGGATCTGGACATTTAGGAGCACATTCTGCAAAGTCTTTATCCACAGTAGGGCCTCTTTTCTCATTGGGGTGAGTTGATTGTGAGAATAGGTCCTTAAACGGCAAAGAATGCAATAAATTGAGGGATTAAGTAGACAGGAGGAAAATCAGATTACTTTCAGCATGGCCACAATATAAGGTACCATAACAGAGCTACAGACAGCAAGAACTAAAGAATCTAACAAAAATGAGCATGGGGAGAGAGAGCAAATGTTGTAAAACGAAGAATTTTAGCAGGACAAATAGGACAGACAAACATCAAAAAGTTCTTTAAATAATGGCAATCCAACCTATTTGAAAAGAAAAAGGTAACTGCAATGCAATGGGATGCATGTCAGTCCCAAAGTGAGAAGTCAAAAAGAGATCTCAGATGAGCAGAATGTTCAGTTATGGACTGACCCATGCAAACATTGCATCCTCTGTGTTGGCCACTGCAGGTAGACATGGAGTGAAATAGTTCCTTGGTCTGATCCAAGGTGTAATTTCCTTTGTTCCATTAACAGCTCTTGATGAGAGCTCATCATCACATAAATGCAGTCTCTGGGCTCAAATATATGCCTTCAGAGTGTGGTCAAGAACATCCTGAGTCCAATTGAAAAAGGTTCTTGGAAAAGGATTGAAAGTTTTTATGCACTTTGTTTGATGGATATCAATGGAAATTAGACAACCTCAGGCAGTCTGGTGTGCGTGGTTGTGCTGCCTTCCATTAACATGTCATGTCACATCATAGAACAAAATGAAGAAAACCTGTTCAGGCTGGTTACTGCCAAAAAATCAAGGTGCTTTTGCTATGGGCATCCGGAACAAATTGAAACTATGCTTGAAAACTCACAGCTGCTCTTCCTTTGCTATTTTCTCTGTCTCCTCCTCTGTCAAGACTCTGAGCTGCTGGGACAACTGGAAGGGATTCCACATCTCAGCAAGCAGTAAAATCACAGATGTCGGGTGTGTTAACAAAGGGAAACATGCCCGCACCAGTTGTTTAATGGTTTCCTCCCTTGACATTACAGAATACTATGGGAAACCATTCAGCATTTCAGTCTTGCTCCTTTCTTGTTCCCCTCCATCTGTTTCCTTTTCAGTGTGGAGGAATGTGTTATGTTACAGAGGTGTTGGTACATTTTAAAAGCATGTTTTCTGGATTTTACTTGAGAGACACTATAGCTTGGTCCTGTAACTAGCTCAGAGGCAAAATAAAGACCCCTGGGACATGTGTAGTCAAGTCTCTTGTGTACATCAGGAAAGAAAACCCATGTCTTGGCTGAGCAGTCTATTTATTTGCAGATGTACAGCCCCAGATCTTGCTCTGCTCTTAGGTTTATAAAACTGTGTTGTGTCCCTCATGGAAGTTACAACTTTTACTGAGCTTGATTTCTTCCATACCAGATGTATTTGGATTATTCATTCAGGTGTTCTGCATCTGTGTGTCATTATTGATTGTTTCCCAGTGAAGTACATTGGGTTTTGTACTTCTGTTGACTCTGTGTTATGCTGCAATAGGAAAAAAGGGTATTACAACAGAAGGCAATGTCTTCCATGGTGAAGGAAAGTGTCTGCCTGAGATTTTGGGAAGAAGTATATCTTCACACATAACAGTGAGAGTATTATGTGCTAGAATGAAACACAGGTAGGCAGACATAAATTTGAGTTGACAAGTAAATCTTTTTTTTAGGAAACATGGCTAATGTGTGTTTGAAAGGTGTATATCTGATATTTGTATGAAAACAGTCAAATTCTTTCTAGGCTGAGGATCAAGCTCCTGCCACTCTGCCACAGGCTGACCTGCCACAGGTCTTGGATCCTGGAGAACCTACTGATGCTGTTTCATGAATGCAAAGTTTATAGCTTAGACTGAAGTACAGACAAGAGGAGTGTTTATGGTTCCTTGTCTCCAGTGTGCTTTCCCATACCTACACCCTTCAGATGGAGAGCTTTGGCACTTACATGCAGTGTAGCAAGGCTTTCAGGGAGGTGATCTTGTGGTCAGGGTGGTATTGTGTGTTTGGTGGGGGAACAGAGATCTGTTCAGAGCTAGCCAAGTTACAGGCTATTTCCTGTCTGGATCTTGTGCTGCATGGTCATTGCAGCAAGTGTGTGTCTAGCATTTTCCTTTAGTCCCTTACTGTTAATTTCCCACAGGCTGGAATTCCAGGTAGCATACAGAGAGCATCAGCAATGCAACATTTTTTTTCCCATTTTACTCTGCTTTTGATGTGCAGATTTAAATTCCTTTCTGGTTTCAGCTAAAAATTTTCAAGGAGGAGTATCAATCTCATCTAGTTCATGCAGCACTATAAATATGTTCTTAGGATAACCTTTGCTGACTCTTAAACATCATCAACAGCCTTATAAGTACTCGTAAACCACAGCTCACAGGAATGGTTTCACAGGAACTTGTAATCTGACTTGTCTTTTCTTAGACAAGCATAGTGTAATCCCTAGCCTGTTGTATAAAATGTTTATAAAAGTTGGGGACAGATTATGTAGTATGAAAGAGTTCATCTAAGTTGAAAGTGTTAATAATAAGGACTCTTCTGGTCTTCTCATGAAACCACCAGTTGGCCTGTGAGTTAGCTGAAAGTATCTAGAGGTAGGAGGATGCATTCATGCTTGAGATAACTGGGAAATATTTCAGTTATCTAAGGAAACAGGAAAGAGGTCAAGATCTTGCCTTAGACATAGTAGTCCATGAGTCACTTGGAAGCCTAAGTGTGGGAACACATGGAGCAAAAGTTTAACAAGTCAAAAGAATTAAGACCGAGAATTAGGCCTTTTTTCCTCACATCGTAAGATTTCAATTAGTAGTCAACAAACAGAGGCTCTGTTTCTTCCTGTAGCCTGATCTTGTTTTGTTTTTTAGTAGAAACAGGTCACATTTTAGCAGCAACTTGAGACCATTTGATCTGACTAATTTTTCCCCCTGAAAGGGATTAATTTTCCACTCTGATATGTAGCAGGTGGGGAATTCTGTTTAAAATTGCAAAAATTTCACTGACTGGAAAAAAACCTTTGCCCTCTCTCAGATTTAGTTGAAACTATTCAATAAGTTTGAGCACCTTTGGGAAGACTGAGGAACACACAAACAGACAGTGGGATCAAATAAGCCCTGTTGTTGTAGGGAAACACGCTATAGAGAACCTGTGGTTCCCTCTCTCATCCATGCTGCCTCTTGAAAATATCGTGCAATATTTTTGTGTTGGTTGTCTAAAGAATATGTATACTGCCATGTGCATAACCCCACTTTTTTTTCAATTGTGTGTCCTTCTCTAACACATGGACGTATTTCTTGTGTTGAGTAGAAAATGTCTGTTACTGTATGGAAAGCTCAGTAGCCTAACTCTGCTGCTGATGCCTGAACTGATGCTGTTACAGAGAACCAAATCTGCATTTTTCTTTGTTTATTGAAAACCAAAATGCATACGCAGGTAACACTACCAAAAAAAAAAAAAATCAGTAGAACAACTGTATTGCACTGAGGCAAGCTTTTTGGAAATGCTACTTTGTTCTACCATATAAAATATGTTAATCAACAAGCTGCATATTTCCATGATAGTCTGGACTTGAATAGTGTGGTCCCATGGTAAGCAGTCCTGCCTATCCTGTCTCTTCTTCCACATATTGTATATTGTCTGAAACACTGTAAGTCACAGTGGAGATAATGTAGCATTTATAAAACTGCCAGAGGAGCTGGGATGCCATGGGAGGAAGAAACAATCCCAAAAAATTGATGAAAGAAGTCCTTGGGGGAGAGTTTGGCTCTCTGAGCAGTGAGTTTAGGACTGGATGGCCCTAAACAATGGCTCTGATGCTCACTGGATGATATTGTGTGCTCTTCTGGTTGTCAAGCATCTCAGTCAGTGGAGGGCTTTGTGTTGATAAAATTCCTTTAGTGAGGCAGCACTGTTGGAACTTTTTCTATGTAGGTTTCCATACGGCATGAACAAAACATGCCAGGCAGCCTGGCTTTGTCATTGTTGCACATTCTGATACACTCAGCTGTGTCTTAAAATACCTTTGACGTGTGTGATGATAACTTAGAAAGCAGCCTCTGAAAATGGCTGGGTGTTTACTCTCTGAAGGTGGCATGTGTGGTGGCAGAGCAAAATGCAGTGGCCAGGAAATTTCAGAGTAAGAGAAAGAAAGGGTGAAGTATGTCCAGTTTCCATCCAATATTCTTGCATCTCCTGTCTATCTCTATTCTGTATAACCATGTTGCACTTTTTTAAAGTGAAGCCTCTGTGAGTAATTTATACAGTAAAATGTGGTAAACACTTCCAAGGACACTGTGGTCATTGAACTACAACCAAAAAAAACCAACAAAACCCCCCCACTAAACAGCAGAGACTGAAAATCTGTAGCTATAGCTATACTTTAGAGGTATTTAAGCCATCAGAAATTTTGAAGTAACTGCAAAGGCATATTATTTTGCTTAGCCCTCTTCAGACAGTATGTCATTCTAAGAAAACTTGCAGATGTTGTTGACAGTTCTGCAGTTCAGGACTCAGGACTGGGAGGCAGATCCTAGTCACTGCTCACCTTAAATTCCTCCTCCTGCTGCTGCTGCATAATTTTCTGCTCTGCCCTTCTGAAAATTTTTCCAATGCTAACTCAGGAGACAGAGCACTGTCTTTGGCAGTGTTTGTAAGAATACGAACATAAATAGCTGTGTTACCAGTAAACCTAACAATGCCCAGGAAAGAAATGCAGAAGTCAAATAATACAAAAGTAATGGCATCATAGCCAAAACAGAGTGTTTCTACTGTTTTCCTAAAACACTTCAGGTTTTAAGTATTAGTACTTACCTAATTGAAAGTAAGACATGAATTGAGCGAGACAGAATACCTAGTGTAATCACAGTTCCTGTTTTTCAGCTTTGACTTTTCTTGAGGTGTTTTCCTTTTAATTGTACAGTGTCTTAAGTTATTGGGGTTATTAAGAGTTTTTGGGAGTACTAAGTATCCTTTTGTTTTAAGAGTGACCAATAAGAGGATGGAAAAAATAAATTGCTCACATGTAATAACACTTATTTTTAATGTATCAATTAGGCTTTGAAGGGAAGAATCAAGGAAGGGGGATGGGAGAAGAAGGTGGCAGAGTTGAACCTTTTTTTTTCTTGCTTTCAGTTGCTGTAGCAGAGATGATCTTGTGCTTTGCTCGTCTACATGTATGTGTTGTTTTAATTATGTCAGGAAAATGAAATAGGACCTTTGAGTCCTGCATAGGACAGGATGCAGTTTTGGAGGTAGTAGGAGAACCAGGAAACTTATTTTAACCATTTTTGCTAATACAGGCACTTCTTTCCATCAACAACTGCAGTCTAGGGAGGCACTTTAATGAACAGCCTCACTGTTTCACAGAGCAAGGGCAGGACACTAGGATTACCTCTTTGGCTTCTCCCCTCCTTGGTCTAGGAGAATCTACACTTACTGGCCTCTGTAGCAAAAGGTGAGTAGCAGAAAGGTCACTTACTCTGCTGAGTGCTGAATGTGCAGGAAGCAGCTTTCCACTGTGTGGTGGTTTCGGTGGTTTATTAGTATTTCAGGAATAATGGTGTCAAAGGCATGGCATCTGGCTCTGAGGGTAGAGGATTTAAGGAGAGAATTTATCTTTCCATGATTTTGTTGTTTATTTCTCTTGTAAAAGTTTTTCTGACTGCAGGTCCCCTTAGTCCCTTGGTACCTCCAAAGAGCACAACTGTCCTTGTGTGTCTCTAATTTAGTGTAAAGAAATCTGTCCATTGTTTATCTGCCTATCTCATCTCAAAGCCCAAATTTTATAACTGTGAAAATAAGTGTAAGTGGTCATGACCACCTGGCAGATAAAAACTAGTGATGTAGCAAATTCTGGGTCATATCTAAAAGTAACATATGCATTCAGTAATAAGGTTTTCAGGAAATAATGAGTATCATAACACACTGCTCATAGCAGCTGCTACAGGTACAGGGCACTCACTATATGATGTTCTTCTGAAGTCACTTTGCAGCTTTTGTGGTTCGGCAGTTCATGGAAGGCTTAGGGTCCATTGCTGCTTTCACTCTGGGCAGGAAAAGTTGGTTTCCTCATGGCAGAAAAAAAGAAAGTTGTTTGCAAGTGGTTTCCTCCAAATGAGCTACTAAAGAATATGGGTGTTGGAGTGGAAGAAACTTTTTTGTCTCTTCTGTTCCCAGGTGTGAAGTGGGATTTTACACAGAATAAATCTTTCAAGAAAGTGTGCCATAAATGTGAAAATATTGGGCTTCTCTACCAGGAATGAAATCCTGAAAAACACCAGTTGTTCCTTTTTGAGAATGTAGATGCAATGCCCCATAAGAGTGGTATTTCAGGTAGCTCATGTCCCTGTTATCCTCTCTTTGCTGGGTCACCTGCTGAATTGCATTTTCATGATGTGCTGTAACCAGAGGACAGAATGATCCATTGCACTGGCACAGCAAAAATTTGATGCATCCAGGGATTATCTTTTTTTATTAGTCAATTCAACCGTCAAAAGAGGGGACATGAAATGCCAGGTATGTAACTTCCATAAGAAAGCCTGGTAAGTTTCTGGGTAGAAATGTTCAGCTTGTATTTTTGGGGATATGTTTGTTTCAATGATAAGGAAGCATTTGATGTCAGACTGCTAGTCAAGGGCAGCTATGACTAGTGAATAGTGGACAAACAGGCTCCTACAGCATATTTAGATTATTCCTTGTATTTACAAACATATTGCACTTTACTCTTGAAATGCTGTTGTTGGAAGCAAATTTTGAATGCACATAAAGCAGAGCTACTTGAACAAACTATGCAGTTCCAGTTCAAAGTAATTGCCCCTTACTTTCTTCATAGTATGAGCAATGCTGGTGACATGACATTAAACCTAACTGCATTCCATTTTGGTGCTAATATTTGCCCTTACACAAGGCATTAAAGAAGCTGGGACTTCTCTTGAGGTAAAGCAGATGTTGCCTTTTTAGTGGAATATAATAGGCATAAACAAGCGAATCCCCTGCTTTGAAGTTAGATTTGTGGGTTTTTTCTGCTTTTATAATTAACAAACACTGAAAAGCACTAGAAGTCATTAGACAATCTTGATAAACAAGAAGTTAAAATAAAACAACTACTCAGGATTAATTTCCATGCAGATTCCTCCCAAATAGATTATCTGCCTGTGAAGACAGTCCTTTTGCTCTTGTGTGTAGCACTGTGGAAAGCTGAAATCTTTCGGCCTCTGGCAGAAGCTTTTAAAAATCTCAGACTCTGCATGGTGGAGATGTGCCTGCCTTGCTCTAGTATACCAAGCAGAGAGAGTAGAGAGTTGTTTATGGACAAACAAGGAAGAAGGGCACCAAAATTGAAATTTAGATGCCTGAAATTGGAGAGTTAAATATGTTTCTAGTTACCTCCCTGATTTCTTTAAACTCTTATATATAGATTTAGGGATGTAAATATCTGTTTTAACTCCTTTGACAGGAATTTAAGCACCTACATTATGGTTTAAGATACTTATATTAGGTTGAGAATCTAACTGATGTTGTCTTTCTGATGGATGAGTCCTGAAGTTTTTCCTATGGAAGCAGTGTTAATTATAGGCAATTAGCAGGAACAGCATCTCAGCAGATAGGCACTTTGCTAGTAAAATCATCACTATGCCTGATCAAGTGCCAGCCAAGGCATTCAGCTTTTACTACGTTAGTAATGTCTGCCTACATCACAACCCAAATTAACCTTATGGGAGGAATCTGAAACAAGACTTTCTTTCCCACTAAATCCTTGAGTATCACAAGTTTAGGTAGATGCCATTCCCCTCCATTGTCCATCTCCACTGAGCTTGCAGTCTCCTACACTCCTGATTCCCCTCACACAGAGCACTTTGAGAATTAGGTTCATTCAAAGATGTCCTTAAAAGCTATATGTGGTGGACCATAAATGTGAGGTGGCCACTGATGGCAGCTTATGTGAAGTTAGTATCTTCTTTGGTCTTCACTGCTCTATAGAAACCAAGCACTTGGCCATAACATATTTCTTGATTTCTTTCCCCTTTGTTTGTCACTGTCCTTGTTTGTCAATCAAAAATATATCAGATAGATAGGGGCAATGTGGGGTTGCTTAAAGGTGTTGATGCTGTGCAGGGAAGGAGCAGAACCAGTATGCGAAGTATTCAAGGGCTGTCTTTGAACTATGTGAATCTGTGCTGTCTTTGAACTATGTGAATTTGTGATATGCAAGCTGAACCAGAAAAGGGAATGTGAGGTTACTGTTGTCACTCAAGCCTAAGCAGATATTTGTCATTCCAAAACTATGTTGTTGATGACTTTGGTTCAGAAGGAACATCAGAGAGGGGAAAAGAGAAAATGAAATGTATGTTGTCAGAATTGCTATTGAGTGGCACAAGTGCCATCATGTTTCTCCCTCAGGGAAAAGGTGGAAACAGTACACATTACCTCAGGTCTCTTGGGGTGAAATTTGCAGGGTTTGTATAAATCTGTTCAGTGTACACACATGCGTCTAAACTTAGGTTGGGACTTCTGTGTTCCAGTGCAATCTGAAGCAAACTTTTGACTCCATCTCCTATTCTCTCTGGGGGCTTCCTGTAATGTGAGTCTGCCCACATACACGAAGTCTTTTCATGGGTTCAGCAAAGAAAGTGTTTGCAGGACAAGGAGTGAGAAAGAGATCACATCCACATATCCATGTTTTGGCCACAAAAAATCACAGTCCTCTCCTTTTGGTGATGAGTATCCTTAAATGCTACCATCCTCTATTGGGATGCCAAGGGATGTACTACTGCTTAGCAGTGAATGCATCAGAGGGTTTTGATCAAAATTTATTTCCCTGATGCCCAAAAAAGGAGAAAATAACTTAAAACCTGAATCAGCACCTCCCTATAGTGGGAAATTTCTGACTTGAAAATGGGAGGTTTTTTAGTGATCCATATGTTCATGTGTTCTAACACTGTGATTAAGGGAGACACAGGTTCATTTCATAGAATAATAGAACTATTAGGGTTGGAAGGGACTGTAAAGATCATCTAGTTTCAAAGACAAGGAAAATATTTATAACGTAGCAGTGATGTCAGTCTAAGCAGAGACCCAGCAAAAGGGCTTGACTCATTCTACAGAGCTACAAAGCTCAGGCAGTGTTTTCCAAAGAAGCCTTGTATCAGTCAGGTACCTCTTGCAGTTTCATTCCCTGGACTGGGCATCCATATCCACTTGTCTCTTCAGACTATCCTCTGTCTCTTCAGTGAACTCTTGCTATCCCACTTGGTGTGATAAAAGAAACTGCTAAAACTGGAGGCTGCTGAGTGTTATGCTGCCTCCATTCAAATCTCTAATGAGCTCCTCCTTGTAGCTCTAGGTTTAATTAGTTTTCATTGCAATATTAATGATCCAAACAAACCATTTTAACTTTCCTGTTGCACAGCTGGAATCTTCTTATTTAGTATTGTACTCTATAAGGGAATCACACCAACTTCCTTTCCCCTCCCCCATTTCTCCCATTAATATGCATTAAAATCACAGTCTCACCGCTGTAAAGTTCCAGACCTGCTATAAAACTCTAATAATCTCTAAAATGGCAAGGCGGAACTAATGACAGAGCCATATACAAATAATACAAAGATGAATTTCTCCCAGAGTTTGATGGCAGTGATGATTAATACTTCATTTATTTATTTACAGTCTATCAGCATTTACAAAGATTTGCTCATTCCGTGGAGTGTACATAAAAGCTCTCTTGGATTCCATTGTATACAGCAGAAATGTCAAATCTGTTAGTCTTCAGCAAAAATGTCTTTTTCTCTCTTTTTTTCCCCAGGAGAAGGGCATGCCCTGCCCTTCCCAGTGCAGATCTGAAGACTGCACATCTCAAAGTCTTCTCCTATCACAATCAACTAGATGCATCTCACATTTCCCTGTCAAATCCCTGATAGGGAAGATTTAGGGGAGGGTCTTGTTCTCACTCTCTAGCCTGTTTCAGTGCCTGGGTGGAGACTGAAATAAATTGAGTTGTGGATAGTCTGGGTATTTTCCTGTTCAAGGGTGCTAGAAAAGACTAGACCCTCCCATGCTGAAGGACTGACATGGAATCTTGCCAGGATCTTCTCCTTCCTAAGCCATAGAAATCATGGAAGCATTGGCAACAAGAAAGCTCCAGCGTTTCTTGCCCAAACTCCTCCTTAGAGCTGGTCTATTGCTGATACTAGATCTGGTCAGTTTTGCCTTCGTCTTGTTTAGAAATGGATATTTTCTAGGAGCCCGAAGAGCTGTATTCTGCAGATAGGCTGTCAGCATCTGGATAAAAGGATTTGCCAGCCATACTGCACAGGAGAGGTCAGGATACAACTGTGGAAGTGCAAAAGAGATTTAGTGCCACTTGCAAAAGCAATTTTCATTGGGACTTACTTTCTTAAGTGCTCACATTGTGTTTGAGAAAAGGACTTTGGAGTATGACCATGAAGATAAAGGAATGATGTGTGATTGCTTGCTTTGTCATTGCCCGCAGGGTCTGAGTTCAAGAGAGCAATGAGCGACTTGATTGCAGAGCACCAGCTCCATGACCCAGGCAGTGGTGAGCTAGAAGTACCTTATCTGAAGCTCCTGTTCTGGGAGCCTGATGTAGGCAATGTTCCCTCATGCACAACCCCCAGCTCACCCCTTCTCCAAGAGGCATGTCCTCACAGACCATTTTCCTTTATGAAGTCATCAAGACAGATAGGAGCTAAACTCACACTGGTATCCCTAAATCAAGCATTTGTTGTACTCTGGACTTACTTGAAAACCAAAGCAATTCAGTAGATACAGGAGGGTAGTTGCATCTTCAAAGTCTCCTCTGGCTGCGGTTGGTGTTGGGAGAATCATCCAAGAGACGGATTGGGTACTGAGGGTCAGGACTTCACTATGTGGTCTTAGGGCTCTCTTCAGCTGTGTAGTGTTGTAAAAATAAAAAATCTCCACCTCCATTTTTCTGTGTTTAAATATATATTTTTTTTTCTGCCTATCTAACTGCCTGAATAGAGACCTTTAGTGGATGGATATCTTGACTGATGGGATTCGTGACCCATTTTCTTAACTTTTCTGATCTCACAGGGGAAAGACTTCAATGTATAGAATTGTTTGCTGGGACATTTCTCTGCAGCAGTGGTTTCTTGAAGATTTATATCAGTGAGCTGATTTCAGAAATGCACTTGTGCTGGTTTCTTTCATGTTCATCATTTATTTGTTGCATGGGAATGTAACTGTGGATGGTAACCTACGAAAGCACATGGTCAACAGCTGAAATGTATATGTTCAAAGTTTTCCTGCTGGAAAGTTGTAGATAACTAACTTGTTTTCTTCCAAGTGGGAAAAAACAGTAAGATTTTTATTCCTTCAGAAATCA
The DNA here is from genome assembly GCA_013396755.1 of Sclerurus mexicanus. Taxonomy (NCBI): domain Eukaryota; kingdom Metazoa; phylum Chordata; class Aves; order Passeriformes; family Furnariidae; genus Sclerurus; species Sclerurus mexicanus. Next base: position 50,517 of record VWZF01003190.1, read on the forward strand.
TGAGAGTAGGTGGGATGGAGAAGGAGACAGGGAAATAAGGGATGCTATCTCATTGGTCGTCTGCAAAAAGTGGAGATAAGCCTTACATGATTTGAAAGCAATATCAGAATCATATCCTGACAGTGTGACAGGGTTACACAGCCTGCACCCACATGAATGTGCGGCACTCTCTGTGGTCTGAAAGCACATCTCCTAGCTGGGCTGTACCTGTTAGGAGGGGCACCATCAAGAAAGAAACAACACAGGGAGATAACTACCTTGAGGCTTCCTGTCACCAGAGCTCCGTAGTGTCTTACAGCAGTTGACAATGCCACAGCAAGACAATGAGTGGTTTAGGTGCATTTCTGACTCCAAATGCATCTGTTACTTAAGATTAAAATTAGTATATTCTCTTATCACTTTCAGCTAGCCCCAGCCTACCACATAAATATCTATCTTACTTGGTTTCCTTTCCCTATGAGTACATATTTCTCTTCACCTCTGGGAATGTACTGGTGCCTCCCAAAAGCTCAAATTAAATGTTTTGCTCAAACCAACACATGCAGTGAATGTGTCTGTTAGCTAAAAATTAGTTGAGAGCATTCTAGCTTCTACTGGTATTCACAGTTAAGCATGCTAGCAAGGTTTCAAACAGTAAAAATATGTCCATACAAGCATGGTTTAACTTAAGTGGATCTAACATCACTCATTTCACTGGAATTTAAGCCAACACATTTTACATGGTATTTGCTGTAAGCTGCAACAATGAGCCTGTGGCTAGTTAGTATGGTTCAGTTGATATGGGGTGGTGATGATTAATTTGTAACCTGGTTTGCCACAGGAACACATCTGACTGCAAGTTTAGTGTGTTTCACAAAGGTTTGTCATTAACTATTGAATCAAACAGGACGCAAATTATTGTATAAGCAGTATAACTTAGGGCTCAGTCAGAGATCTGAGTTCCTACAGCTTATGGGTTACCACATATCACTACTTACCCAGGGTCTTGTTGTCCTCCCTTGACTGCTAACATGATTGTGTGTGGTTTCTTTCTAACTCAGGTCCACCAGAAAGATGAAGTTTAGTTTAAGTTCTTACTGGGAGGACTTCCAGTCTGTGCTGTTTCTAAAGTCATACTTGGAGGATCCAAAGAGGGAAGCAAGAACCAGAGAGGGAAGACAGGGCAGTAAGGTTAAGCCAGGAAACTGCTGGGCACTAATGCCCTCACTGGCTTGGCAGCAATCGGCACAGCAGGTGTAATTGCAGCTTCGGTGACCTGCTTTGCTCTTTCAGTCAGTAGTCTCTTAGTCAAAATACTGCTCTAAAGCTAAAATCAAAGCAATTATACCAAGGGACTGATCTGTTTTAACAGAGTAGTTTTCTAGATTGAAATAAATTGCTGTTCAAAGTGTGCTTCCTTCAGTGACAGAAGTAGGATTTTACCTCTTTCTATTTCTGGTAGCTCTGCAGAACTGAACCACCTGAGAGGAGAAAAGCTTCATGTGTCTCCATAGCTGGGCATTTCCACTAGAACTGAGTCAACTTTTAATAACAGAATTGCAATTGTCAGTGATATTTAAATTAAGAGCCTTGGGTGAATTTCTGCTCCCAGACTAAATCACATGGCGCTAGAAAAACATAATTTTATCTCATACCAGAGCACATCTTTCATTGCTGGTGGGGCTGACAGCATCTCTTAAAGACACAAGACCTCAGGAGAGGAGATGCTTCATGTTATTTCCACTTGCTTGGCACTTTGAACCTTCAACGTTAGCCAGATTCAGGTTGTTCTTCTGTAGCTGTGAGTGTGAAGTCATGGTTTTGGGGGGACTGAGGTCTGACAGCCTTATGTAGAAACTCTTCAACAACACTTTCCTACCTTTAAATGAAAGAATAATTTCCTGTGCTAAAAGAAATGTAAAAATTGATATGTTTGGGGGATAAGTTAGTGTCTCTGCATTAAATACTGAATCTCCTGTTTCTCAATAGAAGCATGAGGGCCAGCAACCTTGCCTTAGGTACAGGTGCACTGAAAGAGAAAAACTCAATCACTTACCTACAAGGACATTCCAGAAGACATGGTACCACATGAACTAGGTACATTTATGGTTATTTATGAATAAACAATAATTACATTAAAGGTGTAAGGTTGACTGGGCAAGCTTCCTATTATGGAATTGAAATCTTATCTTAAAATCTTTAGCCATTTGGCTTGTGATTGAAAGCTGTCTGATGCTTCCACATTTCACAGATTTCCCAGAATATTCTGACTTGAAAGGGACCCGCAAGGATCATTGAGTCCAACTCTTAAGTGAATGGCCCATACAGGGATCCAACCCACAACCTTGGTGTTATTAGCACCATGCTCTAACCAACCGAGACTGGAGCTCATTGCAGGGAAAAACCTGAAGCTGTCAGTTGTTCCAAGAGCTAATGGAGACATTAAAAATACAGCAGCCTACTGTGGAGAAAACAGGGTGTGTGGGGAACACGTGTTACTAGCATATGCTGCAACTGGACTGTAAGTGGTCTCCACATATTCATGAATGATGGCTGACCTCTACTCTGCTAGGGCACATATGTGCATGTCCATCATGGCAACACTCTCTGAACTTACTCCATCAGAAGCTCTTGGGAACATAACCCCGGTATCTGTCTCCAAATATAACTCTGCTGGGCTGCAATATAAGGCAGTGGGGAGAGCTGCTGCATCGAGGAGCCATTTGGAAACTGCTGCAGTGATATCCACCGAGATCTCTATGCCTGGTTGATGACCTTCTTCACTAAGAGGCAAATGTCTGCAGCTTGTAAAAGAAAAAGATGCCTCTGAATACCTTTCCACTTTTAAAAGCTCCTCAGTGCCGGCTCAGCAGAGCAAGTGAAACCTGCAAGTGTCCATCCTTACTGTACTTGTACTGTACGAGTGCAGGCAGCCATACATATGGACGAGGAGGCATGCCCCAAGCAGGGGTCTGGGAATACTTCCTGGAGCTGCCTCTGACAGAGCTAGAGCTTTGACCTGAGCCAAACCACTAACTTAGGAACTGTTTCAAAGTCAGTTCCTGTGGAAATAACCCCTCTCTGCCTCAGTGTCCTCATTTTTAATCTGTTTGTAAAACAAGACTGCAGAACAGTTCACAAGGGGTTAGGGAAAACTCATTTATTTGTGTTTAAAGTACATCAGGATCCTTGGAGGAAAGTTCCTTATTAGAGCAATAATGAATACAAAAAATAATAACAATTCTATTATCACTGGGAAATTGCAGGAATTTGGTCAGCATCACTTGACTACAACTTTGTTTGTCCTGTAGACTACAATCAAAGAACAAATCATCCTCTCTAAGTGTTTTTGAATATGGAGGATGAAAATAATATATTGCAATCTTTTAAAAGAAAATTAAAACTTTAACTCTGAGGTGTGTGTAATAAAATGGCACTTTAATTCTCTAGTGTGCCATGCCGGATTCTTCTGTTAATTTATTCACTTCTTTTCTTTTTGTGCTTCATGTAATATTCTGAAGTTATTAATGTGGCAATATATTTGACCACAAAAACCTGCCTTCTAGTGTTGTTAAGACTGTGAATTAACTCCACAGTGGAAGGAATTTCTGACTTCAAAGAGATCATGCTTGAGATAAAATTATTAGCAACATGACAGATATGCAAGAACTTCTAGGAGAAGGTTTTCCCAGGTGTCTTGCCACAACCAGTGTGAGCTTAGGTTTCGTGAGCCCATGGGACTCCAGCACAATACTCTGGTATTGTGTCTCTGTGGTGCAGAGTGTGATGCAGACACCAGTGGACACCTGAGCTTCACCTGAGCTGCTGCAACCCCAGGACACAGTGTGATTCCCCCAAACAACTCTGGGAGCACTGGTGTGCTAAGTGCCAGGTTGAGGTCCATCTATCACACCTCCCAGTGCAGCACACAATGGTAAAATTCACTTGGCAAGGTGACACCTCATCTATCTCAGCTGAGTAACCCAAAACCCAGTAGCAACCAATAGAAAGGCATTTGGTGGGCTTGAATTCAGTTCAGTGCAATCTAAACCAGATCCTCATAACTCTGCGAACACTTCCAGAACTAAGATGTGGACCTGGAAATGCCCAGTATATTCCATTTGTACCTCTGAGATGCATCATCAAAGGCTGACAGAATACCTCTTGTAGTGATTATAGCATAAAGGCCTGAAATTACCAGTGCCAACCTAGATTGTAGGTACTTGTAAATGTTTTTTTTTCATCTGTCTCGTTCCTTTATCCCTGTGCTTAGGCACTTGTAGGACTCATCCTGTATCAGTGGTACAATTTACATTGACTGCACAGTGTAATTAGTGGGCACAAGTTCAGTGTTCCCTATCTGTGGGGTTTTGGCATTGAATGGCAAAAATTGGGGAAGAAACAGGTTTTTGTTAGGGGCAGTTGTAGGATATATATATGAGACATGAGGAATGGGAGTAGTTAAGGAGAAGCTGAACTGAATGGTGTATTCTACACGCAGCATCAGGAGTTACTGAGGCCTCAGCTCTGCTGTGGATGTAGCATGCACCCATGAGACAGCATGGAGAGGCTGTCTTGGCAGAAAGCTAAAAGGAGCAGGGTTTTCCAAAATGCTTTTCTCAAGCATATTGCTGTCTTGGCTTTGGTATGTGTGTCTCTGTGCTGGTAGGCTACACTCATGCCTCCAAAATCTCTGCTTTGTGCTCAGCAGTTGGAAAGGTAAACAGAAGACTGGAAAAGGGACCAAGAATAGTATTGTGTCCCCACATAAATCCATTCTGAATACTGTCTCTGGTAATTACTGTCACCTCAAAACAGTCATAAGAGTAGATTAAAGAAGATACAAAGAACAGAAGTGGGGGAAAGGCAGAATATTTTCTTTCATGAAGAAAGATTAAATAAGTAGAATTTTTCAGCCTAGCAATAACTGGTTAGGGTTTGTGTAGTGGGGTTTGGTTTTTTTAACCTTTTCCACAATGGAGGAACTACAGGCCACACAATGAAAACCAGTGGAAAGATAATCCTGGCCACAGTCAGTGAAAATTTTTTATTATATTTTTTTTATGTTCTTAATACTGAGTAGTAGGGTTTGCATGAGAGAGAGCGTTAGGGTTTACACTGATTATCTGGCACAAATACAAGTCAAATGGGTGCACAAAGGACCTCATATCTTTTCCTTTGGCTGACCTGCTGAGGCACGTCTTGACAAATGCCAGACAGCATTTGAGGAAGGCTGGGCTGTACCTGCATCAGCCTGGATTTGGTGTCTGTCCCGTTGTGTAGACAGTGCAGCTCCTACAGAAGGCTCCAAAAGATTCAACTCTTCAATAGAGGCTGTATAAATAGTTTCCATCCTGGCATTTTTACTACACAACAGTTGTCTGGCTCTAGGTGGGTAGGGATTCAGGTCTTTAGCAGCATTAATGAAAGATCTAACTAGCAGTATTTCTCAGAAAACTAATTGCTAATGGCCCCCTCTCATCTTCTGTTCCGGCCTTGTTGGTCAGACCATCAGCTCCAGCGCTGTTGTGTGAGCCTTCACTTCACACCTGAGCTCCCTGATTCTTGGCGCAAGCAGAAGAGAGTTTGGTGTTGATTTTGGGTGGGCAGGGGCACATTGCATCACCCTAGCCCCTTGCTAGGCTTCTGGAGAAGAATGAGGTAAAGTTAAGGTGAATTTTTCACTTGATGAAGAAGAGTTAACTGTAATTGCTCACTCCCCTCACTGCTCTCAGGCAGAGAGCTCCAAGCCATGGCCACCCTCTCCTCTGTCCCCCAGTCCTTCTGCTCAGCACACTGAGATCTGAGGACATGTACTTTTTCCAGGGCTGTCAAATGACCAGTGAAAGGAAACAGACTTCAAGGCTCATTTAATTGGAAAACAGCACCTGTCCTTTTAGGCAAAGGCAGTGTTTGCTTGTCACCTTTGTCAGCAGCATGGGCTCTGCCTGAAAAGCCCTTTAGCCACCTGATTGTGTTAGGGTTAGCTGTGAGGTCGTGCTGCAGCACCCGCAGCGCTGGCAGGCCCTGGGACAAGCGGAGAGGGGTTCAGTATCAGTCCTGGGGGTGTTGCTGCCAGCGCTACTCAGCACCCCCTGCTCCGTCTGTGAGCCGTGGCCCAGCCGTCTCACACTCTCCTGCCCATGGTGGGGGAAGGAGTGCAGATTTTCTCTGTGCAGAGAACGGGGTATGTCTCTCTATAGTTCAACTTTCTGGGTAAATGCTGTTTTCTGACTGATTTTGAAACGGAGTACAGCACCTTTTGCTTATCTGAACTTGTTGCAGGTGAGGGATGGCACCCTGTCTTGCTCAAATTTCACAGAAGTTTCAATGTCCACTGTCTCTCTCCCTTTCCAGCGTAGCTCTGAAATCCTGCTGCAGGTTTTCACTGCGTTGCAGTGGTCAGGGATGATGCTCAGGTCTGCAATCTTAGGGCAAAGGCAGGTTGGGGTGTAGTGCATGCCCAGCACTGGGAGCACGACAAGGCTGTGCACAGAGCTTCTCCAGCAGGGTGGCAGCTCCGCGTGGTTTGCTTTGGAAGGCTGGAATGAAGTGACTTAGAGGAGAATGCTTGATTTGTTGAACTGCCTTTGATCTGAACCTATGAAATCTTAGTCTGTGCATATTTCCTGCTGGAAAATTCACAAGGACAATACAGAAATAGGATCAGACCTGTAAATTTTAGAAGAAAAACAATTGCTTTGGTTGTTGTGCTGCTCCTGGTTTTCCCTTTACTATTTTCTTAACTTTTTAGTACTTTTTCAGTGTCCCCACTCCCTTTAAATGTCCTCTTGTGCACATTTCATTTGTATTTCCTTGCCTTGGGGTTCTCTGCCCTTGCTGTGTTTCTGTGTTTCTTTTTGTGTCTCTTTCTGAGACCGGAGTCCTGACACCTCTCTTCATCTGTCTCAGCTCTCCGTGCCTAGGCTGAGATGCTTAGGAAGGCTTCCTCTCTCATCTGCCAGGAGGACTGTGTCCTGAGATTGATTCTTCCGTGTAAGGATGAAAGGCATTTCAGAGCTCCCAGAGGTGTCTGCTAACCTCCATGGATGAGAAAGGTTGCTGAGATGGCCATTTAAATTTGTAAAAGGCCAGCACTGGGTGTGATGGATTTTGTCACTGGATCTCATCTTTTTGCTCATAGAGAATATTTTGTACTGGAGCATTTCTTTCCCTCACATCACTGATTGTGAACTATTCATGCATTCAATACTGAAACAAGTGTTCTTAAATGTCTCTGTCCCCTGTGGGTGAATTGTTGCATTTCTGTGACCGCACGATAGTGATAAATAATATCTTCTATTTATAGAGCCTCAAAGTTTCCCAAAGAGCCACCTTTGGGATGGAACGTAACAACAGTTAGTTCATAGCAACCCTAGACAACAACTTAAGACATATAAATGTATCCAGTTGAAGCTGAAGATGAGATTTCATTTGGCAGAAGATAATTGCAAAAGTTATTAATTATTATTGTTGTTGTTTGTGCAGCTCTAGACTCAAGAGCAGTAGGCACTTTTAAAATACTACCAGCAGTTAGACAAAAGCACAAAGGCATTATGATCATACACAGTAATTTGCAGAAGGCAGAATGTGCTAGTAAAAATCCTCCCTTGGAGGTTTTCCCATCTAGGATTCAGCATAAGCTGATAATGCCAGAAGAGGAGAAAGTTGGCTTTTCTATAGGTTCCCAATGTAAACCTGAGCATAGAGTTTAGTTGCTCTAAAGCTAACAACATGTCTACAAAGCACGTTGTAGGTGTTTAAAGGTAAGATCGGGAAAAAATTCCAATAGAAATAATTGGTATGAATTTCTATGTGTTTTGCAGGGTGATTTTATTCAAATTGGTAGCGGTTTGGGTTTTTTGTCTTAAGCAAAAGAACCATGTGTACATGGACCTGGATTTGCAGATCATCATCTCTAAGTGCAAGGGTAAGTGTTTGCTCACTTTGGTACCAGCCATGGTGGAAAACCCTAACATATTGGATGACTGTTAGTAACATCTCATGGACTTCACAAACTAATGTAGTTCAAACAGTAAATGTAAGGACTGTGTGATTATATCTGAAATATCTTGTGGAGTTATGAGTTTGCAAATGCTTTTTGAAAGAGTTGTGAAATTTGGTGACTGTAATCTTTTACAGTAATGCCAAAAAAAATGGTAAAGCTGTGAAAGGAAAATTTAAATAGGACACTGGAATTAACCATTCATCAAAGCATCTAATGTTGAACAATGTAAAAATATTCTTGTTTAAATAATGTTTCAGTTTTATGCATTTCTGTTTACACCACCTGTTCCTTGCTTTCTTTGTATTTTCTGGTCTTGCATTGATAGCATGGAAGTTTTCTATTTGTTTCAGTTGTTCTCCTAAAAATCTGTAGCCTTTCAGAATGGGTAGAGATATTCTTTTCTACTGAGATGTTTCATGCTTGTCATGCTCAACTACACTGGAAGAAGACTAGTCCAAGGTCTCATTACCATCCCTCCTTGTGAGGACAGCACAGACTCTGAAGCAATAAGCAAGCACAGAATGTTCCAGCTCCCACTCATGTCTGTGGAAGGGTTTCTGTTGACTGGAGCTGGCTCAGTTGCGTTGGCCAGGCTGCAATGAAAATGCACTTTGAGCTTGCAGTGCTTAAATGCTTCAGCCTGTGGTCTATCTTGTGTGTAAACAGTTCTGAAATTAGGGTGGATATCTGTCTGAGTGCCATCATGGATCTGCTTAAAGTCTTGATTTTGCAAACTTGCTTAGTTTTGGTTTTGACTGTTAGGGGAGCAGTCCCTAATCTCTGCAGGAAGACAATTAATCACATACATCTTTGGAACATTAGAATTTTCATCAGTAATAATTTTATTATTGTTTTATTTTTATCTCTTTTTTTGGCCTAAAATACCTTTGTAAAGTTTAAAGGAAAGCAGTTGTGTCTTTTTTGAAAAAGCGGTAGTTATATCTTTATTGCCATTATTTTTTTCTTCAAATATTTGACATCATGAATTTTCTAATGAGTTTCACAGACTACAAACCTTTAAAAAGTGCCTGAACGCAGTCGTTTATATGATCATAATTCAAACCACATGCCTTTTCCTTAATGGAATAAGATTAAAGAATTCTTTTGTTTGCATTTGACAGTGTATTGATACCAGTCACTTTAACACATTTGGTACAGTGACTTTCAGTCCCAGAAATCACTTTATGACTTAGAGTAGTCTCTGATTACTTGGGACTCATCTGGTTAATCCTCATTAAGGGGTTTTGACATAGTTTTTAGGCCTGGGGGATTTTTAGGGTGTTCTCTGATGCTGGCTTCCTATCTACCTCACATATCTAACTCACCCTATTTTCCAAGTTCAGCTACAGGGAAAGTATGACAATCCTTCCCTAGTTGCCCAGTCCACCAATTCCCTCGTCAGATTTTGCCAAGGACTGTTTGGCCAGGTCCTGGTCTGTGTCAGCCAGTCTGGGTGTGCTGCGTGCCGGGGAGCTGGGAGTGGTTCCCGCAGCAAAGCAGCACAACTGAGTTCTGTTTCTGATTGCCTTACTTCTGTTTCCTCATTTTTCTGCAGCGGTTGCTTTCTGTTCCTCATTTGGTTCCTTTCTTCTCAGTCATTATTTACCACTGTTCTGCAGAGAAGCACATTTGCTATCTTTCAGACCAGGTTTTTAGCTGTTCTTGGCTTTCCTGTGTTTGCGTGAATCCCTCCCACTAACACTGATAATCTCACTGCTTGTTAATCTTCTATTCCTGACATTCAGCAAAACCTTGAACAATTACACATTGGCTTTTTCTGAAAGGCTGGGCATAAACTCTAGTTCTCTCTCTGGCGCTTTCTGGTTTACTGAATGCCAGTTTTAGATTGCTTACTTTTCTTAAATGTGACTTAAAGTCGTATCATTTTAGAAAGATGGTACTATAATTACTCGGATTACTGGAAAGAGAAAAAGGCAAATAGCTATGTTGCTTCTTGCAGTTAACTGGTGTGCTCTAATCTGCTAGCGGACTGGTAGCAGGTTAGGCAACTGTGTTTGCTGTGGCTTGCATACTCATAGTGCCTGTTTTTCTGCCAAGACACGCAAAACTGAAATATTTTTCAAAACCTTTGTGGTTTCCAATAGTCCTTTTCCTGAGAAGGGTTTTGAGCTAGGAATAAAGTGGGTTTGAGAAGAAGGAAGTGCAAATTTAAATTCTTTCCCTGTCTGATTCACATCTGGGCTGAAACCTTCTTCTTAAACCGGGCTGGCCTCCCCTCACTGCCTACTGGTGCTCCAGTACAAAATCATGCAGGAAGACATTTTGCACCCCAGTATTTTCTGAACACATTTTGCAAGACTCTTAATTTTTGAGATAATGCAGATAAGTTTCAAAACATCATTAAGTTTCAAAACTTCATTGACTGCTGAGGAATAAAACTATATTTTCTTCTGCTGTGCTTCACTTCTCCCTCTTCCGGGCCCACAGCAAGTGTGTTCTACAAACCATAAAATGAAAGCCCAAGTAATTCAGGCAAACTCATTAGTGTATAACAAGTTTTAATGTTTTATCTTTTCTCTCTTCACCTCTCCTCACCCAGAGATAAACACACCTTTGAACCACAGCTACCTCTGCAGTACCGGGTGTACTGCAGCATAACAACTTCCTCTAGTAATGCAGCGTACCACAACTTCCTCTTGTAAAATACTGGCATTTCCCAGCATCTGGGGGGAGTCAGCCCTGCACACCCTGCTCAAACTCCATCTCTCAGTTGTGAAGGAACCTGGCACATGATAGGAACAGTGGTTCTGCTGAAACTTCCATGGAAAATCATCCAGTGTACTGCATAAAATGCAAAATATTGCATGAAATCTGGATGGAGACGTGGTGGCTGGAACAAAAATCATACTGTCTGGTTCACCTTGTCTGCAGTGGGGTGATAGAGTGCAAAGGACTCTGAAAACAGCCATGTGACACCTCTGGATTGACTAGACTTCTAGCTGCCTGGGCTCTCATACGATCCCCTAAAAATAGCACCTTATGCTTCCCATCGTTGTTGTCCAGCTATTTTAATTAGCCTGTGGTCTCCAGTTTTCACTTTGTGATTTGTAAATGGGAAATATTTACGCTAGGCCAGTAACTCCACATGCTTCCAACCTCTCCTTAAATTAGATGGATTATAGCTATGTCTATAAATTACCTAATACATTTGTCCTAATCTCTCTGAATGTTGCTGGCTTCTACATAATGGTTTTAATGGGAAGACTATTTACAGGTATTTTTGTCTCATCTGATATGTCACAAGTGTGTTCATTTCTTAACCTTTTGTTGAAAGACTGGATCATTGTGCATCCTGGGACAGCCTGAACCTTTTCTGCAAATGGCAAAGTTCTGTCAGTTCCTGCTGACAATTCCTGATGAGAAGGGAAAGATTTCCAAGGTAAATCAGTGCCCATAGGGCAGATAGGTACCAAATAGGTTTTTGGCTATCTTAGTGCAATTCCTTTGAAAAATAGGCCTGGGTAGAACAGTGCTTTGCAGGATTAATCCCTTACTTGTAGAATAATTTAGTCCTCTTCTGGTGTTTAGCATTCCCTGTAGTAAATTTCTTTCCTGCCACATCTGGCTTTCACTCTTTGCAGAGTGTTTAATAGTGATACAATTATACAAAAGTATATTTTTGGGATTCTGCAGATGTGAATGCTATATGTGAGGTGGCTGTGTTACCAGCAAAAGTATGACTGCTCCAGACTGGGGAGTCAGTTTGATTTTGGGGGAAATAAGTAGGATGAGGTTGTGACTGACATCCTTGCCAAAACTGTCACTGAGGCTGTGTTTTCAGAGTCCTTCTAGTCTATTTTCTGTTCTGGTGCAATGGCCAGGCACCTCCCAGAGTTTTAGAATGTGTGTTCAGATCTGAAATCCAGACAAGTCATTTCTGAGTCAGCTGAGTCTAGGTGCTATTGGTGGCACAGCAGCAGGGAGAGGAGATCAGAAATTCTTCTAAAATTGAATTTAAGGTCTTATTCACAAATGGACAAAAAGATGGTGGAACTAAGGTCTGCCAGCGATCATAAATGCAATCAAAGCTGAAATGTAGCAACACTGTTGTTTCATAGGAAATCTGATTTCAGAGAAGAAACAGCTTTTTTTTAAAGGAAAATAACACCTCCTGAGGGCAGGATGAAAATAATTTTGATATTGAATTATATTAAACACCACATTATAAAATTATTATGAAGGATTAAATTAAGGAAATATTTCTTTTTCTTGAGGCATTCTGAAATTTCTTCCAGAGCTTCCTTTTGCAGTGACTTTTTACTTTGCTAGGCTTCATTCAAAGCTTCAATAAGGACAAACAGAAAAAACTCCAAGGTCTTAAAAATTTTCTCTCCTTGCCAGAGCTCTAGGAGTCCCTGGAGTTGGGACTGATAAAGTTTGAGCCCTGAGGAGTAGCCCTGGAGAGAAGCTGGGAATGAGTCCTGCACCTCTCTCATTGCACAAATTCTGCCCAAGGGGTAAATAAGCAGCCCTTCCAGTAAGGTGGAAAAATGGCCCCAAGGAAAGAGGCCATGGGGCTGCTAATGGTTCTCAGGTACTGGGGACCTCTGTGTCTTCAGCTACATCTTCTCAGCTGGGTTTGTTCAAACCAGGTTGTGTAAGGTGCTGGACGCAGAGGAGGATGCAGGCAGAGAGGAGGAATATGGCAAAGATCTATCTGTCATTTCCACTGATACCAGATGCAGTATAGCCTGTATTGGCTAGCAGGTGATGCTGAGCAGAAAATGCAGCCTTGATCTTGTTCCCCTTTGCCAGAGAAAATATCTATAAGCAATACTTCCTTGCTTCACTGCCTTTGTTCAACTGATATAACCCCGAGGCTGCTCTGTCCAGCTAATGCCCTACACTCATCTGTCCAGTAGCCAGAGATCAAGTTATTCCACTCACTGGGATAGTAGTCAACAAATCACTCAATCTGTAGCTGCCAGGTAAGAACTGAACCTGTATTGCTCTGCTGGACAAAAGATGCTTTAAGCAAACAACTGAAAACTCAATATAGTCCTATTGTTCTCATGGGTTTCTAAATAGACCCCTTGTTTGTTAATGCCATGAGAATTATAAACCATTTACTTTCTACAACCAAAACAGTTTGATGGTTGCATTTTCCTAGTCTGGGGTGATGTTTTCATTTCTGTTTATAATCAGTTCCACTTTTTGGTTTCCATGTACCAGCGAGTTTTCGCATGTGATTTGTGCATTGACCCCTGTGGGCCTGCATACTGCTTCTCTGGGATTTGCAGCTAAGGTAACCAAGGAAAAAAACTGTCTCTGCCAGTAGGGCAGAACTCCATTTATTTCCCTGGAGAAAGTGTTAAGGGATGGGATACAAGTCAGAGAAGGCTAAAAGCTACTGTTCTTGCATAAGGTTCTCATGTCTGTATTGTCAGCATTGCCAAGCATATAAAATTTCAAGAGTGTGTCTGTATGTAAAAGATGGAGTTCATTATATATACACACATACATTTTCCAGTGACATATTTGTGCAAATTGCATACTCTTTTCATATAAATTTAAAATTTCAGTATATATTGCTGTCCACAAAAGTTCAGTGTGATCTTTTATTGCTCTATACTCACTGAAAGAAAGCAACAGGAACTTTTGCATTTTAAATTTTGTGGGAGCAGGATAACAACATGTAAGTGCCACTGGGTTGTGTTATTCAGTAATTTTCCCCAGAAGTGCTTTTATTTTAATGACAGGCCATCTGATCCCAGAGTCTCATCCGAGCACTGAATTTGCAAATATATATATATTTATTATCGCCATATTTGAGTAAGAATAATGCCTAACGCCTCAAATCTGAAGATCTGAGTCCTTTCAAATCTGGAATCTGTGAAGCGCATTCATCATGATGGACAGTGTTAACCCCAGCAGCTTTCGTGTGAGAGTCCTGGCTTGGATTTTCCAAGCAATCAGCCACCCTTCCTGCACTAGCCATTACAATTTCCATCGGGGTCTTTCTAGTTGTGATCCAGCCTCTAAGCAGTTCACAAGTTCATGGGCTTACAGAAAGCAGGGCTATACCTGCCTCTCTTCATAGACAGCAGGGATGGGTTTATTTTTAGCACAAGTATTCCAGAAATACATTCCACCCCTCTTTAGAAATGTGTGGGAGTGACAGACACATATACAGACAGTTTTGCCTTCATTAGTGGTAGTGGGTGCCTGAAAACTACTTTTCCACTGACTGTTTTCATTCCAAACTTGTTTTTTCAGCGTGCACCTGTTCTCTCCATCATCTCTGTTCATAGGTGCCATGACTCATAATACACCAGACCTTTGTGCATAAGTGCTCTTAAGGGTGCAGGACATGGGAAGCTGTTGGAACTGTGTAGTTCCAGACCAGAACTTAGCGGGAGCACCCTGATGTTTGGCAAGATCAGCATTCATCTTGCGATGAATTAGAAGAAACACTTGAGCACCAAAAGCCCAGACCAGGAGTGTAGGAGAATGGTCTTTGCAAAATCTTCCTACTGGTAGCTGAGATGAACAATACACTTCTCTTGGATGGGGAATTCAAAAGCTGAAGATAGCTTTGGAGAAGGCAGGTCATTGTCCCTCCAAGGAGGGTAAGCCTGTGCTGCTCTTGGATCTCAGGGACAATTAGCTCATCACAAATGTCCTGGTGCTTGAAGATTCTCAGGCGGCAGATACTGCATGGTTGTTGCCTTGTTCATGCTGTAGCAATGTAATTAGCAGCTCTTTTTAAAATGCAAATGAGCACTGGGCTCATGTGGAGTCCTGCTCTGTCAGGGAAGCAGGAGTTGGCCTGTAATCACAGGACATCCTGCTTTTCATCTTGCTGTAGGCTGTGGTTCAAGTCCAGTGTGATGCTGAGCCCCATTAGAGTCCCATGACTTCAGTAAGGAGCTGTGTGCACTCAGCATGGTACAGGGTGCAATCTGTTGTTTGGATCTGCAGCACAAAAACTTAGCTTGTTGACTTCACGGCATATTTCCCCTATTATTCAACATCCTATTGCAGTGTGCCAAATGAAACCCAATACCAGTATGTGCCTCCCAGGAGGATGGCTGATCTTGTTTGCTTTGGAAGGACGGTGGAATGGGGTCCTTACTCCAAGAACACTGACTACATTTATTCAGCCTTGATGATGAAATGAGCTATTTATGAAAAAGCACCCATAGAACAGTAATGTGTTACTCGTGTGCATACTTACACAGTATTTTTAGTGGTGACCTTAATAAACACTTTGACTCCCACCTGTAGTACAAAAACGCAGTGCTCTGAGGTTTGATTCACTGGCAGTAGTGAGCCAATTGCACAGCATTGCTTTCTGTATTAGTTATCTCTGAAGCATTACCAGTGGAGAATCTGAATGTAAAAATAGCTGATGACTGTTTGTTTCATCTGTCTGTTACTTGACACCGCATGGTTATTCCAATACGTATGTTTGCCTCTTCCCCACCATGATCTCCATTTGGTTTCCCCTTGCCTGATAACTATTTAAATACATTTTACTAACTTCAGATTCCTTGCTCATTTCACTTCACCTGGCTGGGCAGGTCTGCAAGGGCTCAAGGGTTAGTTCCTCCGCTTTTATTGTTTTATATATTTTTCAGTCATCATTTTTATTAAGATAACCATGTTCAGAAGAAGAGTCTGACAAACATAAATAATGGGAAGTGCTAATAGTAAGCAAGCTGCTGTAAAACGTGCTGGGGCTTTGACTTAAGGGAAGAAAGCACAGCCTTGCACTGTCCCTATCAGGAAGCTGGAGCACAGAAGGTAAGGGGGAAGCATATGAGTGTTTTTAAAACAAGGAAATTGTGAGGAATGGTGGGTTTTGAGCATGTGAATGTGTGTGCCCTGAAGGATCAGTTATGTGGTTGATAAGACAAATCAAACAGCTTTTAAATATTTTCTTCAGTGATTAGAGGTGGAAAGTCCTTTCATTTTGTCCAACTTTTTTCTGCTCTGAGAAATGCAGGATTGTTTCTGAAAGTCTGTGTATGGAAAGTGATATACACAGAGATTTGTGTGTAGTGATTACTGTGTATAACATATAATTATTTTATAAAGGGGCATGGTCTTTTTAAACCACCACTAAATTGCTGTGAAACTCCATTTAATAGTCTGATGCATTGTGCTGTAAGTAACTTTAAGCAAATACATTGATTGTATTTTCCAGATGATTACAGCCTACAGAGAAGCTACTTTTAAAAACTTTCATAATTTGTATAGGGGTCTAAAACATTTTTGTTTGTTGGTTTGTTTGTTTTTTTTAATAAATAGAATTATTTAAATATTTCATAGAAAGCAATTAGTAGAGCCTGAAAAAGTAAAATAGTTCAAATACCTAGTCTGTGCTAAGAGGCCACTATAAATGACTGTGACTATGACTTGTATCCAATTTTAATTGCTGGAAATTTTCTTAAATGGTATAAGGTTTTCTGACTCCAGTTGTTACAGAACTTAATCTGTTATCCCAAGGAACTGAATTTTATTAGCCTAGATGCAGGACTGAGAAGCAAAATAAGAACAGAACTAATTAAAATTGAGCTGGAGAACCCAAATTGGTTATGCTTTTTTAAATGGTCTGTGAACAATCTGATTAAATCTGAATAGGGAGAAGTTTTGCAGCAAAAGACCAAAGCAACTGGTTCACATTGACTTAATACAATACCAGCTATAGGGCTCACTAGTCCTCAGCCATTTCTGGAAGAGAGGCTGGGGAGAAGGAAAAGTGAGAAGAGATAAGGACAAATAAGCTTTCTGGAGAGGATCAAAATCTATGACTCTCTTCTTTCACTTCTTCAAGGAACTGACTGTAAAAAACAAATGCCCTCACTTAAATGCTTGAAGGATGAGGTCTGTGGCAAATACTAATGAGTAAAAGACTCACAGTACATTGGAGCCCCAAACCAACTACATTTCTCTATCCTTCCACGTTTGTCACTAGAAAGGTATTTATATACATATTCTCAAAGTAATTACCCAAACAGTTGTAACAGGGCCTCACTGGGGAACTCAAATGCTGTAGCTGGGTGGAGGTATGCAAGTGTAATTGCATCCCTGCACTGCAAACCAAAAGCACACAGAAATTTTTACAGTTTCTCCGTAGCCCCTTGTTCCTACCTGCTTCTCTGAAATGCTTGTCTTGCCTATATTTGCATTACTAGAGCGTGCAAAATGTCCACAAAAATGCATATCCATCCAAGACTAGGAAAAAATCCAACTAGCACTGTAAACCATGCTGGGAAAAAGTACCACTCATCTGTATCAGTCTTCCTTTCTTTCGTCCAGCTGAGTTTACAGACAGGGAAAGTTGCTGGCAGAGGCAAATTCTGCAAATGGTTTTCAGCTGCAGGCTTCACTGTGCTGGCTTGCCTGCAGCTGGGGTGCCAGGTCACACAGAGCTTTGTCTACTATAATCAAGTGGATGAGTTCATTGCTTTTAGAGGTAGTGTGCATTGCTTGAGGTATTGTCACATTTTGAGATAATGTGTCCATGAGCCAGCTGACAGGTGTGTGGAGAAAAGGACCACAGTGAGAGCTGCACGTGTGCACTGATAGGGAAACTTTACCCTTGAGAAAAGGTTGTTCCTCTTCAGTATATCTTTTTGGATGGGTCAGTGATTACTTACACATATAAATCTAAAGTTGTGTGTATATATGTATATATATGTGTATTTGTGTGTGTGTTAATCTTGCTGTTTTGTGAATATCTTGCCGCTTGCCAGGGTTTTATGGCTTTCAAGTGTATATGGTGGGAGAGACTGCCACAAAGATCCCTGTCCTTCACCAGCCTCAGAGAAACTGAGGACCACTGAAGCCATAAGAGGACAACCCTTACCCAGAAGTAAGGTTTCCTCTCCCTTGGGTTTCCCTGCCAAATGATCCTCTTTGGACAGGAAGAGAAAGCAGATATTTAATTATAGTCCCATGTTTCTTTATCATCCATCTCCTGTGCTTGCAAATAACGATATACAAGAAGGCAGTAGCTAGTAATGATTAATCTAAATTATCTGGTAACAGTCAGAACAATCTTTTTCTGAGTCAAGCGGGTCAAATAGGGACACATCTCACATAGGTACATCACATTAGTTTCAAGGATGCTTTCCCTGTTACTTATACACTATGTCAAAGGCTGTTTTGGGGACTGTCACAGGGCTGTGACAAAGGCCACTTAGTTCATACTTTCCACAATGACAAGACAGATATTAAAACCCCTGCAAATTTTTGAAGAATCTCTAAAAGAGGTGTATGTGCTAAACATTTGGCTACATCTTAACATGCAAAGTCATCAAACAGCAGTGTCTGGCAGTTTGCAGCTACTGCAGATCCTTGGTCCCAGATGTGCCTCTATCATCTTTACCTGGATCAGACGTAAGCTCTCATACCTTAAGGCCAGCTTGGCCTGCCTGTCATTTTGATTATAGACCTATGTATAATTTTGCATGCTTCTGATGGCTTTTGTCCGTGTTGATATTTATTTCATGTGTCCCTATCCCCATCCTTTGCATGTTTCCAAGCACAGGGCTCCGTTGTGCAGAAACTGCATGTTGGTGCAGAAGCAACAGCGCACTCAGAAGGAACTGACCTCTTCAAGTTGCATCCAGGGTTTGTGCTGAGGCAGTGGGGCAGCATTCCTTATCATACTGTTGTTGTTCACTGAGACTCTTTGTTTTGACTGATCTGCTTTGAAGCAGTGACATTAGGACTTGATCTGTTTCTCCAAAAGTGGGAAATTATTCTTTGACCAGACTTGCAAATTGAATGAAGCCATAGACAAGTAGCTGGAATTGCTACTTTGGGTGTGTGGGAGAATTGAGAAGGGCTGGGTAAGAAGTAGCTGGTGACAGCACTGGGCTGATGGTGATGCTATTGTCTGCCTGCAGACTTCTTCAGAGGATCTGGGTGGTCTGGAAAAGTGCTGTGATGACAGCATCATTGAAATTGCTGAGGAAATGACTCAGCCAAAGTCATCAGTCTATGTGTTTGGGAAGGAGCGTGGATTCTTCTTAAAACTCTTGATGTTTTACTTTCTGTCTTTTGCATATATTGTTTATAGAATCATTGCAAGAAACACCAGGGCATGTGCATTAACTGTGAAAAAATGAGGAATTGCCTTGGGGACGTACCATTAAATCATAACAATTAATCTATCTCTGAATAGGGAGAGTCTGAATTTCCCAGGGCAAAACCAAAACAACTCCAGTGCACAGTGAAGAGGGAACTGGAAGGAGCTTCCATCTTGCTCAGTGTGAGATTTTTCTCCTGGCTTTTGCTTCTCAAAAGAAAGAACGTAGTATGGCCTCCAGAGATACTGGGGCAAGAGTGAGCAGGCTCCCACCAGCTATCCCTCTCAGAGTCCTCCCATAGGTGTGTAGCGGTCCCGTAGCCATCCTCCAAATTGCAGACAAAAGACAAGCCACAGCTTTTGTCCTTCAACTGGAATGTCTCTGTTATAATCACAAATGGTTGTGGAGCAGTTTGTCATTAGAGGAAAGATGTTATGTGAAAGGATGGTTATGTGCTTGAGTCATATACTCTGGCATGTGTGTGTGTATTACCCTCCCCACCACACTGCTTGCCCAAGAATGAAGTTCTTCTGATGCATTTGAAAGCTATAGCAGGATGTAAGCAAGAAATAGCTCTGTTACTGCAGCCTGAGACAGAAAATCTTGAAAACCAAGCCTCCACCTTCTCCCCCACCTCTGGTACACATACCTATTTGTCTTTGGTAACATAAGACAGGTATTTCAGGATATCGCCTGTCCCTAAATCCTGTGGGATTCAGTGGGTGAGAAAACTGCTTAGAACTTGGAACAATTTTGAACCTAGCAGGTACGAGTGGCTTGAATTTTTTTTTCTTTATAGAAAACAGAGTGGCAAAATCCTTGTTCAAACCTTGAAAATATCCAGAAGTTATAAAGGAAAGGAGCAAGTGAGACTACCAGTAAAAGAATAATACTTGTTTTCTGCAAGCCTGTTATTTCCTGAGACTGTATCCTGTGTGAGTGGGTGTGGGTCAGACTCTCCTTGTCAAGAAGCTTAAATGTAAGCTTAAGTGTAAACTTGACAGTGCAGATGGGATCGGCATGTTGGGGCTGATGAGAGGGCAATGTAAGTGTGGGATGGTTTCAGATTCCCCAGCCTGGAAAGAGAAGGGAGGCATAGCTGGTTGTTAGCTGCAGATTTCCTTGTGTAGGTCACAGAGGAGAATACACCTGCTTTCCTCGTGTGTCTAACATACTTGCTGGTATCATTGCAATTTTCCCGTGACTGGGGCTGGGACTGTCTGGTGTACTTCTGATTACAAGGCATCCACACCACTACATTTTTTTTCTTGTCCATGTATTTTATTCCCTTCCCTCTTTGTTATCTCCCATCTCAAGCCATTGCGATCCTGTGGTACTCTACAACTTTCCCTTTACTGCGGGAAAATCTCCTCTCTCCCATTTAGGAAGTGAAAACTCAGAAGCTTTCATTGTCTAAGCCTTGCTTTGTCTCATCAGCTGCAGTCCTGCTAGTGCTCATTGAGGAGGGGGCTGTACCATTGCAATGTCAGTTGTCACCATGAACTAGGGAGGAAGGTTTGAGTTTTAATGATCTCAGCAAGATATCGGTATCAAGCACCTGAGGTGAAGCAGACATCTTTGCAGTCAGTCACCTGCAAATATGGATGGATTTCACTATGCAACATATTGCCAAGCTACAGCACTATACTCAGTTGAAGATGGGGTTTTTTTTGCAGAGACTAAAGTACCATGACTTATGAAGGGCAGTGGGAGGGCATATTTTAGCCTTAACTGACAGAAGTTAAGCTCTTCTTGTGTGATTCAGGAAACAGATTTGGTTCCCTGTCCTGCCATGGATGCCCTGTTTGGTCTTGGGCAAATCAGTCGGTTGAAGCTGGGCTTTAGCTACTGATCTGTAAATGAGGCAGAAATCCTACTTGCAGTAGGAGAGTTTGTAAGGATAAATAGCCACGAGGTGTTCATGTACCATATTGCTGGGGAGCTGTATAAATATCTTGGTGTATAATGACTGACCTAGTTATAGACAGTGGCCTTTTCCAGGCAGACATTTAATGCCAAGAAGTGCACTGTTTGGGTTCAGTTGCTTAAATGTCACTTGTCTGTGCTGGCTTTGGGTCATGGGAGGAGTACCATCCCTTTGCCTTGTGTTTCTTGTAGACTTGTGCTGTTTGTCAAGACCTGCCCTTTGCCTGTGTTAGTCATGTGCTCTGCCTTTGACTTCCCCTGTCACGTCTGCATGTTACTGGCTCTTCAAAGGCAGTGAATAGGGCTCATGTGATGGAAGGGGTGAACAGGAGTTGCAGAAAAGCCTCAGTCCAGATACAACCCTTTCTGAGAGACGTCTCCTTCTTCCAGACTTAACAGGCCTGTTGGCAGGATGGGGCATTTGGAGGACATTGAGAAAGGCAGTCTGCAGACCGGCTGGAAATAACTGTTGGGTCTTTGCCAGTGAACCAGAAAGGGAAAGGTAGAGATACTTGCCATGATTCTCCATAGCTGTCGCAAGCAATCTCTGTTCCTCCCATTTTTCTTCACGTGAGGTCTTCATCTCCCAGTGCTTGAAGCGTTGTGGTCTGGGCTAAAGAGGTAAGCATTTCAGATGGGTCTGGAAGAGGTTTACATCCTTTGGGGAAAGGACACAGAACAGGACACATAACACATGGTCATTAGCTAGGTACACTCCCTCCTTGTGCTCATACTTCCACCAGGTTGCACTGACCTTCCTTTAACTGATGAGTCCCCAGTTCCAACTCCCATGGCAACAGATACTGTAGCTTCAGTACAGCTCACTGAAAGAAAAAGACTTCAGCTCTTTTCTTCAGAAAAAAAAAAAGTGGTTTGATTAAACAAATAAAATCACAATCATATTCATTTTAATGACATTTCCCCTAGAAAGATAATTGGAAATTTATGGTTTTTATAATTTGAAATATTTACTTAGGGAAACTTCAAAACAAGCTCACACTCTGTGTTTCATTATCATCAGAGTATTGTTTGATATAGAATATAAAATTAAAAGTTTCAGTTAATGTTAAATAGCATACACCCTCTCTGATTTAAGGACACTAATAACATACTATTTTAACTGTTATAGTATATATTACATGTTATTTCTCATGGTCTATAGTGTAAAAATAGTGAAATAATCTGAAATTAAAAGTTGGGGGGTTTGAATTTTAAATGCAATTTTGAAATTAATAATTTGATTTCTCTTCAGAATCTTTATTCCATGTGAAATTTAAAACACTATCTAAATGAGAACATCCCATAACACATACACAAACACAAACACATTTCCAAAAGATGATACTGTCCACTGGATAGCAAGTCACATTGACAGCCAGCTCTGCTCATCCAGTCTGGGACTATCCCGTGCCTACCACACCACTGTTAGGTCTAGGTATTCTAGTGAATGTTGCAGAAAAGAGCAAAATTACTTTATCCCAAATTCACTGCTATTGTCAGTGATAAGTGATACAGGTTAGAAAATCAGAATTGACCAGAGGACATGATTTTGTGGCCCAGCAATATAGTACTGGTTCCAAATCCCTTTCCTTTGCATGTTGGTCTGAATACCTCATGGGGGTGAGGTTAGGCTCTTCACAGATGTTGAATTCCACTTTCCTGTGGTTACAGTTGCATATGTGGCTTCTGGCTAGTGCACCAGTGTTGGCTTAGGAAGTAGATGTATTCAGAGTCACCAATTCTGTTCTGTTATTCTAGTGACGTCAGTAAAATGACTCTAGATTTATACCAGTGTAACTGAGAACAGAAGTTGGCCCAAAGTCAAGAACAGTCTCTCCGCTTCTCTGGCCCAGAACAAGCTGTTCGAGACATAATTCTCAGGCCAAATCCTCGAGGGGAACGGACCCAGTCTACTATACTGGTTTGGTTAAGACCTATGGTTCCTTCACTTTGCTTTTCAGTAAGATGATCAAAGATCTGATGCTGGAATCGCTGAGGTCAATAGCAGAAGAATTCACTTTGGTTTCCCTTTATGACCACAAAGCATAGGTGAAAGTGATGTTGTTGGATGAGGGAAGCGGAGACTTGTGCTAACTTTACAGCCATGTCAGTCCAGAAGTTGCCTTTCTTGATAGTGCAGGGAAATGTGGCTTGAGCATGACTGTCTCTCTTGGCAGGCAGCTCTCCTCCCTGGTGAAGGTGTTTGGTGCTGAAGCAGCCCATGTGTCAGGGCAGACTAGAGAGAGCATTTGTCTCCAACACAGCCCAATATGACCAGCACACACACTCTGGCAGTCCAAGCACCCAAGCACAAGGGATGTTCAGGTATTCTACACCAGGCTACAGGGGTTTTTCATTAGTTCTCCTGGACATCCTTCTGGCTTCTTTTCTCTGGCAGGGACTCTAACTCCCTGACACCTTTTTATCTGTTTCCTAAATGCACAATGAAGACATCAGTGCTGTGGTCATTGACCAACAGCAGCAACTCCATAGGCATTCATGTGCTGATCACTACTGCCATGCAGGATTTTCCGGCAATATCCAAGAGAGCTCCCTGAGCCAGCCCCAGTCAGACTAGGGAGGAGCTGCCATTGACTGGGAGCACTGTTTCAGCCTGATGACATATAGCTGAACAGGCCTGTTTCCATCCAGCCCTCTCATCTGATTATGAACTCCTGTGTGTGCCCTGAAAAAATGTGCAACTATGTGAAAAAGTCATCAATTCATTAGGGAGTCTCCTATTTCCCATGGTAAGAAGCACTAACTGTTCATTGTCATGATGAGCCCTTGGAAATCCAAAGCAGTGGCATGTGAGGAAGTAGAGCACACTGCTGAATAAACCTCAGCCAGCAGTCACCGCAGGGCCCTGAGTTTTTGGCTGGAGGTGTGGATGGATGCCATACAGAGAGCACCATATGAAAAAAAATGAGCTCACAAAGATTAAAAAAAAAATCTTTCCTCCCTTTCTCTTCTCTTCCAATTCTCATGGGTAGTGCAGTGCTGCTGACTTTTGACTGATATGCAACTCCCAAGGGCGCTGCCAAAATGCCGCTGCAATGTCTCATGGCACAGCACTTCAGCCAAATACCAGCCCAAGGGGGTGGGGGAACCAACTGGCCCTTTATATATTGCAGCAGCAGTGATGTCATACACTCCAGCCAAGTTTGCTGGTTTGCCCAGCTCCTGTCTAGTGAAAAAAAAAGGTTGACATTCAGTCTGTGCCAGGCCAGGAATAGTCTGTAATTTAACCTCCTCTTCACAGCTTGGTAGGTACTGAAGAGATACACTGAGAAAAACCTCCTATTTAAAAGAGAGGGAAGGTTGGTTTCTGCTCAAGCTGCTGGAAATGTGTGTGTTCATGCAAGCTTTTTCGGTAGCTCATATCATATGATGCCTGTTGTTGACACCTCACACATTTCTCAGCATTTCCAAGCCGTTCCAAATGCCCAGCGGTGCTTTCCTCTGTCTTTAAAACAGACTAAATTCAGACCGCTAAATGTTTGAACTAGCTAAATCCTGACCTAAGCTCAAACACACCGTGCTTGCTGACTGCCATGTTTGTCCAAAAAGGTAAAGAAATGGGACTTTCCCAGGTTATTAAACGATTCATGAACAGCTTCTTTGCCTAAAGTTCAGAAGTTGCTGTCATACCTGTACAAGGCATAGCTAGATCAGTACAGTGCTGCTATTTCCATCCAGTCTCTGTAATGATCGACACCTTGAACACTTGGTGCAGATACAGCTTTTCTAGCTTGAAACATTACACTGCCCAAGTACTGGTATTATGTCCAGGCAAGACAAGGATTGTCACAAGGGTTTCAGAGACAGTGACAGTCACTATTCTTTTCTTAATCAGTGGCGCCGAGTTGTTTTTGTAGCAGTGACTCCATCTAGGAAAATAATTGCTGAGATTACATCATGATCTCCATGTTTATAGTTATTCACTTTTCAGCAAAAGTTCTCAGTTTATAAGGGCTGTTTCTCCAGACCTCTGTCCAGGAGATATGAAAGCCAAGCTTCCTCCTAGTTCAGGCACCACCACCAGTAAATACTGATAAACATTGTGCTGCTGTAATTTAGTCAGCAACCCCATTGATGAGTGAGCCAGAACGTAATCACCATCTCCCACAGCTGTGTTGGTTTTGCACACTTAAGAGTACCACAGAAGCAATAAAATGCAAATTCAACCTCTGAGCAAAGAACTGAGTACATATCTCTGGAGTGAGGATGCCCTTTTACATCTGCCTGTGGCCAGATGTAGCATTGTTTTTTAGGGTTTTTTTCTTTAGTTTTACTTTTTTTTTACCCAGACATCTTAAATGGACCATAGAAAGCTCTGATTTGTACAGGTTTATCCCTAAACACACTAGTAGTTGTCATTCCTCTGGTAAGGTGCAGGAGACAGTCACACTGGGTGGATGCTTGTTGACATTTTGCCAGTAGGTTTTTAATATCACAAGCTGACTCAAAAGTTTCCTTAGAGAAGACTGTGATACTTGCATTACCTCAGGGCCAGGCAGTTAGGAAATCAATATATTCTTGCAAAGATTGAGCAAACTAGCCTGAACCTTGAGCATTTCCACAGCAAAAGAGCAGCTGCAAGCAGCAGTGCTGAGCTTTCCTTTAGCATCTTGTGACTGGTTCATGCATGGAAGCAAAAAGATGTTTTGTTTACTGCCCCTTACCATTCCAGCTGTCCACCTTTCCTCTCCTTTAGCACAGCGACTGTGAAAACCATGGACTTTCAAACCTCAGTGACATTAGTTCCCAGTCCACCAGGTTGACATCTATATTTGTTGACAGTAGAAAGTCATATACAGGTGGAGTGGAGGCACATATTTTCCTCTGAGCCCTCCTAAAAGGGTAACACAGCAGGGATGTAGAGAGCAGCAGGGAAGAAATCTTCTGGCACAACCCTTCTTTTTATCCTGAAGTTGTCACCCAGCCTTTGCAATGGGCAGCATACCAGGAAACCATTGCTCACTCAGCTGTTAGTCTCTGCTAAGGCTACCAGAGTATGTTGGAAATTGTGACAGTTGTTTGCTAGGAATCTGCCTGCACTCCACGAGCTATCAAATCCTTCAGGTATTTTACTATTGTCACTCTGGGATGGATAGCTGTCTGTCTTTTTGTAGGAAATGCTGTAAATCACTCTAAAATGGTTGTAAAATTTGAACGAACAAATAAATGAATGAATATGAAACAATCTTCAGATCATGCAAACAAACATCTTTGTTTTCACATTGCAGAGTTCACTTAAGATCAGAAAAATGCTGAAGGTCAGAAACACCCTGGGACACTACTTCTATCAAATCTACATCACTGGACAATTTAAACCTCCTCACTAAAGATGGTCAGAAAAGAAGCCAAATACAAGTATGAGAGTGAGTTCTAAAGACAAGAAGCGAAGTTACATGCAGGTATGTACCTATATTTCCCATTTATATAGCAGTTAAGAATCAAAACTGGTAGCAGGATGGCCTTTCATTTATCTTCTCTTTTTTCTTGATGCCTTATACACAAAAAATGTATGTGGGGGGGGGGAGTGAAACTCATTTTTGAAAAATGTTTGTACAAAGTAAGATGGAGAAACTCTATTAAGCTTATTTTATTTCTGGTGTAAATCTATTGTAGTTATGCATAAGTCTTTGGAATTGCATGGTTGGAAGGACAGGATATAGATTCACTACGACACTTTGAGTCTAAAAATAGGTTGGCTGAGATTTTTTTGAATAGAAATGGAAGGTGAGGAGGTTTTTTATTTGAAGAAACAACTGAGCATGAGTAATTCAGCTGATTAACTTCAGTTCCTCTGACTTTTTGTAGCTGGACCAGCACAAGTCATCATAGGGAAAAACAGGCCCTTTCCAAGAGCCTCACTGAGGTGGGCAAAGGTGGAATCATGGATTTGGACAGCTTCAGGGGCTCAAATCTAGATCTGAATTTCATTGCTCAGTTCTACAGCAGATCCAAGCTTTAGACAGAGATATCTTCCACTTCTATAGAAGCTGCTGCAGATGTGAATTGTGGTGTTTCAGCTCATCACAGGTTTATAATTCCATTGTTTGAGGAAATGGAGATACAGATCAGCTTTCCTTAAAGAGTGAGTTTTAGCTAGCTCTTGAGTCCCCTGTAGTTTAGTCAATATCCTCTTCAAGTACTCCAATGTGAGAATAAGCATCTAAAGAGTTTACAGAGAAAAACTGTAAAGAGTTTTAGGGTATAGATTTCAAGTATAGCTGCAAGGCCTGTTTTGCTATTCCTACTCCATCCTGTATTCAGGATGATTCCCCCATCCTGTATTCATACTGATGTGGAGATAGACAAAAGCCCCAGTGCTGTGGGCCCTGTCTGTGCATCATAAATCAGGGATTAATGGAGGGCTGTGTTTATTTTATAGTTGTGTTGAATGGGTTACCTTTAGCTCTCAGCAGTTCTGGAACTGAAATTGAATGTTCCCTGTGCTACTGTAGTGGGTGTGCTAGAGTCCCCTAGACACTCCTGCCTTCTGCTGGCTAAGCTGATGTTAGCAACCTCTTCAGCTTCAACACACTAACCCAACCCAAACACATCCTGCTATTGGTGGCTAAAGGATTGTACCCCAGCAAGTTTTGCTTTAAACACGCATGGTAAACACTCTTTACCTGTGAGGTCATTCTGCTTTTTCAAACAAGGGTTATGTTCATGGCAATTTTCATGACAAAGCTGTGGCAATTAAGTTTTATCAATTCGCTTTCATTTTGGACACAGTGTGCAGCAATGTACCCAGTGACATCTCTTTTAATGTACCCAGTGACATCTCTTTTTAAGTAATTTTCATTACTGATTCTTCCTAGTCAAAAATGGCTAGCTTTCTTTGCTAAATGCATGCACAGCACTTGGAAGTGTTTAGGGTTGGAGATAGGGAAAGGGAAGTATTTGAAATCTGTCTCGTGTCTTTGCCTAAGAGCCTAAGTAAAGAATATGAGGTGAAACCACTTTTTTTAACGGCTCTTTTCAGAAATTAAATTATCTACCATGAGCTACTTGAATTGACCAAAATAACAGTGATTTTTCATGTTTATTGTGTTGCTGGCATCTTGTTTAGAATACGTGCAGGAGCAAATTAGTCAGTGACTGATATATCTGAAAAATGCTCTCTGTCTTGTAGTGTTAATACAGAAAAATGATAATTTATAACATTTTTCTTTGCAGAGAAGAAAGTTTCCTTCAGCTATTCTGTAAGATGAGTCAATGTACAGCAGCACCATCCGGAGGAATGGCTTTGGGCTTGTGAATTGCAAGCAGCTGTAACTGCCTCACACAGTTACCTGCCTGTTCAACATCTCAAGTTAATCTCTGGATAATTCATTAATGACTCTCATGAACAATGCAGGGAAATAAGAAACATACAGAAGGACACAGTGATTCCTCAAGTATTGGGAGTCTTCTGGATGACACAGACAGAGAGGTGAGCAGCCTCACAGATCGGGCTTTCAAAAGTTTGTGTGTAGCAGAACTCGAAGATTCTTACAATGAAGCAGAACTTGCCATTTCACCTGACTTTGCCCTCCAGTTGTCTGCTAAAATTCACTCAGGGACGTTAAACCATGACATCAAGAAAAGCAATGTCTGTAACAAGTTAACAGCAAGAAACAATGAACATACAATATCGGCTTCTACATTCCAGCAGTTACCAAAATGTGCTCCAGAGGAGAAAAGAATTGCTAAAAATAACGCCTTTGCCATGGAAAGGAAAATGCTGAATTTGCCAGTCCCTGGTCCAACAAACAATAAGCATGTTTCAAAAGTGTCTTCATTGATTAAGACATTTGATAAGACTGCAGACCAAGGGTCAGGAAGTTCTCTGACACCAAATAAGCAGCCCATTAAGAACAGCTTTCAAAAACATAAAATAAATCATGGAAATGATATTGCTTGCTGGGATGATACAAACATTTTAAACATCCACCAGGAATTTTCTGAATTTTCTGAAGCTAGTCAAGGTAGCCACTGTCTCAGTGGCAAACATGAGCCACAGAAAAGACCTAATAAAGTGGACCTGGGTTATGGTGGCTCTGATGGTTATTATCCCATGCTGATTGAGATGTCAAAAGTAGCCAAGTCAAATTTTTCCCGTTCTTCCAAAAAGGCTTTAAAAAACAGGAATGTGAAACTTAATGAGCCTGCAAAAAAAGGTAATTTTCTTCACAGTGAGAATAGTGCTTTTGAATCATGGAACGTTCATCATAAAAAGTTGACTGAAAAGGAGGAATGTGTTGATATAAAAATGGAAAAGAAAAGTTTTGCATACCTGGAAGAAGCACCATTTATTAAAGGATCCCACACACCTGTCATGAACACTGTTGCTAAGAAGCAGGAGAAAGATTTTCAGATGAAGCCAATTACACCAGAAGCTGCTTTCCCTCTCCCAGCTGTATATGTACCTCAGGGTCCCCTCCCTTCAGAACCCAAATTTCCTGCTGCTTTTCCTCCCACACCTCCCCCTAGGAACCCTGCACACCAGGGTCCCCCTCGGCCACCCCCTGCTCCACAGGCACTTCCTCTTCTCCTCCCAACCCAGGAGGGTCATCCTTCAACTCCTCCTACCCCTGAAGCCCCTCCTGTGCCACCACTTCCAGTGCCAGCTCGACTTTCCCCTGCTGCCATGTCCCAAGCCTCTGTCTCACCCCAGTCTGTGTCCCATAGGATGGTTTCACCCTCACTCACGTTCCAGGCACCCAGCCCGCCTCCACCAAGACCCCAGGCCGCCTTAACTAAAGAGGAATCCCCCAGCTCCCAACTGGGCAATACCTGTCCGCCCTGGAGGAGACAGAGGGTTACAGAAGGGGCACCAGAGAGGAGACAGGCTGCAAAGGAGAAGTTCACAGACAGACACAAGACATGCTCATTGTCTGAAAAGCCGACTGGTGCCAAACCTGGTCTGGATGTGATTCCTCTCACTAAACAGGTAAACTCCCCTAGATCAATCAGTCCCTCTTTCAACATCACTGAACTCCTAACACCTGTCATACCGCCAAAACAGGAGGTGGACACTGTTGAAAGTGAGCTAATCCCACTGACACCTCCTCCCACTGAGAGCACAGCATCAAGAAACCATGAGGAGAGCAGCTGGGGAGATTACAGGTCTTGGGATAGTTACAAATTGACAGCATCGAGTCTGTTATTCAACTTGAAGGATGTACGTAAACGTGTTAAAAGCATTTATACCCCTTCTCCCCTGTTAAGGGCCTTGGAGGAGAAAAGTAAAGCTAGGGAAAATATACAGGAGAATACAAAAGTGAATGCCTCACTCTCGACTTTGCATGAAAAAGGTAAGAAAAATATTACAGAGAAAGATGAATTGAGTGATATAGCTTCTGTATTGTCTAGCAGTGTTCATGAAAAGGACAATGAAACTGACTCAACTGGACAATTTACGGACAATTACCTGACTTTGAGGTCACCCCAGACAACAACAGACCTTTCATTTTTCCAAACTCAAGACAGCTTGCAGCAAGATGATTCAAAACATGAAGATCTGGTTAAAAACAGAAGGCATAATGAACACTTCCCCTCATTCAGACATGAATCAAATGAACCTGATTTAGGAAAATATCTAAAGTATCCAGCACAGAGACCATTCAGTGGAGACAATGTAAATGCAACAGCTGGGCAGCCCATGCAAAATCACAGTGTTCAGGATGAGGAAAATGAGAGACAAGCTACTGTTCAGAATGAAAATTTTGGTTTGAAAACACTCCTAAGCCAACTGTCACCAGTAGAAGATGTACCTTACAGTGATGCCCAAACCGACATTGTGGTACCTGGCCATGAAGCACGAGGCAAAAGAAGCACTAGTTCTTCAGAGCAATCTTTTGTTTCCACAGTGGAGCAGCCACTTCAGGAGGAGACATTTCTACAAGTGCCCCTGATGCAGAAGGCATGCCTTCAAGAAAGCCAGAGGACTGAGAGTGAAATGGGTGCAGACAGTAAGAAAAGACACATGGAGAGAGAGAAAGAGGTTGGTAAAGATGAACTGCAATATTGTGCTTGTATCAGCCCTGGTATTAGTACAGCAGAGAAGAGAGAGAAAAAGGTTACTGGGAATGAGCAGAGGATCCTGATGGAAGAGAAAGTAGGGAGAGAGAGAAAGGAAGAGGCCAACAGCACAACTTCTGCTTCCGACAGCATAAGGGACATGTCCATCCCCAGGTGTGAGGAACTGCAAACACCATCATCTTCAAGCTCAACCAAACCCAGTCTGTTTATGATTAAAGATAATACATTCAGGTCACCTCAAGTAATAAGGGCTGTCAAGTTGCCCCTGTTCAGGTCCTTTTCCCTGGATGATACAGTTAGCAGCAGTTATAAGGAAATGGAACGTAGGTTTATGCCCCCAGCAGTTTACAACAAGCAGCACCGAAACTTGTTGCATGCCCAGGAGGCAGGCTGGTTGGCATCGAGGCACGGAGATCAACAGAATGTGAGGGATGGAGCAACCGACAGAGGGAAAGAAGCCAGTGAGCCTGAATCTACTTCAGCAACACTGGATCCCAGTCTTCTGGAAGGCACGGAGACCTTTTCATTAGGGAAACTGATGAAAGAAGATAGAAAGACTTTTGTTTTGTTAACTAAAGCTGGGAAAATGAATGAGGAGAGTGTCTGCAGAAGTAAAGAGAAGCTTCAGACTACAAAGGCAAGGCACAACTTAACACAGCCAATTATAGGTCTAGAAAATGACCAAGCACAAAACAACCCCAACTATCCCACAGAAAGGAAGACAAATTACTTTAAGAATCATCATTTATCTAACCGCAAAGGTGGCTCTTGTGCAAAAAAGATAATCACTAGGGAGACAATTTCTCCTGTGACTGGCTCCATATCAGAGGACCACACATATTCTTCTGTATCCAATGATGCTTTAGAGGACATCCTACATGCAGAAGGTGCACCAGTTTTGTTAGACAATCTTACATGCTCTGCTGTTCCAAGCCCCAGGTCGGGCAGCACAATGCCCTCTCTTGCTGCCAGTTCATTGTCAGATAAACCAACTACTTCTGGCCTTAGAGACTCAGAGAATATTGTAAACCCTGCCTTGCTGAACATGGCACTAAAGAGGCAAGCTTATATGCCTGCAGAAGAGATACCTGATTCAGAACAGAAGAATCTGCTTTCCAATGTTGCAGGGGAAGCTGGGAGACTGGGGCCCGAGGGACTTGGTGAGAGACCAACAGGCAAGCCACCCACTGTGCCACCAAAAACAGAAAAGGCTCTGCGTCGGGCTAAAAAGCTGGCAAGCAGGAGAAAGAAAATGCAAGAGCAGCAGAAAAAACATCAGACTGAGCATACAGATGCTGTAGGGAGAAAGCCTTCTCATTCTGGACAGACAATAGCACCTGCTTCACCCTTGGGATATTCTCCCCACCATCCTCTCCTTCACTCAACTTTTACTCCCTCAGAAACTAATACTGGAAGACCTAGTGTTGCACCAGCAGTAACCCCTTCACCCTCTTCAACCCAGCGTAAACTCCTCCAAGACCCTGAGTCTGGTCAATACTATGTAGTTGATTTACCAGCTGAAGTTAATTTAAAGACATTTTATGACCCAGAAACTGGCAAATATGTTCAAGTCTCAGTCCCTTCTTTGGAACAGAATTTATACCAGTCCACCTCTTCAGAAATTAAGAATTCTCCCTATGACTCCTACCCTAGAGTGTTGCCTTTACTGGCTTCATCAGTAGCAGCACTGAAGTCACCTTCTCATCTCTCTGAACCTGCCTGCTCAATACCCTCTGTACCAGAACCAGATGAACTACTTGAAGATGGCCAGCAGGACTACAGATACACTGAATCTGTGGATACTCAGCCCTACATTGAACCAGCCTCTTACTCCTACAGTCAAGATGCAGTAGAAACTCAAGTTCGCTTAGGAAAGAACATTAGCCCAAACCCAAATACTGGCATAGTGACCCTCACTGATTTAGATGATTTTGCTGCTGAAGGAGTATCTTGAAAACTGAAATAACAAAATATGCCAGCTAGTGTTTTTAAGAACTGTTTGGACAGACACATGCACACAAAAGCACATGCAGATTTGATGTTTGTACAACACTTTGTCTGAATCTCATTGTGGTTTGGGTGGGAAGGAAAGTGAAAGCTGGCCACATTGAAAGATGCAAGGTGATGGTCACTCTGAAGAAGAGTGAAATTGAGTAAGCACCAAATTATCAGTGAGATGAAGGGGCAATGCCAGCTAGACAAATACATATGCCAGTATGAAGCCACTGCTTGCTGCTGCTGCTTTGCCATTAAGGAGGCTGGCATAGCCAAAGCAAGTGTCCTTTTGCCCAGATGTGTTGCATGATACATGACACAAAATAAAACTCTGAGACCATCCTATGACACCTGGGACAGATGCTGCATCTATTGAACTTTCCTCACTCATTGCCTTTGAACTATATTGACAAGTAGAAAGTATATGGCTACAAATATGCCATATTTGCAAGATTCATTTTTTGCACACATTGATTGCCCCAATGTTATTGACAAGAAGATTGTATACTGGATGCACAGTACAACAGCCATGTCAAAAAAACAAACAAACAAGAACATAAACAACCAACCAAACAACTAGAATACAGTTGCAGCTGCTCTAGACTTCTTATATACTTTTGCAGTGTCCACTAACATGCTGCTGAATTCTTTATATTTCTTGATAATTTCCAAATAGGTTCCCCCACAGTCAGGTGTTATTTATAATGCAACTTAAAACTTCAAGTTATATTGATACTTGGCCTGAAATATTTTGGTGAGTAGCAGGGTTGAATGAAATCCCATTACAGTACTTAATTGTTTTTAGGACAAAAAGTTCTTTGCTTATTGTAAGTGAAATGTTTTGTTTTGTTTTGTTTTCAGGCTCCCACTGAAACATGGCACTAACTTAAAACCTGAAAAATGCATCTAATTTTGGTCTTGTGAATTCTGTGATTTAAACCAAACAAAAATACAAAACATCCAAAGTTAATTTCTAGAAAAGTGCTTCTTTGAATTATCAGTTTTCTTTGAAAAGTCTGTATCAAAATATCATTCATCCTTGTGTAAGCTCTTTTTTATCATCATAGATAATGAGGGAACCTAGGTGAAAAGGTGGAAAAATTGAAGGTAATGTGCCTGCTTATAAATGTCAATATTTGGAGTATTGGTTTAGTTTTTTTCTGTCTCATTTTCATACTGTTTTCCGCAATTAGAACTGAAGTGCAAAAGCTCTAAGGAAGAATTAAACCAGTGACTTTCAGTCTGATTCACATTTTAAGCTGTATTTACAGGATTGCTTTCAGTGAAGCAGCTCTAAACTTCCTGAAAAGAAAGGGAAGAATCAGGCCTTTTGATAATAAAGATGATGTGGAGATGGGACACAGGCACTGCTCCACTCTCCAGTGTTAATACTTATGGCAGGGATTTTCAGTGAATTTCCCAGAACTGAGGCTGCTCTCAGGACACAGACCAACACTTGGTGCTTTGACTCCTTCCTTACCCTGATTTCAGCTCTCAGCCTTCCTCCAGCTCTGACAAGAGCCATGTGTTCACAACCTGTCCTGATTCCACCAGACACTTTCTTTCATCAGTGCCATTTGCTAGAACATTTCCCTTAGAGGTGCTAGACAAATACTAAGGGCATTGCTTCATTGATTTCAGTGATTTTCTGAGGTTCATTTCACCTATTATGCATTTTCTGATTTGGTAGGTTTGGTTGCATCAGAGTTGTGGGGTGAAAATGGAGGTGCTTATACTGGTATGGTTTAGGTTTTGAGCATATTCAGCCAAATGC
Source organism: Sclerurus mexicanus (assembly GCA_013396755.1). NCBI lineage: Eukaryota > Metazoa > Chordata > Aves > Passeriformes > Furnariidae > Sclerurus > Sclerurus mexicanus. The sequence continues at coordinate 85,303 of VWZF01003190.1, forward strand.
CCATATTTAAATAAACATTTCTTTTTCAGTCACCACCCTTGAAAGTTTTCAACACCTGACTGGATAAAGCCCTGACAAGGTGGGTTGGCTTCAGAGTTGACCCTCCTTGAGCAGAGACCTCCTGATATCTTTTGCAACCTGAATTATTCTATGATCCTGTTCTGCAAACAATAAAATTTTTAAATCAACTTTGACTTGGAACTCAGAAAATGCAGTCTCCCCTGGGAAAAGGGTCATTTTGAAAGAAATAAAAAAAAAATTGAAAGTGAAGATTGTTTAAGGAACAAGGGTTAATTTTCAAGTTGTTAAATTAAGGGAAATTGCTCTTATTATAAATACCTTTTTTTTTTTTTGGTCACAAATATTTTGCAAAGCTAATGGTGCTATTCATGTTGTGCTTCTCTGTCACTCTATAGAGCATAACATCTATCCAAAATAGAGCCGAATCTCATCCAAGTGTTAAAATACAGATAAATAGATCTATTAGGTTTCCATGGTACATTTAGACAAAAGCTATGTAATCTGAAAGCCTAGCAGAGTGCACAAGCTTTTTCTCTTCTCTTCTCTTCTCTTCTCTTCTCTTCTCTTCTCTTCTCTTCTCTTCTCTTCTCTTCTCTTCTCTTCTCTTCTCTTCTCTTCTCTTCTCTTCTCTTCTCTTCTCTTCTCTTCTCTTCTCTTCTCTTCTGGTATTACAAATTTAAATGTCCTTAACAGCTACAAGTCAAGAAGTAGGCTCTCAGAGGACAGGATAAAAGCTTGCTTTCCAATGGAGGACTATGGATACAAAGTATCTAGACAAAGATTAAAAACCAAATGGTAATTTGATAACAAAAATGTATGACTGTATTAAGAAAACTCCCTTTTACTTGGTTACCAGTAATTTGTTTTGTAGATATGCATGCTTCTGCACCCTTTTATCAAGGGTCTTCTTAAACTCTTATTGTGGAGAATGGGATGCTCCATTATACTCCTTCTAGGTATGTGAAGCAAGCAGAGTGTATTTTTCACTCTTCTGTGAAGGCAAACTGAAACACAGACATCTAAAAACAAGTCAGTCCTGACTTGATTACCACATACATTTCAAGTAGGACTTCTTCATTTTGGTCTATCCTTTCTGTTAGCTGATGGGAGCTGCATTCACAGTGGACTGTGTCTCTGAACGTGTCCCAGAGGGAGCTTTGACCTGGAGAATTTGTAGCTGAATTGTTGTAATAAGGTGAGGGTCTTCTCCAAGGTAACAAGTGACAGGACCTGAGGAAATGACTTCAAATTGCTCCATGGGAGATTTAGATCAGCTATTGGGAAAAATTTCTTCACTGAAATGGTGTTCAGTCATTGGAATAAGATGTCAAGGGAAGTAGTGGAACCATCCTTGGAAGTTTTCAACAGGCGTGATGAACATTTGATGCTGGGTTAACTGCTGAACACAATGATTTTAGAGGACTTTTCCAACCTTAATGACTCTATGAAATGGAACAAACATAACTGGGGAGTTTTGAGAACAGATAAGAAAGCAGCTCTTTTCATGTATCCAGAGCTTTCCCTAGAGCACTTTGCCACAGGGAGTGAATGATATGATAAAAGTGTTGCTCCAGGTCCCAGCCTGGTATTGACTCCATTTGAGTACGAACCCATCAGCAAACCTGTCTTTGGCCTAGACCACACTTTTGGCCAACTTTTTGCTAGTCTGTGGGACTGTGTGTGTACAAACACAAACATGCATCCACATAAACCACCTTATATATATAAGAAAATATTCTATATGAAATATATCTATAAAACTTCCGTTTGCATATCAGTATAAGACAACTGTAATGCCTGTTATGGTGAATACAGAATGTTTGTGTATTAAAAGGAAGACAAATGACACCTTTTCAAATAACAAATATTTTTCTTCCCTTGCCCTTTTCTGTTTGTGTTTGTTGAGGGAATATTTTCCATTGCTGCTGTGGGAAACAAGGTTGGACGAGGTCAATACTAGGCAAAATGATGGCTGTGAATTGACCCCTTTCTTTGGGAGGGGGTGTTATGGGAAACGTGCAATAGTCATGAAAGCAGTTATAGGAAAGCACTGTTTTGTGACAGTGACATTAAATCATAGGTTAAAGAGGTGTTGAAGCAAACTAAGCTAAATTCTGCCTTGCCAGCAGATGGGGGTTAGGACTAAAGAACATGGCAGGTTTTTTGCATGCACGGAAGCATAGTAGGCTGAAGGGAGCAGGGGCCATTGCTTGCACTGTTACCTTGCCCTGCATATGGCCTTTTGGCATGTTGCATTTCTCGGTGCCCTGAGGCTTGTTTACAGAGGTGGTTCTTCCTTGGCAGATGTGACTGAGGCCAAACCTGACTTACCTAGTCTTTGGTTCTGGGGCCAGAACTGCCTCCCTTTGAACCTCCTTCTCCTTCTGGAGCAACTGTAATGCTTCCAGTCCAGCTGTCACATGGCAGACTTGGACTGCAATCCCACAGCCGTGGCTCTATCCCAAGGGCTTGAATTTCCTCGTGCAAAAAGCTGGATTTGTTTTAGACTTCAGTTTAATTGAAATGGCCTATGTGCATGGATTTTTGTCAACTCCTCCTTGGGTGTTCAGTGCCTTCCTAAGTTATCTGTACAAGATGTGTGTCATTGGCACTTTCCATCAATGCAACTGTATTTGAAAATAAGTAATTATTTATTAATTAATAAACAGAATAAATGGGACTTGTTTTGCAATACTGGAATGCCTTCTAGCCAGCTTTTTCATTGTAACTATGTGCCTTTGTAATTTCATCTCCAGTTACGCTGGCAGAAAAAGTTGACAACAGCAAATTGTGTGTGTGCATGTGTGTGATACACAATTAAAAGACCTAGGACATGACAGGATGTAAGGCTCCATCCCCCTTCCTCCTTCTCCCCCTTCTCCTAAAGAGAGAGAGCAGAAAGCTGGGCAGAAACAACTTAGGTCAATGATTCCTGCAATCATTCCCACCCCTCCCTGCTGTGCAAGGGCAGTGGGCTGGCCAGAGGACCCTGGGGATGTGGTGCCAGTACCCAGTACCCAGTCCAAAAACACTGGGAAGAGGATCACCTTCTTGCCACCTCCCAGAGGACATCAGGGCTTTTGTATTTTCTATGCCCCATCCAGCTGGGGGAAGTTACCAGGTGTGTTACTTGGTGTAACTTGCCTTTTTTCACATTTCTCCTCTGTTTCTCTTACTGTATGTTGCATTATGGAACACAGCAGAGACTCTTCTCAAAGCAATTTTGGGTCAGTCCTTGTCCAGACCAGCAATTTTGGGTCAGTCCTTGTCCAGACCAGCAATTTTATTTGGGGCTGCTTTAATTTGATTCCTGACTAGCCAAGCAGTGCTTGCTGACAGTGAAAGTGTTACTGTGATTCAAATATAACAGACCATAAAGAGAATAGTTGGCTAGTTATGATTTTACCAGAAATACACTGAGAGATTTGAATATATGTATTTGGGGGATAGATATACTGTTTTCTTTCTGAGTAAATAAAGAACTCTAAGTTTGACGCCCTCTCTCACTGAAAAGCAGCATCAGAAACTGGTGATATTGTGCATGATGGGTTACATGGACTCTAGTGAATACATATAAATGTGTAATTTGGAGGAACTGGTGTACATCAGTCATTTTTATTAAAGAAACTCTGCTTCAGAGCCTTATAGGAGATACAAAGAACATGGAACACTTAAGTAAATTGAACTTCAGTGTGTGTTTTTTCTTTTTTTGTGAAATGCTCATTATAACAACAGAGGTCAATGATTAATTTATTTTGTCTTTAGAATGATTATTTGGGTTTTATGATGATCTCACATTCACCACTGTCCCCTGATATTAAAAATAATATTGTAATTATGGGGTTTAAATGGATAGGGAATGGCTGAAAATGACCTCTGGTCTTCCCTTGCTTCTTTTTTATGTTCTCAGGGTTTTCATGATGTTGATTTTTCACATTAGATAGTCAGGTCTTTGGTACTCTATGGCCATTTAGAGGCTTGTTTCTAATGTGCTGTTGAACATACTTAGAAAACAACATTTCGACAATGCAAAAGAGAAATCATTTATGTCCCAATTGACTAAAGTTCTATGTTTTTATTAAAGCAGATTTAACTCAAGCCTTTGGGGAAGCAGCTTGCCATGCTAAAAGATAAGCACTTTTCCATGTCAAAGTCCATATTGAATAAATTGAGACCTGGGGTACTTTGAAACAAGGAGAGTGGGAAGACTCTGTGAGAAGCAGGCAAAATCTTTAAAATCCTCTTAGCAATGGAAAGAAGTTGAACTCCAGGAAAAAGTAAAAAATATTCAAAGCTGGTGATGCACTTTGAAAAGTCAGGGCTTGTCAAAGGCAAGCTGCCTGACAGATTGACTCTTCCCCATGCAGGCTTGAACTCCCTTGTCCTGGAGCTCCCCAATGTGTTCACACTCCTGCCCGCTGGCATTCAGTGTCAGAGCCTCATCACAACTGTCCCTTCAGTTGTTTAAGACTGGCACAGGGAATGGCAGCATTCAGAGCACACAAAAATGGAATTATTGCTATGCCAGAATTGTCAGTGTTGTCACCAGCAACACTTCAGGTGAGCTAAGGTGGCCTTCTTCAGAATCTGCCTTACATTGACGGGCCAGAGATGTCAGACAGATTCTAAGGTAAACACTGATCTTTCTTTCTATTCCTAGCACTGATAAGCTGTGGGAGATGAGAACTGGATCTGGCCCAAGAGAGACTCTTTCTTTGATTGCACTGAGATTGTTCAGTCTGTTGGCAGAATTGGTTTTTACTGGCGAACACTGACTGCCTGAACAGGTCTCCTGAGACTGCATCCCTTCCTAAGGAATGTGGGTGAAAACATTCCAGCATTATTCCATGCCAAAACTGTCTGTGCCATTTGAAATTTCTGAAAGGAAGTCAGAAAAAAAATGGAAGGAGAATGCCGTATCACTTTAAAATAAGACAACGTTATTGTTGATAATGCATGAAAACATGGATGTTTGCCTTTATAAAGATGTATCTAGGTATGTCTACATGACTATATAAAATGAGATATAGTATCCATGTTCTTCTGAAGTGTCTGGACATGGTCTCAACAGTGCCCTTGAACTGCTCCTTGCATTTCCCACCTGTCAGTCCACATGTCCTATTGCTTGCTGGGTCTGCCCTAAGGGAGCTTCATTTTGCCCTGGGATTCCCATATTCCACTACCCTCTTTCCATACTCTTGCCAGGACTGGGGTTGTACCTGGGATGCCCCCATACCTCCGTCTCTGCTGGAGCAAGTGCTCAGACACAGTCTCCTCTTGCTGAAGGGGGTGCAGTTGGTGAGTCCTGAGCAGTCCCCTGACTGGGCCACACAGAACTGTAAAGGGGGATGGAGATTTCCTTTTGCTTAATTCTCCCCCTTTGTGGAACACCTGCATTATCAACCTGAGGCAGCAAACACTTCTGGTAATGGGATCAGCCCCGAGAGTTCAGCCCAGCAGCAGAACTGGCCCTAGCACTGACCCTGCTCACAGTAAACTCCTTACCTTAGCAACCAGATGAGCCCTAACGTAAACCAAGCAGGATCAAATGTATTCCAGGAGTACTGGACCAAAAACCTACTGACACAGCCCAGTCACATGCCTGCCCCTTAGCAAGAATTTTCCAATGAAACAGCTTCTTCTCTGAACAAGACACTGCTTTGACAACACTGAAATTGCTCGTTAAAAAACAAACAAACAAACAAACAAAAAAAAACATTTGCAGTGTTTTTTTTTTCCAAATGCTGCTTACTGAGCTGGGAAATTTGCTCAGAAATTATTGAGAAGTCCTCATTGGCTTACATGGATGTCTGAGTAAACATTCCCAGACCTTTTCTTTTGAACTGACAATTTTTTAAGGAAATTATTAATTTAAAAACATTTAAAAATTTGAAACTAACGCAAAAGTTTTCATCAAAGTGATTCCAATAGTCCATGTTGGTTTACTATTCTGTAGTTTGTTGGGCTGAATATTGTTTTGGCTGTTTATTCCCCAGTGTTTTGCTTTTGTTTTGGGTTTGTTTGGTTTTTTATTGTTGGGTTTTTTTGTTTGGTTTTGTTTGGTTCTTGTTTGTTGTTGTGGTGGGGAGGGGCAATTGGTTTGGGGTTTTTGGTCCATTTTAGAATAAGGAAGAGATGTCACCATCACAAAAATGGCTTTGTGAGGAGAAAAGTTTCTGATGCACAGACAAGTGCTCCTAGCACCAGCTGTCACAGATGAGCCACTCTGGAGCTCCCTCTTTTGCTGGACTGCGCAGGGCTCTGGATACAGCTGCCATGCTACCAACTCTGTGCTGACAATCTTCTTATTAGCACTGCAGGGGGGCTATTCCTGCTGATGACTAACTGTGTTTTCAAGTGGCAGAGGAACCTGGTTGTAGTTTTATATCCTTCTGGGCATTCAAGACATGTTTAATGGTGTGCAATATCTGCATCCCTGGAGTATACTAAGAGAGGTTATCTGATCGGGCTCAGCAGGACACTAACCACGTGGTTTACTCTTGTCGATTTTTACGCTTCTCATCTGAAAAACCCAAACAACAGCCTGGTCTTTGGAAAGCTTCCAGTCACACTCATGCTGTGAGAGTGGCACTAACATAAGATCAATGACACATCCACACTGTGCTTGAAGTGCTCCATTAGTGTATGCAGCTTTGTCAGTAAAACTGATCTTAGGACCATGCCAGTAAGACCACCCTGTAAACAAAGCAGACATGGTGGTAAAACAAAAGTTTTATAAATGTGACTGTGTCTGTACTATGGTCATTTGCTGGAACAACATTGTCAGCCATGTTCTTGTTCGCCCAATAGGGCTGAGCAGGAGGTAGCCTGTGATACTCAAAGGCCACAAATAAAACCACACAGATCCCAATATGTGCTTTTTATTACAGCTAATCCTAAATCTAGTCTGAATCAACCTAAACCCTCACTCATTCCTAATTCCCCCAAATTAATGCTCACATTGCTGTGTGTATGCTGTTAACTAATGCAGCACACAGCAGACATCATCTATACCGTACTGGGCTGTTTGAACACTTTCTGCTTCTCACAGCTTATTGCCATCTCTGCTGGCAGAAGTACTTCCTGGTCCACCTGTAGTGAGCCCAAAATCTTCCTTCCTGCTGATAGAAATGTGAGGATCTGAGTTCAGGAAGAGAGAGGATCCCTGGCAGAGAGCAAGGAAGGAGAAACAATGAGGTAAGAACAATGTGCTTAGAAGGTGTTATCATTTACAAAAGTAATATCTGACCAATGCAATTCTCCCTTCTAGCAGGTACTAAAGTTTGCTTTCCTATGTGCCTTGTTAAATTGTGGCCCAAATATACCCATTCTGACATGCAGGAGCTATTTTGTTTGGGCACGTGTAAGTCCCAGAGACAGAGACTATGAAATCTAGGCTAGATGACCTGCCCATTTGGTGGCAGCAGGAGCAAGATGTCTCTAGTACCTTGGCTTCTCCTTTCCTGGCTCATATAGATAAAATCAAGTTAATAACAATGACTCTCATTTATTCACTCTTCTCCTGTTTTCACAGTCTGGCAAACAGTGTATTGCAGAACAGAAGAGTCCCAGTATCACTTAAGTAATTTTATTATGTATCTGATTAATCAAGTTGATGCAAAGGCATAGCTCAACTCTATGGATTTTTTTTTAAATTTTGATTTTATTTGATCAGCAGAGTTTCCTGTAAACAAGAGGCTTCCCAGCCTCAGCAGCTCTCTAGACACTTGTCATCTGTACAGAGCAGCAGACCTATGACATTTTAACAAAACAAAACAAAAAAATTGAATCCAACCAACCAGCTACTTCAAAAGAGAATTTCAGCCAAGATCTAGTGATCCCTTTGTGTGGGACAAGGACCGCCACTTTTATCTTCAACTGTGCTGCTACCCATCTCTGGTGTCAATGTGATGCAGACAAGGCAGCGTGGCATTGAGCAGCAGGGTGACACAGAGTCACTGAGGGGTCCCAGATGGCTCAGTGAAGGGACAAGTCATTTCCTCCTCACTATGGAGGCTGGTTCAGTTATTAAAAAGGGGGAGCTCTTAGCAAGGAATGCCTCCCTTAGGTATGTCTGTGCTGAAAATAACAGAGTAACAGGGATCAGGTTGGCTCATCACAGTGCAAAGGGATCATTAGTAAAAAAACCACTGAATAAAAAACACTCCACCGCCCTTTCCTTCCAGCTTGGAACCCAGTTGTGAGCTTCATCCCACAGCCTCATAGTGGAGGTAGGGATGAAACATTGTTCAGTGAGTCGTGGGCTTTGCTGACAGAGAAAGGGCTCTGTGGGGTGCATGAAGGTGACTCACCTAAATGCTGCTCCTGGGCCCTGTGGAGGAAGACTTCACCAAAAAAAAAAGATGAAGCTACAGTTTGAGTGCACACACACACACACACACAAATGCCTGGCTGCTTGTCTGTGTTGTTTTTCTGAACAACAAGCTGGATCACTGGTCTGGTTTACTCCCAGGTGCAAACCCACAGAAGTATTCAAGTATCTGGCTTTCTGAGAGGGATTTTGAAACTTTCCTTCTGACCCCTGTTGAATGGTGATTGTCAAATCCTCCCTGGAGAAGCTCTGGCTTAGTCCCAGTTGGGTTTAGCTCTACAGTAATGGTTCAGAGGAGAAATAGGATCAGCACTTTTCTCCTGTACATCTCCCTTCCCTGCCAGCAGCCAATTTCTTGCGCACTGTTACAGAAATATTTCTAATAAAAACTAACAACTCCCAGGGATGCTCCTATCCCTTGCTGTGCCAAGGACTAGTGATCACATCAGCATCTTGGTTCTCAAGCATCTGCCAAAACCTGATGGCTTCAGCCAGCACGATGGAGCAAGGGTGAGCCAGCTGTGATATAACGGGCAGAGTTTAGGTTCCTGGGGAGTCTTCTTTGCAGAGATGGGCTTCTTCATTTAATGGGCTTTGGATCTTATTTAACACATTGCCTCATGTACAGTGTGGTGTAAAGAAGCTGTGTGCACATAATAAAAAACCTCAGCCTATTTGTACCTAGGGGGCTCCTAATAAATTTGCCACTATAGCAAGTGTTAGTCTCCAGGGCCAATACTGAATGCTGGAGTTTAATAAAAAAGAATTCTGAAACAAGAGAAGTGAAAGGTAAACCAGTTCAGCTGTCTTAGGGAAGACAACAAGGACTTTGTGGTTGGATTATTAAAATATTGTCAACACCTCATTCTCAGCTAAGGCTTTATGTGCTCTATGTCAGTGAAATTCAGTGTCGCTAAACGACAATGAAATTCACATTCTCACAGGCCAGATCTTTGTAAAGGCTTCTTTGGTTGTTATCAGGAAAAGATCTTATTTTGTGGTAATATGGTGACCTAAAGTCAATATTTTAGTACATTGCAAAGGAAGTTTTTAATTGGAAAGAATAAAGCATTGTTTATTGTACTCTACTGCTCTTTTATTTATGGCATTGTGGCAGTGCAACCACCACCTTCCCCCCGCCTTGGGCCACACTATGATCTCAGAGAGGGGTGTCAAACTCTTCAGTGGAGAGGTCTGAATTATGTACTGAGAGCTCAGGTATCAGTTCAGGGCTTCTCACTTCCCCTGCTTTACACTCTGCTTCCACCGCACCACCAACCAGGCACAACAGGATCTTTATCGAGTAGCAGCTCTTTTAGAGGGAGAATGTGCCACAGCAGCACACCACAAGCATTTCATCTCCATCCCCTTTTCCCTCGTGGTCCGCCCAGCAGCAAATGACTTCCTCCCACACTGTGCTGGCTTCTTTCTGCTGCAGGGAAGCAGAAAGCTTGAGTGCGCAGCAGAAGTGCAGGCTTCCCAGAGATATAGCCCAGCCAGCAGGCTTTTATCCCTCGCCATGACCCGGGATGGGTGACTCCTCTGGGAAGTGGAGAGAAGGTCAGACCAAACTCACCAAGGGCAGCAATCTGTGGGGAATACAGAGGGGAGGGCACCGACTGCAAGAGGGAAGAATTTAATGGTAAACCAGGATCTTTATCTGCATGCACATGGCCTTGAGCATCGTTGTAAATAATACTTCTAATAAAGAGCCAATTAGACCAACAATCTCATTACCATCCAGCATGCGGTGTAGGAAGGACTAGCCTAAGGCATAACTGAGCAAATATGCATTCACAGCTCCACATTCCCTGCTATAATGTACGTAGGCATAAGGAGACTTAAATAGATTTGTAAGAGATAACAAGCATGGAGAGCTGAGAGAATGGCATGCAACCTTATAAAGAAGTCCCATGGTCTGGCACTTTACATCGACCCCCATTAACAAAACCCAGTCCAACATGCTGCAATCATGCCCTCAGCATGCCCTGAGCATGGACTCCCAGATAGCCCTGCTGTAGCTTCCCTATTGCCAGGCTCAGTACTGGATCAGGAGGAACTCCAGCATGGGCATGGCACAAATGAGAGTCCAGCACCAGAGCTTTCCTCAGAGTCGTGAATGAAAATGAACCACAGGCTTTCCTCATAGAATGACAATGCTAGGAGGTGGCCAAGCAGGAAAGGTGGGGTATGAGGGGAAATCTGGGCATTGTGGATGTCTGTGATTTCTTGAGAAAGGAACCCAGGACTGGAGATGCTTCGTCAAACCTGAACAAGTAACATTTGCTGTGACCATTTATGCTATGCATAGATCATGCTAGTATAGAAATTCAGAGAAAATTACTTCACAGGATCTGGTGAGAATGCAGTTAGCTGTCAAACAAAACATCTTTGTCTTACAACCATCCCTCATACCCTGGGCTTCCATTTTTCCTTCATATAACTGAAAAGATATCATGCAGGTTAATTTTGGAATAGCTTGCATGTAAATCATCCCCTTGGGCCTGGGCCTCTCATGCTGGGGTTCAGCCTGAGTGGCTTTTTATAGCCGAGATATAAACTTTTAAATGCCAGACTTAATCAGAGCTACTGAAATGGCCATTACACAGTGGTTTAAGTGGCATAGCCCTGATATATGATAGCACAGAAAGCAGGCAGGTGGCTCATCTGCAGTGGGAAGTCTATCTTGAAGGGAGCATGGTCTGGTGGCTAGAAACAAGCACAACTGAGACACAGATCTCTTGAGTTTTGCTCTTGCCCTTGTGCTACTGCTGAGTGACCTCAAGCAATTTCCCTCAGGATGTGCTGCCCTGAGCGGACAGATCTCAGATCACAGCTTGAGAGGAAAAGGTGGCTGACCATGCCCTGGTCTCCCCAACATGCTAACAAGAACACGAACATGTATCTGCCTGCCCTAGGCAAGTTGCAAGAATTGTTAGCAAGTTGACCTAGATTTTAACACAATATAGTGTAGACTCACACAAATCTAAGAGCTTCGTTTGTGGCTGACTTAGAGCCATCACTTACAAAATCTTACTGAATAATCATAATCACAGACACATTAGACAGTAAAGAGTCTAAAAGACTTTGTGCTCGGGTTTAAGGGGGAGTAATGCTGGTTTGCTCCTTAACAGGAGGTTCTGTAGAGCTTTGAGTTCCCTAATTTTGCAAGCTATGAGACACCCAGCAGGTTCCAGGTGTGCATGGGAGAGTCTCCCCCACTCTGCAACATCTCTCTGGTCTAAGCAGAACCAGACAGCCATCAATGTGAAAGCAGGTGCTTGAACAGAGAAATTGATCTGAATTAAATGAGTACAGGAACTTTTCAGGGTCTTCTTTCTAAATTTATTCAAGTATTAAACAAACAGAAACTACAGCATGCATCAGATACTTTTCTTTATTGTACAACAAAACTGTGGACTTGTTTGCATTTGCAGCATTTCCAGCAACATCAGGCAGACTTGTCAATGTTATCCAGTTTTGCACAGTCACTAGAGTGTCGCATCATGAATTATTAAATCAGTGCTTCGTGGTAATACATAATTTCTTATCAATTATTCATGCTAATGTGCGTGTAGTTTACTTAATTGTGTTATTGACGATCAAAAGTAATTTCCTGAAAATCCTCAAGGACAGAAAATTTAATCAGCATAACTACTTTTCAGATGCAATGCTGTTAAGTATTCTTAATTTGCTCAACAATTCACTTATTTATGTACCTTTCTGGAGGAAATACGAGTTTAATCAAACAATTAGATTGAAGAGTTAGTGTACAGAAGGGCTGAAGTTCAACTGAATGCAAGGTAATTATGTTGAAATGAAGTTGGGCCTGTCTCTTTGGACTGGAATATTTTTTTAGTCTTTTTTTTTTAGGGGGGGGCACAATAATTATAATTGGAAAGATCATTGACAAAACAGTGATTCTCTCCTCCAATCACTCCCCACAACGAAGCACACAGAGATGTCTTTTATTTTGGTGGAAGAAAAAGGTTGTTGCTGTTGTTTAAACTAAGCCATAACTTGTAGCCAGAGAAGCCACCTCCACCCACAGTTCAGCAGAGCAGCTCCTGAAGCTGGAACACAAAGGTGGATCACAGACTACTGCATGTTCCCCTCCCTGCAATTAGGACAGTTAAGGATCCCCAAAAAAAAACGCTGCGTGGCAGAAGTAAAGCAAAATTACTCCATTTGAAGAATGTGGACCCTGTCTGACTTTCCTGGGTACTCAGATCAAAGGACAGACCCAGCAAAGCCCTCTCTGCTGGCTTGTATCCAGGAGATGCAAACTGCACTCGGGGTGCCTGGCACCTTTCACTCCTGGAGCAATGAAGGTGCTTGGTGCTGCCAAGCCCCTCCATGAAGACCAGGGCTTCCACCCGTTGAGTGGGTGCTGAACCAAGCCCTCCCTCATGGAAAAGAAAGCACTCATTAGGGTGTATGGGAGGGTCCTGTGAGCCCCAAAGAAGTCCCAGGTTCTGTGAAATTCATAGGCTGAGATCACTTATATGGAGGAGACAAATTTTTGCTGCCAACCTTACTTAGGACTGCCTTTCCAAGCACACCTTCTAACTTAGATTCTGTGAACAGCCAAACAAAACCCTGTGTGAAAGTATGTACTCAGAATGTTTCAGAGGGTCCTCAGGGAAACATGCAGGATCAGAGGTGACAGGAATCCTTCCACTAACCTCCATGTTACTTGGTCAAGTCTCAGAACAGTTGGTTTCACCATGTTCTCCAGGGACATTTGTGGACAAGCCCAAGGAGCCTGCAAGTGGGACCCAAAATATGTGAGTCCATGTCATTAAGTTTAAATCTGTGTATGCATTTCCCACAGAAAAAATGAGAGGCACCACAGATTAAAATGACTGGTCTTCAGTTCTTAGTCTGCTTTGCTTTGGGGAGGTTTGAGTGTGGGATAACACTATGTTTCCTAAGGCAGCAATTTCTCCTTTGCACTGTGCCCACTCTGTAATAATTAATATATTTTCATATCTAGATTCATTACAACAAGCATTCAGTAAATGGAATAGTCTGGGTTTGGATAGCATAAAAGGAATATCCTTCCAAGCTTAATTTCCTCTTTATTAAACACAAAACATGGAAAGACATATTTGCAGTCTTGTAATGCAGGATTATTTTGTCTTCCAGTCTCCTTTTCCAAGACAGTGATGCTAAAATACCCGCAGCTTTGCGCAGATCTGTAGACAACCACACTCTTTATTAAATACCAGCATTACTGTTTGAAGCTATGAATGCCACTTTCAAGTCATGTGTCTTTTACATGTAACCCAGGGAATGGCAAGAGCAACAGACTAATGTTCACATAGAAGCTACTGCAAGAATTTTAGTCACAGGTAAACTGAACTCAGCAACTTTACGGTAATCTACTCCATGGCAAGTATCACTTTCAGATAAAAGAAGATAGAAGGAAAAAATTATTAAAAGGTTTGTTCTGTTTTCTGCTTCTATTACACCTGAATTGCCTGGGACAGGTTTGGTTGAAGTCAAATGCCTTCAGAAAACAGCAGGCCAAGTTGACATATACCTGGATATTCCTTCACCTCTGTTGTGCACAGTGGAGTAAGTGGTGCCTGGGTGCCTTTCCTGCCCCAGAACTCACAACTGGAAGCGATGTGCTGCTGTGAGCCATCCATCTCAAGCAGAGTGGGAAATTAGAGATGTGCAGGAGCAAGCCAGGATCCTGGGCCTTTTGGTGTCCCTGGGATGTGGTAGGGGGGATAAAAGTAGTTTCATGAATGTTTTCGAACACAGATAGTGCCAATAAATCAGGGAAATGAACGTACGGGAACAGAAAGGAAAGCAAGGGTGTGTGAAGGCAGCCAAAGAGGCCACTCAGATGTGCTGCATCCCTGGTGGCTCCATGACATCCCACTGGGCATGGCCACACTGCAGTTCAGCCTCGGGCAGAGTGCCAGCAGCAGGTCACTGCCCTGAACCAACAGGCCAGCACCAGTCCGGTCTCATACACTCTTCTCCCCTTCCATGTGCTCCTTGGCTGGAGAGAGCTGCTTGTCCTGGCTGCCCTCAGGGCAGGAGGTTTTGGCAGGAGGAGTGGGGCTGCTGCTGGTGGCAGGCAGGAGGTTGGCAGACTGGAGCACAGCCTCCGAGTGCTCCCGTGCCTTCATGCGCAGCGCAGCCACGCTGGCGGTGCGGTTGCTTTGGCAGCCGTAGGTGGGCAGGAAGGAGAGGCCCATGGGGTCTGGAACGCAGCACGAGCACAGCGGGCTCCCTGGAGAGGAAGGAAAGAAGGCACTGTCACTGGTGGGGAAGGTCATGGAGACTGATTGTTCCCTCCATGGTCAGTCTGAAGAGGGCAGAGATGGGGTTGACCTTTGCTGGGTACATAAATGTTCTCTATATCAGGGCTACAAAACCTGTTCTGCTGCTCCTGTGAAGGACTGTGAGTCATCCAGGGTGACAAATAGAGTGAGCAAGGAAAGCAGAGACAGAGGCGAGCAATGAAGTTCATATCACACTTGAGATTTCCTCACAAGTGAGGCTCAGCTCATTCCATCCTCTCATATCAAGCTGCTGCTCTGTGGCTGCCACCAGCCCCATGCTGGAGATGTACCCTGCCCTCCACCTGCCCAGTGAGCTTGATCAGTATGGGCAGCAGCATTTGGTGGTTGAGCGTCACTTATCTTTGCCTGAAAGATTACAGCAAAGAGAAAGATAAAAATATTCCAGTTATTATGATGGTCTTCTCCTATCACACTATAAGATAAGACAGACTTTTCCTTGGTCAGGCCCTTGTCAACTACTGGTATCATGACTACCTGCAAGAGACTGTTCTACCTTTACCCACCCAATGTCTCTGCTGCTTAAGGATGACACCCTGAAGAGAATGGCCTTCAGGAGTGAGCCAAGGCTACCTAAACCTGCTGCTGCTGCTGCTGATGTGGCTAAGAGTCCCATCGGGAGAGATAGGCCAGAACATCTCTACCCTGTCATCTGAGACACATGACTGTTCCAAGCAGGCAATAAAACACTGGAGAGCAGATGAAGTGGGTATTTCTCTCCCTTTAAGCTAAAAGGCTCCCCTGAAACCCACTGACAGAGGCAGTCCTCACTCCACCAGCTGCCTTCCTGAGCTGCAACACTGCAGGCTCTTTCTCTAGCTTATATTTGGTAATGCTGTGGCTTGGAGCAGTTCCCAAACAAGCACACCTGAAAGTGTAGGTTGACCACTTGGCAGGAAATGCAGTCCGTTCAAAAAGCCATTCTGTGTTACCTGGCTCATATGCATTTACTGAATGAAGGAGAATGTGTCAGAGGAGCATGAAGGAGAAGCAGGGTGGGATGGCTGAGCTACTTCTTTCATTTGCTCTATGGTTAGAAAAGTTGGGTGACACCATTTTTCCAGGGGTCTCAGAGGCCACACAAACTCTGCATCCTCTTGTACCTCCCTGATAAAAGCCTGTTGTTTGCTGATATGTTACCTCCCAACAAGAAACTGCCCAGCTGCACACATCCTGACATGTTGCAGTATCTTCCCCTGATCTTTCCAAGCCAAGGACTTGCTTTAATTTCTGCAGTTAATATTTGAGTTAAATGGCTCATGACTAAGTGATGGAACTAATAACCTGCAGAGAGCAGGTAGTCTTTCTTTTACACTTCTGTTCTTGGTAGCAACGGGTCAGCACCCATCTGCTAAGGAATGAAGGCAGCCCGTTGCTTGTTTTTAGGATGTTGGCAAGACTTCTCCACAGCAATTGTCAGAGATTCGCAGTTGCAAGTAACATTCTGGAAAAACTTCTCTTTGCATTTTAAAAAACAGAATCCACAAAGGACAAGTTACTAATATCAAAGGAAAGAATCACTTTCTCTTGTAATACTTCTCTGATAAAGCATATGATCAGCAGACCAACATTTCTGTGAGCCCAGCCATTCAAATGAATTGCACAAGCAAATTTCAGCACTTGACTAAAATCCTCCATTTCTTTTGCTTTTAGCTCTAGGAAGCTCAGGCTTGAATTCCGTGGCTGTTTGGAGCAGTTCAGAAGGAGGGTTTAGAAAAGAATCCATTCAGTAACACAACTTACAATTTTTGCCACCACCAACCATGCTCATAAAGTAATATTTTCCCTGTTGAATCACAGCCACTCTGGAACTTCTGGATGGCCACTGTTTTAACAAGAGAGAGGAAAGGCCCTTCAGAGTCCCTGCAGTTTGCAGCATATCTTTATCTACAGAAGCCACACAGAAGTCTGTTTATTCGCTATGATCTATTAAGCCTCAGTATCTTAAGTTTCTTCTCTGAGATGGGGGAGGATGAAGGGCTGCCTGTGTATCAGCCACCTTTGCACTGCTGCTTTCTAGAACAAACTGAGTAAGACTTTCAAGCTGCTCAGCTCCCAACCTGAGGGGAGAGCTGGCCTGCCAGCAGTACCTAACACAGGACTATGCACAGACATTTTCTGCTTAGTGGGAGGTGGGGAGAAGAGGAGAAGAGTCTTCCCCTTTTTGAAAAAAGGAGAAATCAACTCCATCCCCTAAGAATAATTTTCATTACATTGTTAGAGGGATAAAATATTTATCAGTATCCAGTACCAGTCTAAGCTCTTTGTTTAATAATTAGACCTGATATTACATAGTGGCTCTGCAACCTGAGGGTGCAGTTACCTGTGGTGGAAACTAAGCTATTTCTAGCAATAATTCACTCATAACAATTCCTTTCATTTTCACTGAGGTTAAAACTCTTGCAAAGAACAACTCACATATGAAAAAAAAAAGTAAAATAAAAAGCATCATTTGCTTCAGGGTCAATTTAGAATAGAGGAGGGTAGGATTTAGCACTGTTTCTTTTTATTGTATGTTGTAAAAAAGGATGAACCTACCTGACAGTTGTCTGCATCTGCAGGTGATAAGTCCAGTGATATCTATTAGATTTTGCTGGCACAAAAGCCAAGACAAACAATGGGAGACTCAAGAGCCCAAGGTCTCCATCTGCCCATCAGTCAGCCCACAATGTACAGGATATGACGTTGACCAAGAAAGAGGCATCTATATATAGCAGGCAGCAGTGGGTTTTAACATCTTATTGCAGCAACCTTGAGTTCACAGCAGGGAAGGAACGAATTGTTCCTACTTATTTTGAATCTTCAGAGGACTTCAGGCATCTAGCTCCCATCAAAATTAGTGAGGGTTGAGCTGTTAGCCCTAGATCTTGATCCGCGTTTCACTAACATCTATGACAATCTGGTGTCAGTTTAATGGGATTTGTATCAAGTTGCTACAATACGGACAGGGTACTGTTTTCTTTCTTTCAGGAACTTACAGCCTCCTGTACACAAAATTAAAATACACAATTAGATTTCCATTAACTTACAGCAAATTCTGCTGAATTATCTGAACCTCCTTGTTCTCCTGTATGAGATCATACTTTAAATGCTCAGCCTGAACATAAATACTTAATGTAATAAATACAGTCTGAAATATTTGATCCACTTGCAGTTTAATTGATCTACTACAGAGACTGACAGGAAAAATTAAATTAGTTCTGTCTTGTCTGCGCCAACATCACATTTCAGTTGTAATGATATTTGATCTACAATTGTGGTTGTGGACTCTTTTGTGCAGTTCCATGGTTCAGTTTCAGCTGAAAAGAGTAGGGTGGGAGCAGGGTCCGTGTTGTTACATAAATATTTTAAATATGTATTTTGCATTTCAACTCAAGAGATTAAAGAATTTAATAGATAGTCTTTCCAAAAGGCAAACCCCTCATTCCTTTCCTCTTTTACTATTTGTGCTTATCAGCATTTGAGATGGGCAGCTGAACAGCAGCCTGGCACAGGAGGAGGGAAAGAAAAATTCCCATTTAAAATTCTCACATGTCAATGCATGCTGTTTAGTTTTCAGAGAAAATATTAGGCTTGATTTAAGTATTGTTATCTTCTGATAGTTGTCACATAGGTTTACTTGAGCTCTAAATCTTCATAAATTCTGAATTCCTTTCATAAACACTGGAAGGTCAATAACAATCTCAAGGCCATAGTGTCAATGATCAATGGGAGCTATTCAAAGGGATCTCCCTCTTGTTTTTCATAGATGACACCAACATTCTGTCTAACAGGGCCTGAGTCAGGAGCAGGAAACATAAAAGTCGCTTTATCCAAGTCTTGTTGAGCTCTGAATCAGGAGGTTCAGAACAAGAAAGTTCTGAACTTAATGCCAGCAATGGAGAAGCACCAATAAAATGCTCCCAGTATAATTTAGGGTAACCTCCAGACTGCTGAAATTGTCCTAGATGGTTTCTCCTTCTAGTGCTCAAGCTAGTTAAGTGTGGAAGACACCCTGTACTGCCCAGAGACTGGAAGAGCACTTCAGAAGTGACAGCAGAGTCCATATGTTAAAATTTCATGTTTCCTTGGCTTGTGATCTGTATATGCCCAATGCATACAACAAAGAGCTGCTGATCTGGCTCAGCTGCTCTATCAGGAGCCCCTTTGAGTAAATAACTTGACACTGGAGTTGGAGAATTTCATCCTCCTTTCTTTGTGCCATTAGTACTGTCCAAAAAAAAAAAAAAAAAGAAAAAAATGGAAGCCCAGACTTGCCTGTTTGGGCAGGAAAGCTGGCAGCAAACCCCACAAAAGGCTGGAAGAACAGAATCAGTCCTTTGAATACTGTTAGCTCAGCAACTATTTACCACTCTCCCCTTTCACATCAAAAATATGATCTCACCCTAAATCCAGCTGACACATGTCACTCCAAGAGGAGTCAATAGGAACTCCTGCCCAGCCGAGATCCACTAACTTAAAGAAGCAAGACAGCACACATTTCCTATCCATGGCTCTTAGGGCTCCTAGTATCTGCATATTCCCTAGTATGTATGATAAACAGAATCTGCCTGTGAGGTAGGGAAGTGCTAGAGCTGGGGACCTGTGATAAGGGAATCAAAGTAATTTGCTCAATATTTGTGCATCTGCAGCAAACTAAAGAAATATTTTAAATTCTTTAAAGTCAGAGTTGCAGATAAACTAGGAGAAATGCCAAACAGAACCCACTCAATATATTTGTTATATTACATGAGAAAAGTCAGTAAGTCCATAATCAAGAATGACAGACAAAACAAAGGACCCCAAGAGTTTTTATTCCCATTCCCCAGTCTTACTGGAAAGAGTGGTGCTCCAATTCAGTAAACACTAGTTCAAGGGTGAGTTAGGTCCTTGAACACTTCTTTTGCAGCCTTGGCAATGGGAATTGCCCAAAGAAATTATGCAAATTCTCTTCATCTTTCTATAATAGAAATTGAAATGTAATGGATGGGCAGTTCTAGTTGTGTTTTGTTTTGGTTTTTTTCCTGGATACTGCAATTAAGCCTCCCTAATATGAACAGCAACCACAGCAGCAACAAACCATAAAAAAGCCTCATCAATCGTGCCCTGGAATACCCATTTTGATGTGCATAATGCAATCCTGCTTCTCTATCGGTGGTGTGGAGGTGCCGTGAAAACCAACCAAGCTATAACTTGCACAGAGCAGAGCTGTGGGTGAATTATGAAAGTAATTCCCTGGCAAGTGTAATTATTTCTCTCCTCATACACTTCACTCATCATGGGGTCTGGGGAAATTTCAGCACAACGTAACAGACACACTCTTGGCCTCAGCCACCAGAATGGTAGAACACATCCGCTAAAAAATGGAGATTCTCCTTTACACCCATTAATAACATCTTCTGCATTAATGAATTGCATTCATGCTGCCATCCATTAAGAAGGTACTTTGAGGTCTCTCTCTGCACAGAACACTAGCTTCTCCTGATGACTCTATTGTTATACAGCCCATAAATAAAACAAGTATTTTCCCTTCATCTTTGAGGTCTGCAATTAAATCTACTAAATGGACTGCAGATGCATGGCTTACAGTAAGTGTTTCATCTTGGAAGATCATGGAACTCTTGAAGTCACCACAATGAAGTAGCATAGTTGTCAAATCAGTACAATTTCAGAGAGTAATGAACATCAGAGATTTCATCTATACCAGTCAACCTTCTTCCTGAGTATGGCCAGTAGTGAAGTACTAAAACCCTGAAGGAAGAAACACTGTATACCCCAGAAATTATGATCTTATGTGAATTTTTCAAACAAGGAATTGTATGTCCTGAAAGAATAGTAAATAGAGAGGTGATACAGTAGTTACCAGATGATTGCTATTAAGTACAGCCTCCAATGTGCTAAACTCCTGAGAGGGAGAAGACTCCCCTAAGGAAAGAAAAAGGTCTGTTGTGTTACTGAATACAGAATATTTGATAGAAATGGAGAAAAACTGTCCAGTGATAACATACTCTTCTCTGGAACAGTCTATGCTCTGAATGACAGTTTCAATTGGTATTGCATAACCCACTCATTTTCTGCCCAAAGCATCCTGTGGTGCTAATATCCTAATTTTGAGGGGAAAAAAAATCTTTGTCTCAGAGACAGCAAAGTTCATGGGGCATAGATGCTTGGGCAACATAGCTCTCTTCTCATTCATCAGAGCAGACCTAGGCTCATTCTCCAACAATATCCCCCATTTACCTGGCAGTGACACGTGTGGTCCAGAGCCACAGAAAGCATGAGGAAAGCCTACTGTGCATTTCAGTCTTTCCAAAAGCAAAGTTGCATACTTACTCCCCACTCCATACTAGGCTGTCTTGAGAATTTTTGTCTCTCCTACACCAACTTCACAATCAGCTATTAAATCTTTATACAACAAATTAGATCCAAGAACTTTTATGTAGCTTTGGAAATCTATGTATGGAGCCAAGCAAAGTCAGAGAAGGAAAAAGAGAAGTATTAGTTTTGTTACAAAAGACAGAAGAGTCTCAGATGGCAGAAAGAAAATGGTCCCTGAGAGCATAAAATAGTTATTAATTAGTTACATCACCATCATTACTTGTTATTCACTGTATTGATTTTAATTGTCTCCTTCTAAAGCATCAATCAAATATTACTCACTGACACCAGTGAAGTGTTGGCTCACAAGTCCAACAAAGCACATCTTACAGCCTCAAAAGAATAAGAAAACACCCTACACTTCCCAGTAGAATCTTATGTGCTCAGAGAGTGCATTTGTTTGCAGGCAGCTCTTTTGTTCTTACTTAAGAATATGATTTCCTTTACTGGCCAGGATTATTCTGCCACTGGTAGGAATACATATCTATTTACAGGATCCACAAAGAGGAACTACATTTAATTTGACACCAGCATAGAAGAAAGCAGGGTCATGCATCCTTTGGTAGTAAAATGGTGCTTTGATTCTGGAGCAATAATT
The DNA here is from genome assembly GCA_013396755.1 of Sclerurus mexicanus. Lineage (NCBI taxonomy): Eukaryota > Metazoa > Chordata > Aves > Passeriformes > Furnariidae > Sclerurus > Sclerurus mexicanus. The sequence continues at coordinate 106,931 of VWZF01003190.1, forward strand.
TTGTTTTCAAAAGCACAAAGAAAGTATGGTTGGCACAAGAAAGGGGAAGACCTCTTTATAATTTCACTCTTCAATAAAACTTGCAGAATTTGGAAGACCTTACTTGCTGTATTTCCTCTTATCCAAGCAATCCAAAAAAACAAGGAGCTCAGAACTTTATGCCCTATGCTGAGTTTGATTGGATTTTGTGTGACAGAAACATTCACTGTGGCAGAGTCACAGCATTTCTGCAGCAAAATGCAACTAGATTCTCAAGGAGAGGCTTCGATCACTTCATTAAGACAACATATAAGGACATAGACTATTGCCTACTAAATGTAGGATTAGTACTCCTTTGACAAGTCTAAGTGCACAAATCAACTCCTAGTTCAAAGGGAAATGAGAAGAGAGTCAAACAAACTGAATTGAGCATATGATGAAGATGGTCGTATTAAGGTTTTGTGAACACTGTGTCTCTTCCTGTTCTTTCGTTCCTTCCCACAACCATTGTCTCTTCCTTCAGACTGACATGTGAGCTTGGTTGTGCTCTCAAATACACTGGATTAGATGAACTGTCATTCATCTGGGGTTTCCACACCAAAGGAAAACAAAATGCGTATCAGACCTGTGGTACCTTTGGTCCTCTCACAACCTCTAGAGCTTCATCAATTTCCTCTTCACCTATTAACAAGACTGAAGGCTCAATGTCTGCAGAGCACAGCCCTACCCCAACCCAAGTCAATTACATTCGATAAAAAGGGGAAAGAGGAAACTGTGGACAAGAGACAAGGAAGGAGGAGACAATACCCCATATAGCATTACCACAAGAAAGATGCTACAATTATTCTCTGCTTGTATAAATCAAATTTGCCCTCTCACAGAACTTAAATTCTTGCCCCTTAACCTCAAAGCCAAAATTTTATATTACTGAGATCTAGCATCAGAACTAGCAGCAGAAGAAAAAGAGCTCCCCTCAAAGCAAGAAGCTCAGACTACCAGTTCCTTGAAAAGATAACAATATGCTGACAGGCATAGGCAGCTCCACAAGGCTCCTGGTAGGTGGGCATGCAGAAATGCAAATCTGTAATTGGATTTATTAAAATCAAAATATACTATTTTATCCCTGTCTCCTTGCATATATCTGGAGATTTCTAGTGCCAGGCAGGAAATATAAACCAGGCCATTTCAGGAAAGAACTGCATGTATAGCTGACAACATTCACCAAGACATCTGATAATCATTCCTACACAAATTATAAAAAAGTCTGTATATACATTTGGGACCAGTTTTTCAGGGACACTGCCTCTTAGCCTGGGCAACTGACTATCAAATATCTACAAGAGATTAAGGGAGAGCTTTTTCTGCCCATAGGCTGTAAAACTTCTATCAAGCAAAAAGGAGCAAATTGTTAATATCTCAATTTAGTAGCTGAGCTGTAAAAATCACAGAAAAGAATATCGGGAAGCCTTCCAAATAAATAAAACTGAAAACGAACAAATGAACATCAAACAAAAGACAACCAAACAAAAAATACCAACCCTTCATGACAGGTTTTTTTTAAATTCCTTTTTTAATTTTGCTTGGCTTTTGTTAATTTAGGTTATTTTTTCTTAAAATTTAGCTACATTTAAACATGAAATAAGTGAACAACATATTGATGCAATTAATTTTGAAAATGCTTAATTAAGGAAAAAAACCCCCTTACTTCCATCTGAAATTATTTGCTGTACATAATCCTATTTTGACACCTTTCAACCTGTCTGGGACTACCTTTATCAATGAACCATCTTTTTGCCTGAAGAATTTCACCTGTATCTACTTCAGAGAAGCTGTTCCTATCTGATCAAGGAAGCCAAAATTCTCAGCCCCATGACTTCATGGGGCAGAGATCAAGAAGAGTCATGCATTCCAACTGCTGCTGCCCACTTATAGGTGATAATCAGCCTTTAAGTTTTAGGGTCATATTGCACCCATGAGTCCTTTCTTGATTCAAAATCCCAGGTCCCACACCTATCAAAAGGGTAGTAACTCTGTGTTGTGTCTGGCTTCAGCTTTTTTTGAAAGATAGGAGGGAAGGAGGTACAGGGGGCAGAGACTGGACTTAACACAGAACTCAGTAATTCCAAACATTTGCTTCAGGAATATACCTTGGCAGTGCTGATTTAACTGGAAATACTCACGAGGAGCATGAGGTACACCAGACAACACAGTGAGAGGTATTAGAGGATGTTTCTGTTCATAGTGGAGAGTCTTTAACTGGGAAACTTTCCTCACAAGTTATTGCACCACATTGGGAATAGAGTAAATGTACGTGCCACTTTGTGCTTGGCACTGCTATGAGGCTTTACATCCTATAAATCTATAAATTGAATTCATCCTGCTTACACCCTTAGTCTTATAAATTGTTAGACTAGGAACAGCTAATGGATCAGCAGGGTGATTTATTTTTAAAAGATGCATACTGCTGCTTTTTGGAAACCGAAAGTATACAGACACGGGATGTACCCTTCCTGAAGCCTGGATCCCAGGTAATGAGGAATTATTTTGTATCCTCCCCTGTCCCCAGGAACACAGTTTATTCAAGTTCAACTGTCCAAGAAGAGAAAGGTCTGGATTATGCAGAGATACACTGCAAAGGAAACCGCATGCAGAGTGGATGAGGCATCAGTAACAGGGCCAGGTAATACATAATGCAAAAGGATGCATATAACTAATTTATTAGAATAAATTTGACTCTTAAAAAAAGTATATGCAACAAAAAAGCTCTAAAGGAGCAAATTCTACCTGCCTCACTCCTTGAGACAAACCCTGACCTCACAAAAAGTAACTGTCTGAGCAAAATGAAGGAATTTTGGCACAAATGTTACTACAAGATACAACAGGAGACTCACTTCTGTACATGCAGCATTGGTCAGTGCAATTACTGCCAATCTGAACAGAAAGAGAGATCTGTCATTTCCCAAAGGTTTCCCCACAAGTGGGACCATGCTACTTAACTTGAAAGAGATGGTCTTTGAGTTTATCCCTGAGGTTAAACAAAGTAATTTACCTTTTAGAGAGGCGACATGGGATAAAGCTTGTGCATAGGTGGCTGTGTTGAGAAGAGTCCCCGGCAGGCAAGAAGGGAAGAAAGGTCCTGTAGGACCCACTGCTCGACTCAGGCTGATGGAGAAGAGAATACAACTTCCTTACAAAACCAGAACCAGTTGATTCCAGTTGTGCATGCACACAAACATGTTGGTGTCTCAGTGTGCAACTAGATGTGACCAAGCCTGGATAACATTAGGCTCCCATGGTTACCAGGTTCTCAGCATCTCCACAGAGAACAGTGAGTTGCACAAGAAACAGTTTATTTTCTAAAGATGATACTGTGTAGGTCAAAGGATAGCAGCATGCAAATCTGTATGCACATACATATATATGAGGCATGCTTGCCCTACAGACAGGCAGTTGATAACATTACTTTTACCTCTGCTGGATCTCCAGACCCTCTTTTTTATTCCTGGTTTGATCTGCTGGAGAAGGGGAATTTAAATTCCTCGCAGGAGGTGCCACCTCAGCCATGGGTTCCTTAGAGCTCTCTTGATCAGAAGCACCCCTCTCTGTTTTTCTCCATTTAGCCCTTCGATTTTGGAACCACACCTGGAGCAGGAGAGCAATCCTGGATGTAAACCATGTTTAGCCAAATGTGAAGCAAGGAAATTGTAAATTGCTACTCTAAAGAAATCAGTCCTTTAGAAGCTTGGCTAAAACTTCCTCTTATTTTGTATCCCTACTGCGATTCTATATGAGTCTTAGGATTACATTTGTATCTATAATATTTATGGGTCTGGAAAACAAGCCAGAAATGTCTGAAGACATTCAAAAGGTATGTTATAAACAAAACCAAAACCAACCAAACAAAAAAAAATTATGTTACTGTGCCAGTTAGCAAAACATTGAATCCTGTACTTGCCTTTATGCACACATTTAATTATCACAGATTTCTGTTTTAACACATCTAAAAGCATTTTTATTTTGTATTTTGGCTTTAAATACATATATAAGCACTCTAATGAAACCATATGTAAGTCTTTAAATCAGCTACTGCTAGAATCAGAGAGGTAAGAAATGAAAAGGTGTGTATTAGGCCATCTTATCTAGCCTGTTTTCTGGAGAAGACAGATACTGACTGCTGTTTCTGTTATGTCCAGTCTGCATTCAAAGGACTCAAAAGTTGATAGATATGAATTTTGAAAGATATTCTGCAGTTTAATACTGTGGTGGTACAACTGTGCCCCGCCTCAGGCCACACTATGTCAGTTCACCAGTTTCCAAACCTTATTTTTTTCCCTATATGCAAAATAAACATTCATGTTCTCAATTTTATTACCTGATTTTTAGTCTAAACCCAACTTTTTTTTACATTAACCTTGGAGCTAAAGCTCTGAAAGCACCATATTTGAGCTGGAAAATGCCAAGCCTCTCTTGAGGTCAGGAAATCCACGTTTTAATACACAAATTCAAGTATAGGCAAGATTGGTATTATTATTATTCTCCTCCTCCAACTCCATTTTAGTTAGCTGCCTTTTAATTGCGTGTATCAGCAAACATTGAATAATGATTTTATCTATATTCTAAATTTAGAGCAGTTAAATGCAAAGCAAAATGCAGACACTTTCTTGTGTCTTAATTGAATGAAGGTCACAGCTATAACAACATTTAATTGAGCTATTTTTCATTATCATATTTTAATGACTTTGCACTGACAGTTCGCCTGCTTCTGAGGAAAGAGCATGATGAAGTCGTTTATTTCCCTATTTAGTTATTGTTTGACAACATCATCTTCGATTAAGACTCTGCTTTATAGCACATTAATCATATTTGAATGAGCAAGGGGTATAAATGTAAACATATCTCCCATCCTGTGTTTCCCCATGTCCCTGCATGAAAGCAGGCTAAACAAATGCTTGCATCTATTGTCTGTTTGCATAATAGGCAACAACAAGGCTAAACACCAGTCCTCAGCAATCTAATTGTCACCACCCCTATCTCACCCTTGCACCTTTCAGGAAGAAGTTATGATCTTCCACTTCTGAATGCTCAATAATTGTCCCATTTATCTCAATTTGCAGTTCAGTCTTTAGGCACCAATAGCCAAAATGGCATTTTTTATTATTTTTTTAAGCCAGTACCTACAATGCACTGGCAAAAGGAGATTTTCATTTCCAAATAATAATCAGTTTAATTTGCCCGCATATGACCAATGATTCATGTTGAGATTTAATAATCAGGATCACATAATCTGATTATAGAAGAAATAATTTGTTTACAATCCCCAATTTACTGTGGTGAATTCCATTATCTCTCTTCAGCCATTGGGTTTTAAGAGATACTAACATGACCCTAGGGAACAAAAGGCAAGCTATTATATTTCCTACAATTAGATCTTTGCATAGTCTTAACCTCGAGCACCTAAATAAATAAATAAATAAATAATAGAAGAACAGCATGCAGAAAAGCCCCACAAATAAAAATGAATGCATATTTGTGTTCAAAAAACGGTTTGTAACTCTGTGGTGAATGCCTGCAGAGTTACAGGGATCCATCTCTGACAAGTGCAGGACTGCTGCTCTTAGCAGAGCTTGTAGACACACAGCATTAATACCTGGATATGGAATAACAAACACATGGATAAAAGGGAGGGAAAAAGTGAAAAGGTGAGGAGAAGAAGAAAGAAAGGGGTGGAAAAGAGTGGTGGTGGAAAGAGTAATCATGGCCAACAGTATTTATTAAATCCTATTAAAGGTGTGGGAATTGCTCTGCAGGCTCTTTAGCTGTCTAAATTAAGTGTTTAGAAAGAAGGCAAAGGGAGAAAAGTTGAAGAGGTGCAGAAGATTTCTTCCTGGCAGCTGGGCTCCCTGCAGTTGACTAACCCCACTGCTCGACAGTGGTCATAGTTGCTTTGGAGAATCACGTCTCAGCTCTTTTCTCCATACCACGCCCCCCCTCCAAAAGCAAGGAAATGGATGTGCATTGATGTAATTTAGTACCTTGGAGACGCGGACAAATTAGTGTAGAACATTATCACTAGTTAATTATGAATGACCGATTAATCAACCTAATCTAATATTCCACATTATGTTGATGTTATTAAAGTGCATCATGAAAATGACAGATCGTCTTCATTTGCGTTCTTTGGCCAAATGTGCACTCTGCAGTCATGATGTCAAATGAAAAAAAAAAAAGTTTGCCAGTTTGAATACCCGAGTTCAATAATTCCCCAGGATGTTTACCTGCACCCTGGCCTCTGTGAGGTTGATTTTCATAGCCAGTTCTTCCCGAGTGAACACATCGGGGTAGTGGGTTTGAGCAAAAACGGCTTCCAGGGCCTCGAGCTGGTGGAGGGGAAGAGAGCAGAGATCCATGAGAGTTCTGTCCAGCCTCCCCACGGGGGTGTCTGCCAGGCATGGATGAGGAAAGCGGGAAGCAGGTGGAAAGCAGGAAGGGACCAGTATGGGGGAGTCAGGAAGCAAGAATGGGGCAAGCAGGAGGCAAGGGGTGAGCAAGTCAGGGCCAGAGAGAAGCAGGCTCCTACCTGCTGCAAGGTGAAGGTGGTGCGGTTGCGGCGCTGCTTCCTCCGCAAGAACCCGTCGTCGAAGTCGCCGGCGGAGTGCCCTCCGAAGGGGGCCGCGCCTGCGGGCCGAGAGCCGCGTTAGGGACCGCTGTGCCCCGTGGGGGCGAAGGGCCGGGGGCACCCCGGCCGAGCCATTGGGGTGGGGAATGCCGCCCCATCCCGGTGGGGCCGGAGCCCCGAGCATCCCGGGCGGCCCCGAGAGCACGGCGGGAGCCGTCCAGGAGGTGGGTGCCCCGCTGGGAGGGGAGCTCCTGCGGGCACCGAGGGGGTCTGTCGATCGGAGCTCACCCCGCCCCGGGAAAGAGTGTATTTTCGGGCCATTTGTGTTTTAAAAGGACGACGAGACGAAGCTTTGACATAAACGTGCGGGCGGCAGCTCATAAAGGCCCTGTCCGTCTGCCGGGAGAGCCCGGGGCAGCCCCTGGCCGGACGGGGCAGCACCGGGGCCGCTGCGTGTTCCTCCACACACACCCTGCGAGCGGCGGCCGAGCCGCCCCCGTCTGCTCGCCCTCAGTCCTGGAGGGGAACACGGGCAGGGGGCTCTCTGGACAGCCGGGCACCGGGGGCGGCGGGAGCGCCCACGGGCTCGGCCACGGCTGAACCGCCGGGACTCGGCAGCGGGGCTGGAGGGGGTCGCCCCTGCCCTTCGCCGAGGGGGGATCGAGGATTTGTCCCTGGGCGGAGGTCAAGAGAGAGCAGATGGGCCGCCGAGGTTCAAACCACCTTCCATGGAGCAGATCCCGGCCTTCGCGGCTCCCCCACTCACACATCATCCGTGCCCGGGCTGGAATGTGTCACTCCCTTTCGGTTCGCTGACAAAACAGGATGAAAAAACCAACCAACCAAACAAAACAAAGCAGACCGAAAACCCACCCAAAACTTAAACCAAAGCCACAAACAGAAACCACTCACAAACAAACAAAACCAAAACCAAAACAAAACAAAACAAACTCTCTCGGAGCAGAAAAGTACCCGAACCTTCAGAAGCGTTGCTGAGAGTGTCCCTATGACCCCACTCGCAGACCCGCCCGTGGAGAGCTCCAGCCTGGCCCGGCTCCGCCGCGGGCCACGGTGGCTGGAGGTCACCGCTCATCTTACAGCGTAATTTTGGAAGATAAACGCGACCTCGAGCCCTCTCTCTACACAGGCGGACCACTCGCTGCGGGCCTGCGAGAGACTCATCAGAGAATAAAATACTGTCCTGCTGACTCCCAGAGCCCGGTCTCTTCCCTCTGGCACCGGGTCTCCCTGTCTGACCAAAGGCTGGCCGAGGAGAGCATTTCTGATGCCACCTCTTTGGTTTGGTGATGGATGAGAGGGGTTTTGGATAGTGGTGGTTTCTTTTGGTCTTTTTTTTTTTCCCTTGGGATGCTCGACGCTGTTTTCACCCTTTAGCAGGACAGACCGCTCCTTCCCCCCGCCTGCGGGGGCCGCTCCCCGTCTCGGGCCGCCAAAGCCAGGCAGCGGCCCCACGCTGCCACCGGAAAAACAAATACACATCAAACAAACAAGCAGGCAAACAAACAAACACAAGAGCACGTTTCCAAAGCTGTTGCCAAAAACTAACGAAAAAAGCCGCTCTACCGCTTGGTGGCACATGCGGGAGGTGCCCCCGCGCTGTCCTGCCCAGTTCGTCTCCTCTGTCCCGCCCGGACAAAACTTTGGAGAAAGCTGGACCCTCTCTTCCTGGCAGCGCTGCCGCGGGGAAAGCCCTCGCTCGCCTGGAAAGCCCACCTCACAAGGAGCGGGGTGGGCGGGCGAGGGGATTTTACGGGGCCGGGTCGCTTTCCCCGCCGTGCAGCGCTCGGGCACGGCGGGACAGCCCGGCCGAGGCTCGGGTTGCGCGGCCGCGGCTCTGAGGATGCTCCGCGCACTATGAGCGGTGGCCGGAGGGACTGGGTGAAGAGGGCCCTGGGCATCTGAGGGGGTGACACGGGGAAATCCCGAAGGTTGCCATATTTTTTTTAAAGAAGAGTAGTAGTAATAATAATTAAAATACTACTACTACTACTACTACTACTAAAACAAATAACACAAAGGAGAACATCCTCCCAAATATTTATTTTACGGACTTTTTTTTTCGATCGTGCCTCATTTTTCCCCATCCTCCCGCAGAATGTTTGTAAAATAGCATTAAAGATTTATGGGATCCCTTTGGCTGGAGGGAGAAGGCGTGACCACGTCCTGAAAGTGTCCCGATTACAGCCATGACACCAACATCTGTGCTGGGAGGGGAGAAAAGCATCTCTGTCATAGCCTGAGGCTCAACTGCGGGATCGCTATCCACAGAGGGGAGGCAGGTGGCAAAATGACAGGGGTGGGGGTGTAAAACCAAGGCCTTTCCAGCAGGAATCAAATTAAAAAAAAAAGTAATTCAATCCTTCTTTCCATCCTGTGACAAGAGAGGAAATCTGGGAGCAGAGAGGGGACTAGGATTGTGTTTTATTAAGGAAAAGGACGATATTTAGTGGTCTCTATAAATCTGCATCTTATCCCAGCATATATGTGTACCCGACATTTGCGGAGCAAGTCAGACCACAGTTTCTCCCTCCGTCACCAGCGCCCCCCGCCTCACGTACAAACACCTCGAAGTTCAGGTCTTGTACTTACACGTCTCTGTGCGACAACACTCACCCTCTAGCTGCGGGGGGCAGTGGAAGTAGAACATGGCCCTGCGGCTGGGTGGGCGCCCGCTGCCCGCAGCTGCGAGCCCGCCGGCAGCCGGGGCCGGGGCCAGCCCGCGGGGCTCCCGCACAACCTTCGCACCGACGGACCGGCACCAGCTCCCCAGTCAGGCACCGCCACGCACCGCCGAGGCGTCCCCTGCAGATCTGAAGACAGAAAAGGAAACAACAGGACAGGTGAATAGCCAGAAGCAAACACCTGGAGAAACTCATTCATTACCCTAAAGCCCATCCCAGAGGAAGCAGAGAAAGTCGTGTCTAACCCTGTGCAACGAACTGAAAAAGCCAAAGGCAGAACACTCCGTGGTAGGCGCACAGCAATCACAATCAGTAAAACTTTCGTTTGTTTTTTTATCTCCCCCGAATAGCAGTTTATCTCTCTCTTGTTCTATATATCCAGTCAGAGTGATATCTCTCTATCTATCTATCTATCTACCTAGCTAGCTAGCTATCTATCTATCTAGCTATCTATCATCTATCTATCTATCTATCTATCTATCTATCTATCTATCTATCTATCTATCTATCTATCTATCTATCTATCTATCTCTACTTCAAATCAAATATCCCCTTACGAGCAAATAATTACATGAAGAAAAAAATGTTTGTAGAACCGCTTAAAAGAATCTAAATTATTCTGCCTAAATGAAACAGCAATAAAACCTAAAAGCTGTCTTCTTTTTAAAGCATTCAACACACTGAGAGCCGTGTTCAGGTTGGAAGCCAATGTCCTCGCCAAGAAAAAAAACCCACCAAACAACTATTCAAATTTATATGCAGTCATTAAAAAAAAAAATTTAAAAAATCCAGAAGTCAAATGAATATAGTAATCCATACCTAAACCGAACAGAAGTAAAGATCACCGGTAGGGTTTGGGGATATTTTGCTTTAGAATAAGGCGCTGTGAGTTGTTGGCTGCAGAGACAGAAGGGCTCTGTGGAGTTCTAGAAGTGGCCAGATGTCTTTATATCTGTCTACAGCATGCTCTGCCTCTCAGCACTTGCCTTTATAATCTCACGCATAATTGGCCTTAATCTGATTATTTCCAGCGCTGTCTACAGTGAGTAACTTGGATAGGTCTATTGGGCCCTACAAATGGCCCACGTGGTGTGCAGA
>VWZF01003190.1:117374-133200 GCA_013396755.1 Sclerurus mexicanus
AAAGGATGAAAAGAAAAAACCGTCATTTCTCAGCAAACGCCAGGAATGTGAACAGCAGCAACACAATCCCATTATTTTCTGAGCGCTGGGGCTCCGGGTCTCGCGGCCCCCGGCGTGTCCTCCCGCCCCGGCTCGGGATGCCCCGGGGTGCGGAGCCGGGGGGGCCCCGCCGCGCCGAGCGCTGCCCCGCCGCCCGCACCCCGGGCTGCCGGAGCGCCGGGTAATTGCCACCGGATGGGTTTTGGGGGGCGGCTCTGCACATGCTTCGCCTTTCCAAGCGATCGTACCACGGCAAAGTTTGATTTTGTTCGCAGCGAGGGGTCTCTGGATTTATGCTCGCTTCCCGTCTGCAAATGATATGCGGCGGGACCCTTCGCAATTACTTTTAAAATGCATCCGAGACATAGGCTCAGCGGAGAGAGATGGCCCTTGCCTCAGCCCGGGTGAAAATTAGACTTTAAAGTACCCAGATGAAATTTTCAAGTCAGGGACGCGGGATTGGATCAAATCACATAAACTGCAAAAAAAGCAAGTATAATGGCGCATAATTGGTTCTGTAATAGCATTACACAAGGATAATAGCCTGTTATGGCCCCCTGCACATTAAGTGCTTCCCTGGCGTAAAGCCTTTATGATATTAAAGGGGGAATATAATGATATTTTGGTTATTAAATGCGTGTAATTAATTTATGCACCACTGAAAATAAAGTTGGTATTATGACCCACTCAAGATGCATCAGAAGATGTAAGTCAGACAACTGTTGATAAGTTCTGGTGTCTATGTTTCGTCTAGACTGCTGATTTTATTTTGGAACAATTGCTTCTCCGTCAGACTACACAAATTTAATATTTTATAAACATTGTAATGTTCTGTGCAGGAAGGGTGAGCAAATCTACACAGGCTCTCTTAGATCTGATGGGAGTTTAAAGACAGCACATTTGTATCAGAGCAAAGGAGATGGATACAGACGATACAGGTGCAGAAATAGAGATTTTAAAGAGATGATGCCCTCGGAAAGTTATTCTGCACATATGATCTCATTATATAAACACTAATAAGCCTTACAAATATCACCTGCTCTATCTGCCTTTCACACCAGGTGTAGATGTGGAACTTCCCTTAATTTGAGCTGAAGTTATGTTTCAGTCCTGTAAAGTATTATTTTAGCAAAGTAAGGCAAAAATTAATCGTGCTCGAGGTCCAAATTGATTTGATCTGGTCTTATCTGTTCACTTATAATTTTAGCATACTAATAACAGATTTAGAAAGCTGCATTCATGTGTTTATGGATAAATATATCTATATATACATATATATTACATGCCTACACATCAGCATAAACACTTTTAGGAGTATCTTTATTTGACAACAGATATTGACACACCACCAGGCAAGTCTCTGAGAAGAAAAGTATACTAAGAACTGAGACAGCTTCTACAGCAAGGTGCAAGACCAAAAACCAGTGTTCTGAAGCCAAATGAGCTCCTTAAAATAGCAGCACAAGCTTTAGGTCAAGTAAACTTAAAAAGAGGAACCTAATTCAGAGGTGCTGCCTGAACATCCCCTGCCAGCCTCTCCATCGTGAGCTTTACAATCCGCACAGGGCCCGTACTGTAGGATCCCTTTGCACAGAGACAGATGTGCCTTCTCCCTTTTCTCTGACATCGGGAAGCGAGAAGTGAGACAGTATTTTATCATAAGAACCCCTAATAAAATAATAATAACTTCATTATGGCGCTCTCAGGCCTTGCTCTAGTCGGGGGCTGCATTGCTGTTTTGGCTCCAAGACTCACTTTCCACAGCAGTTTGAAGCCTGCAAGTTCAGCGTATTGCAGGAGGTGGAGAGGGTGGAATGGAACACGGGGAAGTGCTCCAAGTCGATGCTTTTTAAATAGAAACAGAAGGACCCTGAGCCGGCCGAGGCTCAACTTCCTCTCAAGGAGCAGCAGCTGCAAAACAAGGAGATAACTAAGCAATATATAATCCACACACACACACACACACACACCCTCGCCATCTCGGTGTCTGTTTAATTTTAATGCTCGAAACGCGGGTCTGACATAATTAAAAGTTAGCGCTGGGGAGTCCTGGCCGCTGCTCTCGGGCGGCCGGAGCCCAGGGGCGGCGGCGGCGCTTCAGCACCGCGGAGAGCGCCCGCCGCTCCTCTCGGGGCGGACCCGGGGCCAGCCCCTGCCCCGGGGAAGGCTGCCGGCCCGGCGCCTTCTGGGTCTCTCCGTGCTATAGACGCTTTCCTGCGAAGCTGGGACCGCAGTGGAAAAAATACCCATTAAATTGCTTGGGACCGTGGCTAGTATTTGTCTGGTAGTTCCTCTCATCCAACTGCCAAAGGCAAGCACTAAAACCAAGTTGTAGAATGAAATAACATACAGAGGTACAATATTTCAGGGGAAAAAAAATCCCTTTTAATGTAAAGTCCTTAAAGTCTTTCTCATAAACTTAATTTTTATGACTGTTATTATTATTGTCATTATTACTGTGATTACTTACAATGACATCAATATTAATTACTAGGTCTGCAAGGAAAAGCCCAACTAAATATAATTTTAGATGGACATTCTGCTGATTGTGTCTGCAGAACTGCTCCTGTGCTACACACACAAACACACCTCTTCTCATTTTTCACCCATGACAACAAAACCTAGGGCTGAACTGATGGGCAAGATCACTGAATGGACATTTGTTTTCAGAGTGCTGAGCTTTGAGGGGCTCATTTGTAAAACTCAAGGAAGTCTGAATGGCTCAGTCTGATGAAATGGGTATTTTGCCTTTCCATGTCTAAACACTTCCTTTCCCATGATTCTCAATACCTGACCACAGAAAAAGGCTCAGAGCTAAAAGGTTATTTTACCCTAATTCATGTGCAGTAAAATGTATTTTCCAATTAACCAAATTTGCCGATTTGTCCCGCTTGGACACTCTTATAATTTATAATGTAAAAGTGTTCTTTCTTTATCTAAAGACCAAGGTGACTGCTTTTAATTTTCTGTAACCTCTTTACACTTGATGTTCACCAGACTCATAATGTTAATTGGCTTCATATACGGATCATCAGTTTAATGAAGGAATAAATCCTATGTTGCTTTATGTCCCTCTGTTTTAACAATGATTGCTTTAATGAAGAATGTGACGTGTTTGAAATCAAAGCTGCAGGAGACATTAGAGGTTTTTTTTCATGATGACTGAAATGCTTATTTAAAGCTAAAACCATGAGGTTTCCATATTTCAAAAGCTTTTCTTCAAATCATTTTCCATGGACAATACTGACACATTCTTTACCAATGAACTTTTTCTTTGCAATTATGGGAAGAGACTGAGAACAACACAGTCCTGTAATATAAACACCTCAATCATGAAAATATCTCTAAGATGATTTTGTATCACTACAGTTTTCATTCAGAGTTTAAGTAAAACTTCCAGGGAGTTAAAAGGACTTATGCCTGTCTAAATAAGGAGTATTTTGGGGTAACTAATAAATCTTTTTGTCAATCCACTCTATTTTCATTGTTTATGTGTAGATGAAGAAAATTACAGGGCAGAAAGAATTGTCAGTTCACACACAAAAGCTCTGGATTGCTGTAGTCTATTTTTCCCCATGGGAATTTTAAGATTTCACGAGCAAGGGTAAAATGTAATGAAACATGGGCTTGTAGAGGTAGGTGACTGCAAATCAGAGCATCAATTAAGTCAAGCTGGAAAGCAGCAATTAGACCCAACTGCATGTGCTGGTTACAGTAGCTACAGCAGGTTTAAAATGTACAAAGCAAATGCATTTTGGTTATGGAACTTTTACATTCCAGGTCCCACTTTTATCGAAGGCAAGCCTTCTCTCTCTCCTCCATCCTCTCCTCTTCCCTCCACCCCTCCCTTTAATGGGGACTGCATATACTAGTATGCATACACTGGTATACTGGTATATATTTTCTTCTCATTTGAGAGCTGTTGTCTGGACTGAAATTACATGACCCTTAGATATAGGAACATGCAACATCAGAGAGGAAATTCCCTAATCAAAGCCTGGGCAAGGGCTGAGCAACTAATGGATTTAGACAGAAATTTCATGACGTGGCAAAGGAAGTGCATGAGACGGGAAGGACATTAGCTTAAATTACATACCACTGACAAGTCATTCAGTATGCCAGGCCTGATCCCAAGACCCCTTGGGTTTATGACCACCCAAGTAATAGACTCATTCAACCCAGGTCACAGAAAGCTTCACGTAGATACACTCAGATCTTCACTCCCATCCTCCACACAGGACTGTGTCTAAGTGAACTGTGTATTTCCTCTCAGCTGGCCAGAACTGTACGAACACCCAGAAGACAGCCCACAAACCATACTTGCCTTCCCTCTCCACGGCAAACAAGAAGGTACCTTGTGGTATCTCTAGTGGCAGAGAAGATTAGTCTGCCAGGAGCCTTATTCAGTGTCAGCAGTCCTCTGCCTGGAGCTGTACCTTTACCAAACCTGTGTCTACCATTTGAAGTGACTCAGAGCACAGGCTGGGACTATGTCAGGGTTTGATGAGGCAAAACAGTCCTGGTTTTCAGGGGGATTGTCTGGGGCTTTTTGTGGATACCATACAAAGGTGTTTCTTCCCAGATGTGTTCTTCTAACCAAGATTTGTGAGAAAAGACTTTCAAGGGAGCAGCTATAAGAGTGAGGAAAAGCAGTAGCATTATTTGAAGGAAGGAAAACAAGATATAGAAAGATGAATCGATATATTCAAGTTGTCCATAACGGACAAGTACTGCAGAAGAGAGCTGTACACTCAGACTGTGTAAGTTAACATCTTAAATATTTAACCTTGCCTTTGCAGAAAAGGTTGGGGGGGGGGATTGTTTGTTTGGTTTTTTGTTTGTTTTGGGTTTGTGTGTTTGTTTGTTTGTTTTTCCAGAAGCAGCTGCTCTGGCTTACCAGAATCCAATGTTTTTGAAAGTTGAACAGATGTCACATAATGTGGTTGATATGATTATGGATATTATTTAGCCTGGTCAAAGGAGAGATATTTTCTTTTGTCTAATCAGTACCCAGAGTTACTAGAAGACTGAGAACTGTGCAGGTCATACTTAAAAATTGAAAGATACATGATATTTTAGATTTAGGATTGCACTTTCTTTGAGTGGTCCTTATTGTCCCATCAACTAACCAGTTTATTTGGAATTTTTTAGATGCTTGGAAGTCTCTAGGAACTGGCCCTTGAAATACACATCAATTATTATTTCTCCCCTGTTCTCATAGAAAATATTTGGGAACAATATAATATTCTCGAAAATGGCTGCCCAGTTTTAGATTCCTCATCCATAAAGAGACACTAAAATAATGACCTGCATTTCAGAGATGTTGACTGTTGTCTCAGCTTTAAGAAATCCTGAAAAAGCTCACATTTGCTAGAGACACGTACTCTTGAATTTTCTGCAACTACTTGTATTAACAAGACAGAGTAATTGGCTTTCTGGTAGAATAAACTCATCTCAGATCTCTGGGTGAGCACAGAGATGGATCAACACCATGTTTATATTAATGGATATGCATTTTGATGCTGTCATGGTCACCCTGCTATGACTTTGAAATCAACATTGCTTTGACCAGAAAGCTGGACAAAGGTGACATCCAGAGGCCCTTTCCAGCCTACTTTTTATGTGATTCTATTTTTGAGTAGTTTAGATAAATCAAGCACAGGAGTATTTTACAAATGATAAACTAAATAACTTCTTCCACTCCCCCAACATGGTGCACATCTTGTTCTTTTTGTGTACAAAAAGCATAAATTTTAGTAAATAAACATAAACAATTCTCAGTAGGTATTGGTTGATCTAGTTAAGTTAGATATCAAGTGGTTAACTAATGACTTTATGTTTGGTTATTTTTTTTAAACAGAGATGATGTCTTAACTCTAAAAGCAAAAGTCTCTCTCTCTCATCAAGAAATCAGAGTTTCAACTTCTGTTGCTCAATTCTCTTTCTTACACCACCAACTGTTCTAAATCTGATTTTGAATCACTAAAACCTTAGAGTTTTTAGAGACTTAGAGTCTGAACTGCAGCAGTAAAATGGGAATCCTGGGAGCAGCAGTGAAGACTCAGAATTTACTGCTTATTCTGAAAATTGTGATAGTTTATTCACAGCAGTGCTTTAGGCCATAGGGCTTTTACTGTCAGGAAAGCTGACCCCATGCTTAGTCTGATTTAACCCTAGGGAATATTAGACATGTTTTGGGAAAATTTTTCCTTTTGTCTTTGGCTTTCAAGTACACAGTTGCTTGGCCACCAACACTGGTTCAGCACATTCAGCAGAGAATTTGACATTGACAAACAGTTGATTATGATGTGCATCAGAGTACAGAGTCTATTCTGAATTTTAACACCAGTTTTATACTGCCTGACAATTCCATTTAACCTAATAGTTAAACAAGCAAGATTTCTGTGAGCAGATCTGAACGAGCGTGTGAGGTTTAAGCCATAATTCTGCTTTATGTCACAAGGCCTAGACTTACAGCATCACCAAATCGTGGTTTCAGATAAAAATCAATCACTTCTAGTATCAGGTCATTTTCCCAGGCACAACTTGCATCTTTTGTTTTCCACAACAAGATAGGCTGTGATCTAGCTCTGAATTAGGGCAGTTAGTATCTGCATGAATCTAAAGCTGCCTACATCCAGTGACAATGGAAAGTTAGCAGTCCCCCTTATTCTTTGAATGGCTTCTAGCAATAAACTTAGTAGGAAGAAAGAAAACATTTTAATGTTTTAAGCTGTTTTAATGTACAATTGTCTCATTCACCAAAGGTAAGGCAAATTCACACCTGCTAACTACTGTCCTTGCAGGTGAGCTGCACTCCAGGCCAGAAGGGGAGAAGTGGCCTGGGTGTGACATACTTTTGCACAAAGGCATTGAAATGCACCCTCTTGGATGTGGCAACGTTCTCAAATTAGCCCGAGCATTCTACCTTAGTTACTGATAAATTGCACCAACCTTTGGGGTGAACCAGGAGTGAGGCTGCCTCCGAAAAAGAACGCATGTGCCCGTGGGTGTGTACGTAAGAAAGAACCCGCATGTATACATGTATTTGCGCGTTTGTGTTTGCATGTGTGATCTGAAGGGGACTGATGATACTCCGGAGGGTTCGGTATCTGTGGGAAAGCCCTGGAATTTATCACAGGCACTCAACCACTCCTCTCTTTCCACGAGACAAGCTCCAGGACTATGAATAAATACTATCCTCCATGGGTCGTTCAAGTAACTGCCGCATTTCCTACACGGAGAACAGGAAACATAGTAACTACCCTAGGCAGTGTGGAAGCAACACCGAGCATTTCGAACAGAATGCCTCACACGGAACAGCGCTTTCAAGCCTATAGAGCAGAGGCTTTTCAGTTGCTTAAAGTATTGCTGTGCTCCAGCTTCCTCAGGGCAGGCACATTTAAATTATCTCTCCCCATAAAAAGAAACCGTCCCAGACCAATTTCTTCAAGACCATGCCTTCTGTCTTACTCACCTCAGGACACTCCCAGCATATCCCTCCTGCTTCAGTACCAAGAAGTGCTTTCCATCACCTATACCTTGCGAAAGGAGCACCACAGGAATTCCTTAAAACAAATATTTCTATAAACAGGAGACCACTCTTGTGAATTTGTGCTCTTTACTGTTAGCTCTTCCCCACGACATACTGAGACCCCACTGCCATCTCACTGTAGTGTTGTCAGGGCCAGGCTTAGTGGTGCTTAAGCAGTACAGTGTGACTGCACATACCTCACATGCCTGGACCATTTTTTTCCAACAGTGGACCAAATGCTTTGTCATAGGGCTGAGCATAACCCTGCAGCTTTACCATGGGGTTGAATTCTCTTTTCAATGCATTGGCTGAATCCTTCTCCCTTTGGAATCCTGCTTTCCAGGCGCCTGTGAGTAGAAAACATGAGCAGCATTATTTACTAAAGGAGCATCACGCTGATCCCATGCTGTGGAGAGGACACAAAGACCCTTGAGCTGTCAGAGATCTGAGCCAGCAGTCCTTGAGCTGTAGAGCTGAGCACTGTACAGATGCTCCACGGTGAATGGCTAAGAGGACACTGCCTCCAGTCCAGGCAGCCCCTCGCCAGCTGTGGCTGAGGCCTCCATTAGACTTGAAGGCAGGGCAGAGATGATGCAAGGCTCGTCCTTTAACATGTGGCTCTTTGTATATTCCAAATTTCAGTTCCTGGGGTGTGAAGATCTCGGTGGCATCCTGTATATAAAATCTGCACTCATTCCTTTTTGTTTCTGCTCTTTACAAGGACAGCTCTTCAGGGCTAGGTGGCCTCCTTGCTTGTCTTGGTACAGTGTATCACAACAGGGTTTCCTACCAGCCTTGCTTCCTCCTGCTGCTGCTGTGATGCAACATGGTGTAACAAACTCAGTTTGAGTCACCAGTCCTTTTTCAGGCTGGCCATGCTGAAGACAACTCTCATTTCCTCCAAAACCCTAGCTGTTGCTGTTTGGTATGTCAGTAACATATCATGTTGTGATTTAACTGAGACTGTGAAGTGCAGAATTTCTTCATTTGGAACTATTACGTATTTCAGTTAATGAATAAGAAGAAAATTCAGTTTTATTCTAAAATGAAACAAAAAAGGCAGAAAAAAAAAGCCTACTTGTGCTTAATTGTTATTCTAATTACAAGTTGTGTAGTGTAAATTTTTTCCCTTGGCATTATTATGAACCTCATTTCCTTACAAAGTCCAGGATAAACAATTCCAATATATTTTGGTTTAATTATCAGGGTTTAATGGGGCATAATGAGACTATGTTGAGTGGTGCAGGAAAAAATAATTTAATGTGCGCAAAACTACTGAGTGCTCCCAGCTTGCCCGTGCATATTTCACCTATTGTAGGGCAGCATATTCAGTATGCCAAACATTTATTTATTAATCATACTTGATTTTCAATAGAAAATTTTGCCTTTTTTTCTTTTTCTTAACTGATATCTGAAACAAGAAGAAACACGTTAAGGTATCCTAGGAAAAAAAATGGACAATTCTCTGGGTCTCTGGGTCAAGCAGTGACGGATGAAGCTGATACGCAGCTGATGGTGCTGGAAGCATTTGTCATGCATGGACAGAAGATGAGTATGTTGGAGAAACTGCCTCTGCCAGCCTGCTCCAAATATTATACTGCTCCAGTATTATTTGGCTGTGAAAACTTCTGGCTTCTCTTCTTAGGGCCTCTACCAAAAGAAGCATAGAAAATATCAGCTGAGGTCCCCTTTCAGGAGTGGCCTTGTCTGGACTCCCTGTACATATATTTTCCCACTCCCAAGGTGTGGTTTCTACAGGCTTAAAACACCACAGGTAATTCTGCAGTGAAAAGGGAACAGTGAAAAAGAGCAGTCTGGGAAATAAAGAAGTAAAATGTGATCCTTTACGACCCTTTATGCTTCCCGAGGTTCCTTTGTCAATGGCACTGAATCCTATGGCTGGGTGTGGCTGATGCAGCAGTTAGAACCATCCTGCTACGAGATTTACATTCCACTTCCCCAGGGCGACCATATACAAAGATCAAAACACTTTCACTTTGGGAATAATTACTGGATCCTCCCTGAAGGGAAACATGTTTATTCTGCTTATCTATTATACTTCTTGACACAGAATCAGAGGACTTGATACCCACTGAAGCCATTGAGAATATCTTCTCTTCTGCAGAAGTATTTGGTTCATGATTCTAGGGAGGAGGTTCAAATACAACATACAAAACAGATCAGTGTTACATTACATTTATTTGAAAATTAGTATTTTATATTACAGATTAAGTTAATATACCCCTAGTGTTTGGGTTTTAAATAAAACAAATTTATTATACACATCAGTATTTACAGAAAGAAAAACATTACATAAATATTTTTCTTTTTTTTTTTTTCAGTCTCATGGGAGTAAAAAAATTCTCTATGAAGTTTCTGCCCATGGAAGATGTCATGTTCTGTGAGAAATCAGCCTCCTTCAAGGATTAATAGGGACATGAAACCTAACCAGGCTAAAGATACAACTCAGTGAATTGACTGAGGAACTGCAGTGCGTTAGTTAGCTGCCTGAAACTGTGGCAAGACCGAAAGACCTCAGGGGGCCCCTTACAAGGATATGTCCCATTCTTCAAGGAAGAATGAAAGGGAGTCAGTGAGTACATTCCACCAAACTTGCCTCAGACACTGAGGCCAGCATCCAGCATGTTCTTACAGACCTTCAGAGCTTAATGGTTTTCTTTCTTCCTGATAAACTATGAGGATTCTGACCCAAGCTTAGGATCCTATTGTACAGCCACTGTGCAAATACACAAAGGCAATCTCTGGTGCCACACAGCTGAACAGCCACAGCAAATCAAGGTGGAAGAGAATAATTTTACAGAGGGACTGGCTGAGCCTTCATCATGCAGTCACGAGTCAGAAGCCAAGTATGCTGATTCCCAGACAGATACTGACCTAGGTGTTCCCTCAGATTGGCTAGCAAGTCCCATGGGGACTTACAAGGAGGTACCTGCATTTGGTAGAGATGCACAGAGAACAGAAGTGTGTTTCCTGGCAATGCATGACGAGCAGGTGGTAGAGGCCTCCAAGATGAGCTCTGGGCAAACACCCTGAAAGCTCAATGTATGAGCATACATCTCCATGGGATCATGCAGTCAAAACTGAATAAAGTTTGTGTTACTAAGACTCCTGCACCCCATCCTGGATTGAGGCAGGATACCTGTTAAATCACAGAAAACTCTGAACCTTAATATACAGAACAAAACCTTAATTTGAACAGTCAGCTTAATGTGTTTCAATTCCTACACATAGCAAGCTCCTGATTTTAATAGCTTCCTCTGGTGTACAGGCACTCGAAGAGCTTTCCATGGAGGTCTTGTAGTCCACAGCTCTTCAAAAGCCAGCCACCTTTCCACAGAGCCATAGTGAGAGGAGGATTTAAAGCACAGAAGAGTTTCTGTCTCTCCTGCCCTGTAAACTGAAATGCCAACTCCTTTGCTATCTTCAGTGGCAAAAATGGGGAACTGAATCCAGGTACACACCAAATGCAGACAAAAAGACGTCCTGCTAATGACAACCACACCTTGTTGCTACCATGTCTTTATAATTTTTAAGGACCACATTCTCTTTGTCATCAAAGTAGAGAAGATTGAGGGACTTCAATTCATCCGGCACACAACAGGGTGTACTGACATCTTGAGACAGTTTCAGTGTATGGACGATGGACTGAACTGTAGCATGATTTGTTGCATTTAGACTTTCCCCCAAAGGGAAGAGACAGGATCCTCTGCAATGAAACGCATTGTATCCACTTGGATAAATAATCCATCCTGACCAGCCAATAGCACGGAAGTCTACATAGAGTTCCCTTCGATGACATGCCGTTACCTGGCTTTTGGCAGAAGGGACTGGAGCAGCTCGAGGTCTTCTGCCTGTGCTTGCACTGCTGCTTTCCATGTCATCAGCTCCCTGAGGCACATGTGAAGCATCAGTTTTGGCAGGGTTTATTTCTGATTCGGAAAGTAAACTGTGTATTAATATTTCACAAACAAAATTCATTCACTAAGCACAGTATTCTGCATGAAAGTCAGTTAAATAAATCTACATCAAAGCCTTCAGAGTAGATTTTGAAATGACTCTTAAACCTATGAAAGTACCAGAAAAGGTGTGTATTCAATTGCCATTTCAGCCGTATTTCCAAACCTGCCAAATCTTGCATTTCACTTTGTGTCCTGAAAAAGCCTCCATTCAGCAGAAATAGAAAGGAAAAACTCAGTGATCTATCAAATACATTTTGTGAACTCCACTGTCCCTCTTCAGGGCTGAATCTGGTCACAATGGTATTAACAGTCTTCATACAGCCACTCCTACAATGCTCATTACACTGAGCAGTGCTAACACACAGTGGAGATCACAACCTTTTTCTCTCCAGTATTCTCCCAGGAGCTCTACCCATACATTTGCAAAACAGAGTGTGCAGTAACCTGGTAATGTGTAAAGTAACATTTTAAAAATTATATTTTTCTGGATTTTGATCTGAAAAAAACACCACCAGGTTTACAGAACTCTGCTAAAGAACGAAGCTTACTGAAAATAATGCTTTCTAAAGTATCTTCTGAGAAGCCCTGAGATCCATGGAGACCTCAAGATTCATGGACAGAGGCTGAAACTCACCAATATGTAGAACAATCTGTGCAGCCACTGACCACAAACAACAGGGAGGCCTAGTGAGTTTCTTCATTGATAAATTTCTCAGTCCTGGCACCGTATCCCATGCAGAGCTTGATGTTCATTAAATTGGGATCTAGGATTTCATTATTAATTTTTATTTGGAAAACTAAAATAAACCAGGCAAGCTAATTTTTAATCAATTTCACTATCTACTTCTAAATATTGATCCAAGTCCTACCTATCTTCTTTCTGATGTGCAAATACAATCGTTTACCAGAAAAGCCTGCAAAGCCAGAACTGCGTTATTTCTGCCCCTCCTCCAGCTTTTGCTCTTTGCATTTATCAGGCTTTAAAATCCAGTCTTAGTTGGTTTTACAGGAAGACCAGTGGGAGAGGTAAGACAGCGTTTTGTAATTTAAGGCACAAGGGCGTTGTCTTTGGTGAAAGCAGCCTTTTGTCACAATGCTAATTAGTCACTGGAGTTAAATAGGTGCTTAAAAACCAAGCCAAGGACAGAGAGGTTCAAATTGCTTATTTAACAACCTCGTTCACTCTGGAAAATTACACTTAATAACTCTACTTACAGGTACTTCACCAGCATTTTCACGAAGTTTTCCAGGTCACTGAATTTTTTCAGTCTAAACTTAACATACAATTTTCATGCAAATTTCACCACTACAAAAATAATGCAAATAGTACTTAAAAAACAGAACTCCCATCCCTTCACAAACAAAATAAATCAGATTCCGCTTGGGCTTTACAAATATTTCCTGCGAACCCTGTTCTTCTAAGAGGAAAGGCAACTTAAGTTGCTGGGCGACCCACTGTCAAGTACTATCAAATCAGACTGATCACTGATAAAGCTGAACTTCAAACCTGTTCAACACTGCAAGTAAGTAACTGAGGTTAAGTATACACGAGCTAGGAGGAGGTAATAGAAGATGGACAAGCAGTTCATACTATAAAACTCGAGTGAACTTACTTGTGGAAAAGGGTACGACGCCGGGAGACCTCCGTTTGTTACTGTTAGTGAAGAGGACAAGGAGAGCATTTCTACTCTCCTGCAAAGTGTCCTGGCTCTTGGCAAACTTAACCAGGTTGTGCTCAATTCTATTGTTGAATGTATGTATCGTAGTTATCAAAAAGCCATGGCTGGATTTGCTGTTTCCAACCCACTTGGAAACCTGGTGATGAAAGGGAAATGAAAAAATACTGTTTCAATATTCTTATTGCAGCATTATGATTAAGCAATGTTTATATTAGGAAAATGGAACAGACTACAAGCTATGAGAATATAAGGACATATATTATGGCAGAAGCAAGATAACTGTGTAGCTGAGACTCCATTGAGTTTGACATTTAAATCAGTAATTCAGCACTTAAAAATAAAAAATAGCATATGCATTCCTCAAACCTACATTTATAGAAGGATAATTAATTTCAGAGAATTTACCAGTGAATACGAGTGTAGGATTTAATATCAAACTCTCTGACTTTCGCCAGAAATTTATTTTTCATAGCAATCTCAACAGAGTAATATGAACTCTCCAGACTTTCCATACCATTAAGACTCACTTAAACCTAACAAACGCAGCATTTGAAGAAATTAGGTTGCAATCAAGCAAATTTACTTATCTAATTGTTGTAATTACACAATAGATAAGGCCAGGCCATTCTCAAGTAGAAATATAATGACTTAAGATGCAGTTCGACCAATCACCCAAGCATGCTGTTCAGTTTGATCATAAAGCTTAGGCAACAAAAAACAGTCACATAGTACAGTTTTAAACCAAAAAACTGTATGCTTTAAATAATGTTTGGGTTTTGTTTGTTTGGTTTTTTTTTCCGCTATGGAAAGGTGTTCACCTACTGTTACAGTTCATGGATATCTACAAAATAAATCATGAAGCTAACAAATAAAGAAGTCTGCAGAGGCAGTTAAATGAAAAGGAATCCAACCATGACAAATTCCAGAAGCGCAATGTTAAAGCACACTGCTCTACAGAAATGTCACCAGAATAAAAAGGAGAGATGAAAACCTACTCTTGGTGCACAATCAATGCCAAATCCTTTGGCAGTCTAAGGACTAAGACATTGTAATCACAACGACATACTTGGCCTGATGTCTCTCCATCCATTACGTTTGGGTTAATCAATTCTCACCATGCCTGTGCTGCTAGCAGCATATAAACAGTTCTCCTTTAATTCAGGTAGCACCAGGTGTACTTTTAAGTGTAGAGAGAAAGCTTCTCCCTCTGTTGCTGTACTTCAGTTTGAACTGACCACAAATCCCAGCTTAATGGCAATGCTGGAGTTATGAGCTGTCTGCCACCTTAAGAGATTTAGAATAAAATGAAGTCAGACTTCTCTGCTTACTGTGTGTGTGACATTGAAGACTTCCCAGCCTTCTGTGTACAGGGACAATAATCTTGATGCAATGAGATGTTTTTTCTGTGGCTTACTTCCACTCTCCAAGAGCTCATACACTTCCACCTTGATAATAGCAATACAACAAAAACAATAAGAAATTAATCAAATTGTTCTTCCAGCAAAACAAGAAAGATGAAGACTATGCACATTTCTGCCACATCATAGCTGTAAATCTTTACCATCATTCTAAATAAGGTTTTGAACTGTTTAACAGAAAAACAACTATCTCTACACATACATCTACTTCTAGATGTGTTCAGAGGCAGGAAACCAAACTGTTTGATTCTACAGAAAAATATCCTGACTTTCCCTATTCTATTTTGAACGCTTGATACCATAAAAATCTTCCATTCCTCCACGTCTTTGTCATCAGGTTTGTAAAAAAGTCACATCCTGCTCTTTGCCAGAGAAACAGACAGACTCAGTGTCAGAATCCTTATCTGCCCTGTTTTCCTATGAATCCCTGGTTGCAAATATTATTTTACAGATAAATTTCAAGCAGATAAATTTCGATTCGAACTGGGAAATACCTCAAATCCCAGAAAAGTACGGTATGATTTGGGATAGGTCTGACATTGGTATCTTCAGGGAAAGCTCACTGCCACAGCACAAAGGGCAGCATAGCGCCTAAGTCAAAACCTTGTTACTTCACTGCGTGCTGGAGGCAAAGAACAAGTGAGGACGGCAATCAAACAAAAAATAAAGGACGTTTATGTGGATGGACCCCTCATTTTCAGTATTAGTAACAACGACAGCACAATTAAGTGTTTACCTATTTCCCCACTTACTTTGCAGAAGTGTTTCACGCCGGACCTCCCGGACACACGTGCCATCTTGAGCTTGAAGACCCTGAACTCTGCTTTCAGCACCTGCTCGCCCTTCTCCATCGCGCTGGTGTCGAAGTAGAAGTGGCGCCGGTCCACGTGAACTGGCGCAGACCGTTCCTTCGTGCCAGCGCCGCCCGAGCCGCTGTGCGTGGGGACTGCCCCCGGCACACCTCGGGCTTCGAAGCTGCGCACCACGTCGCCCTGCAGCAGCCCCGGGGCGCGGCTGATGCCGCCGGCGTCCGCCACCCTGTTGAACAGATCCACCATGAACTGCGGCGGCCGCTTGCGGGGCAGCACGTCGGGCGGCAGCTCCTCGATGTCGAACACCTCCCGCAGCCGCCGCAGGGCCGCCGCCTGCACCTCGTCCCGCGGGCCGGGGGCCAGG
>VWZF01003190.1:133382-351331 GCA_013396755.1 Sclerurus mexicanus
GGCGCCGCGGGCTCGGCGAGGCCGCCGCCGCTGCCCCCGCTGTCCCCGCTGTCCCGGCCCCGGGCCATCAAGGGCTCTTAAAGGCTCAATGGGGCACGGCCGTGCGCTCGCTGACATCAGAGGGGCCGCGGGCACGGCCAGGTGTCTGCGGAGAGCATCGCACTTGTGAAAACCCTGTCCTTCCCGTCTACCTTCCCGTGCGCCCCCCGCCCGGAAAAAGGCTTTGCGTTGGGCATTGCTGAGCCCAGGTGTGTTTCCTGTCGCTGCCGCAGCAAGAGAAAGCGGAGCGGGCCACGGGCGTGAGCGTCCTTACGGCCACCCGGAGGGGTGGAGGGGCACACACCTTCTGAAGAGCTACTTTAAGGCTTAAATAAACCCAGAGTCAGGGAGCTTTCAATAATTTGCCTTTTTTCCCCACCCATTGGTTGATGAAGAGGATTCCACCCCACCTCCCCAAAAATAAAACCCCAAACAAAATCCCACAAATACCAAACTCGAATCCCCAAAACAAACACACCCAAACCCTAAACATCCTGCATGCTAGTCCTTTTGAAGGCAGTATGGCAACTTACAGAGGAGCACTGACACATTCCTGATGGTTCATGCAGTGGTGCCTGTTCTGCTTGTGTCACACTGCACTACGCTCCCTTTCCAGGTGGGAAAGCAGTGGGAAGTAGGCTGTGGGGCAGGTAGAAATGGCTACTGGCTCCTCTGCTTAGGCACACTGTTAGACAGCAGTACTTGCACTGAGCAAGCTTGTGCACCCATTGGAGAATAGGGTGGAGAAAAAGAGGGTACAGCTCCACGTAGTCCCAAATTAGCCACTTGAAAAAAAGTTTAATCTGGATTGTTTAAACGGCTCTGGCACAGGAAGCGCTTATCTTTCCTTGCTCTAATGCTGAAGTTCCTTGGCACTGGGCCATGCAGCTTTTCAGCTTCAGATTCCCTCTCACTGTCACTCATTCCAGCCTTTAGCTACTGTAGCCACATTAAAAAAAATATATGGATAGTTATTAATGATATGTTTTTGGTGGTTTTTTGTTTCCCCCTGCCACCAGGACACAAGCCTCCTGCTTCAGTTTGCTATATGAGGTGCAGAAGACTAATGGAGGAAAATGAGGCACAGTGATGGGTTAATCAGACCAGTGTATTCAGATCTCTTTCACATAAAGCTTCTGCCAACCTTGATCGTCAAAACTCTCCAGTTATCTTCTAAGGGCTGTAGGCATCTCAGCTCATGGCTAACAACAATGCTGGACAAAGTAATATCCATTCAGGTACCTGCCTGAAAGTATGGAAAGAGATTGGTAAGATATGAGAAATCATCTCTAGACTGTTTTTCAGTCATCCTAAAAGCTTTGCTTCCACTTTACTGCTTCTTCACATGCTTATCCTCACAAACCCTAACCCTGCCCTTGGGTCTCTTCATTTACTTCCAGTACCCTCCCTAGGCATATACCTTCATTTTTACTCTCATGGTGCTGCTTCCAGACATTAATGTCTGGAAACACATAGCTAGGGTTCCCAAACAACCTTAACTCTGCCCTAGAGGCAAAGATTTATGAAAAAAATCCTCTCTGTTTAATATAAGCTGGGACCACAAACAACAAAATGCCTCAATCGTAGTGCAACTGCGGAAATTCCAGCCTACAGTTAGCCAAACGTAACCCACTGAGTGCTGTGTTCTTTTATTTTCATATTTCTGATTAGGCAAACAACATAATGAAAGCCTCTCTCCCTATTCTTCTCTAAGACTGCATGACTCACCACTTATGTAAGCCTTGTGCAGGAGTTGGTCATAGCTCCTCTGATGATACAATGTACTGGATTGCAATTAGTGCAAGGCTTCAACCTCCTTGTTCTGTACAATAAAAATAGGTTTTCTCAACTTAGGTGTTGTGAGCAGTGTGGCTTTGGGAGCCCAGGAGAAGCTGGGAATCCATAGGGAACTATGATAGATAACAACTTAAAATTTTGGGTGGATTCTCCAGAGTTCAGCATTGGCATTGCTTTCTGTTCTTTATCTCAAATAACTGGAAAAGCAGCTTGTAGAGTCTGAAGAGTTCACAATCATCTGGCTTTCAGTTATAGCTTAAGGGTAAGAACAGTGGGATTTATTCTATGGCCTGCACATCCTCTTTGATGCCACTGTAATTACTGTGGAATGGCAATATTGAAAAAGCATGGTTATTGCATGGTATCATCAGTGGACAGAACAAAATTTACTTAGGAGCCTTCACTGTGCATTTCAGAACCTTAGCAAGTTTGGACTTAAAGGCAAGTCCAACCCTGCCATTCAGAAATGAATAGCTCAGCTCAGAATATACCCTCCCTTCTTCCATTCATTTCACGTTGTCACAACCAATAAGAACTAGTGGGTGGAGCAGGCTGGAAGTTGCTTCTTTCTCAACAGAGCTGCCCAACACTTTGTACGTTTTCTGTGCAGGTTCTGTTTAGTGACTCAAAACAGATCCATTCCTTTGGGTAAAAAAAAAATAAAAAAATAAAAAAAAATTAGTTTTCTGCTCCCTGAATGCAGCAATGATGCAGTGCAGTCTTTCCTGGGTTTTTAAGGCAGGGGATAAGAACACAAGGTGCTTCACTCACTTCATAACAGCTCTTAGGCCCATTTGAAAAAGAAAAGTGGAATGGCCCTTGCATGAAAGGCATCAGACTTCTCTTAATGACAGCAGAGGCAGCAAAACCAGGGCCATCAACAAAAGTTAGGAATTACTAAGTAAAGCTTCATTGTCTATGTCTCAGCTGAAGGCACAGGACTGTACCACCACATCAGCGAAACTGTGTGAAGTAGGAGTGGTGACATCACCCCAGAGCCTAGAATAGCAATCCCTTGAGAACTGGGTAGATGGAGAGCCACTGACTTAGTAAGCATATATTCAGCATTTAGCTTGAATGTTTGAACAGGGAAATTATAAATGGCCCTAAGTAGCAGAGAGTGTTTTTACCATGTATCTAATATATAAATACCCCTCCCAGAGGAGATAAACTCCCAAGTGCAGACTTGCCAGTATATCCTGACTCCTAGACATGTGCCCTATGCAAGCCCTTCAAAAACTGGACTCAGCAATTTTGTTGATAGTTTTGTAAATTAGAGTTTCTGAATTAATAATCTAGACAATAAGATGCTGTATTACCTGTGGTTTTCCAACCAGGACTTCTTTATACTGTGCTCTAATTTCCTGAAGCATTTTTGAAGAACCTGAAAGATGTATTGCCTCAGATGACTGTATCCATCAGATGGAGAAACCAGTGCAGCATTACAGTGCCACATCCAATGTCACCCAGAGGTTTATAGCAGGAGAATCCAGATATTCCTGCTTCTAAAAGACCAAACAGGTAGATTATCCCTCACTTTTAAATCATCTCAGTGACTGTTACCTAACTTAAAACATGAGGAAAAATTACTAAGAAAGTAATTAATTGCCCCAAACATTGGCAGTATGCCAAATTTGGATGCAGGTGCTACAGGCCCTCTTCACATTTAATTTTTTTCACCATCTTTATATACCATTTGAGAAAGCACAGCCACCACCAGCACAAGACCTTGCTGCATCAGTGAGATACGGCTGTTTCTCAACACCTCCTCCATCCAAGAGAGAAGCCCACTTCTCTAGAGTTTTGTTTGGAAGAATAACATTTATTATCTGCAGCAGACCCAACTCTCCACATTGTGCAGCCCTTTCAGAAGAGGTTGAGCCACAGACTGAAGTTAGCAGTTTGAAAATACTCCTCTCCATTTTTTACCACCATTTCTATCAATCTAACCATTCAGCATCTTACAGTCCTTTCATGGTGAGTCATTATAGTCCAGAAAAGTCAAAGGCCTACAGCCTCTAGCAGTCTCTTTTCTCTAGGTCAGAATTTAATTTTTATACCAGAGATGTGTGGGTTGGCTATACATTTTCAGCAAAAGGATGAACACGGAATAAACACATGGAATAATGTAAAAGATGAAATAGAGGGAGGGGAGAAAACATCTTAATAAACAAGAAGGGTTTTTTACTGCTCCCTTTACAAACATAGTTTGAAACCAGAAGGAACAATGATAAGGTTTAGCTTTTGCTGTTAAAATATCAGTGCAGCATATTTTACCCAATCAGTGTACACAGTCCCCATAACTGCTTACAGAACAATCCAAGATTTTGCTATTTAGCTTTCTGGAATCTTTTTCAATTGCATTTGTCTGCTCAGCTGTGTAGATGGTAGGTCACATCGTCTACACTGGCATGACATTTTTGGAGTAGTATGGTGTTTAGCTTTTAGCATCTTTACAGGAAAGAAATTTTGAGTAGTTCCTTGTGGTATGCTTCTTTTAATGTAAAGATTATACTCATTGTTCCATGCTGAAATGTCTTCCCTTGGTAAGATTTTAATGTGTTTTTTTTTTTTTCCCCTAACTTGATTCCTAAATTAACATCTGTATTTTGATTGCTCTTTATCTCCTTTTTACTAAGAAAATATAAAAACACAAGCATCCCACATAAATAATTTTTGGAATCATGCACAAATTAAAGGTAGCAACTACCAGCTATTGAGTACTTGGAAACTGAGACACCTAAAATACAAGATTTTTTTGACTATTCAATATTGTTAGTCAGGAATTGCTTCATATACTCTAGGAAGATGTGAAAGGAATTCAACTTCCACAGGTAAAGCTAAACAAACAAAAATCAGATAATGCTCTATGGAATAAAGTAGGATTATTCTGAAAAAAACCCTCTTCTACTTTAAAATGCATAGTAGCTATATTATGTTCCAGAAAAACTTTTGCCTATATATCAGCCTGTAGATGTTTAATCACATATGCTTTGGAGATTAACTATTTATAAATATATTTTGAGTACTATATTAAACATTTTAAACAAACACTAGTACTGGAAAAAGACCACTTGCTAGGAAGTATAAATTGAAATTGTATGAAAAATGGAAATATAATTTAAGATAAAATGAATCATTTGGTCAGTGCCACACTGTACAGGAAAAGATGGCACCCCCCACTCCCATTCTTTCCCTGTGCCCAAAGACTTCTAGAACACACTTTTGTTTTTCCTTTTTTAATAAGTTCATAAAATCCAAGGATTTATAAAAAGTACATGCAAATCTATTTACATTAACGGATCACTGAGAAGCTGCAAACTCGCTTTAGTACAGGAACTATGTTGTTAAGATTGAGAGTAGTGAATAAAACAGGACATGAAAACAAACAGGTAAGGTGAGGGCACCAGCTTTGCTGAGTTCCTGGTTTGTTCTTGAGGCAAGTAGAGATGCACGGGGACATGACACCCAAACCAATTCAAATTCCGTATAGCTTTGAAAAGAACAGCAAAATAAGTTTTTACTCTTTTTCTGATCCATTTCAAGTCATATCAACAGACCTACAGTCTAAATTATTACTTTCATCTTTCTCTGAAAGAGGGAATGTAACTGAATATAAACAGGGTCAGAAAAAGAGATGTTAGGAAAAGGTGCAATAGTGCCACCTTCAAATACCACTAGGAAAACAAACAGGTTCCTGAATTGTCTGCCCTGTCCAGCTCCAATCTCTGAAAAGCCAGTTATTCAGACAGTGAAGCACCACTTATTGCAAATCTCTACAGATTCTTTATCACTGAGCAAAACCAAGAGGAAAAGCCATTGGAAGTCTCTTAAAGGCTTTTTTTACAAGAAGAAAGTAAGTTTATATTCTTGCTTCATCATTCATATTTCAATATTTGTACTTTCACTCGAAATAAACAAAATAATTTCACAGCAAGCGAAAAACTAAAAGTAGCTTAGCTTTCCCTTTTCTTAATAGCTTAGGGATAGGAAGGACATTAGGCATATTTAACTGTTCCTTGTTTAAGTCATACAGTAATTTAATGTTACCACAACAATGTGGTGTTCTTCACAAAATCTATCCATATTTTCCCCCTTTAAATTTCCTTGTGTAGCACAGAAGTACCTTGAAGACAGACCAAATGTTATACTTGGATTTGTTACAAATGATCCAATCCTTCCTTCCTTGAAAGAAAAATGCATACTGGAACTTGAATTCAACTGTCAAGAAGTTTTGAGATTTTCTCTATCTATAGAAGAAATATAACCTGCAACTTCTGTATATGCTCCAACTATGTCTCTGTCCAAAGGTTCCTATGTTTAGTAAAATACAGTGACACCATCCCCCTCTGACCAACTAAGACCCCAGTCTAGTCAAGGTATAAAATCTTAAGTGCTAGGAGAAAATTGGAAAGTTTTGAACATAAATCACAGTGAAACATGAACATATAATGGCATTTCAATTATCAGTCCACAATCTGTGACAAACATAGCACTTACTGTCACCTCATTGGTAAGAAATACTGTACCAAGCACTTGCCAGTGGTGTATGGGACTGTAACTGAACTGCTGATTATGGTGTAACCAGGTGTTCTGGAATTTAGTAAGTTTTCCATAATTATCAATTGTCAGTTAACTCAATATCCAGCCAGGCTTCTCCTTTTTTATGATTAAACCTGCATGGCAGTAGAATTATTCTCCAGATTAGTTAGTGACATAAGTTACACTGCATATGCTAAATACTGGCAACAACTGAAGCACCATTGTTAAACCAAAATTCTCACTACCAATCAAAGTTCATACAATGGTTCTGATGCACTTGTCAGTACAAGTGAATCTCTCATGCTGACTACTATCATCTCCCCCAATCCCTTTTTTTTCTTTTTAATGGTACACTGTGTCCCCCATGACCATTCAAGTAACAAACAGGAAATCAAGGAAGAAGTTTTCTGGAATTTCACAGAAATCAAAATATTACAACTCATGGCAACATCCATGATTCTTATTGTAATAAAAAATCAGTATATATTCTTAAACCCATTAAGTCTTCTTTTAAAGAAAAGGTGCTCATATTTTGTATTGTTTCATCTATGAGGTAGATGGCACTTTCATATAAATAGTGTAAATCAGAAATTAAGTTAGCTCTAAGCCTGCAACAAGTCCTGCACTACTGACTGTTCAAGGCATTAGTTCTTGAATACAAAATACTTCTAAATTTTAGAAGTCAGACAGTAAGTCTTTGAGAGGAGAATGGTGGCCAAGCAGACAGAGATATGTCTTTACTTGTCAAAGGTCACCGGAATTCTGGCTTTAGCCTCCAGACACCTTCACCATTTGGGTTCCTGTGGAAGGTGCAGATATTGCGGAGAAGTTCTCGAAAGACACAGGAGTGTGCCGCAGGCAGTTTGGACTCAAATTCCTGCAGTACTTCCTGAGTGCTGGCCTCGCCGTCCACACGGGCCTGGAACGCTATGAAGTTGCGTAAATCCACAAGCAGGTCATCATATTCTGTTGAACCCTGGACTGGGGTGGGTGCTGGCTGATGATTCTCATCTCCCTCATTCCTTGTCTGTTGTAGTAAAATAAGGTGGTTTCTTGCCCTCATCTTAGCTAATAAAGATGAAGAGTCTAGAACACTGGATGACGATTCTCCAGATTTTCCATCGAAGTACTCACTGGAACTACACTTCTTTACACTTTGTTTCTTTACCGTATCTGCATCCTGCAAATAAACATACAGACTATGTAGGAAGTTGTATTTTGAGATCCACAGAATGTGTTAAGCAAAATCTGCCTGTTGTTTAGACTTAAACAACAAACATGACTACTCAGAACTCAGTCATCTGAAATACACAATAAAGAGGTGATATATCCTGGTCTTAGCTGCAGAACTTAGGAAGCAAATGGAAAGCACTGCTGGTCTTGAGAGAGATAAGACCACGGTGAAATGTGTGACTGTTGTATCCAGTTAGACTTCAATAAAACATGAAAAATCAAATTCACAGGTGACTAAAAATTCTAGAATTCTACATAATCATACACCAAATGTGTACGAGACAGCTACAGTATAAATCAGATTTGTTGCATAAATCATAACATTTCACATATATCAGCTATTAAAACAGAAAGGTCTCTTACCTTGTGCTTCTTTGCAGGTGATGCCCAAGTGGAATGTGAAGAAAACAGCATGGAGTTTCTTTTTTGACCAAATCGACTCCTAAAAACCCACAAAAGAATTAACTCCATCCAACATCCTTCTCAAAATGACTAGTTTAGTTTCTTCAAAGACAGACTGGGTTTACGTTTTAGGGTTCTCAAGAGCCCTCTGCTAAGTTTTCTGTTCTACTGTGCAACACTAACGATTTCTTTCCACTTCAGAATGGACTACTATGGCTTGTAAAGTGCCTTCATCTCTGTATTATACATAAAACATGAACAACACTTTGGTACATGTTACTGCAAATACCAAGGGCAAAAAAAGATAAATCCTTAACGTCCCAACTCACTCTTCTGTTTTTCAAAAAGCAGCATGAGAAATGTACTTACTTTATTCCTGAAGGTGCACCTGAAAGACCACTCATGCCTGTCCAGGTTGGCACACCAGAAGCAGCTCCTAAACATTGCTGACGAGAGATTTTTAAGGCTCTCAGGGCATTCTGGGCCACTCTGCTTGCTTCTGCTTCCTCCAGCACATGATCTACACTGGAAGCTTCCATAATGGCATCATGCTTCATAACACTGTGTACCCCTAAAAACCAGAAGATATAAACGGTGAAGGAGGACATCTGCTAATTTACATGAAAATGAAATACTTTTTAAGTGAATGCCACAATAACACTTTACCTTTTTCATGTTGATTATATTAAGCACATCATTATAGTAATTTCTAATGAGAGAACCCCCTTCTATATGAGTTAAGTAATCGATCTGACAGCAAATCACTTCTGGTGTGCTGATGAGGTCATTATTCACAACAGACCTCGCAATTACGTGGGTAAATTGATCATTTCCGTTGTTATGGACAGGACAGACAGAAGTGAAACCCTTGTGTAAATGAAGGTTGATTACATCCTTATTTCCAGGAGAAATACTGCATTACTTCTATATCCAAAAGTGCAGATCTATCCGAACTGCTTGTGCCAAGGTCCATTCATAACTGCAGCATTTAAATTATGAACAATTTAAGGTTTCACTACAGTAACATAATGAACAAGTTTTGTATTGTAGCTCTCACCATCAGAGCAACAGAACTGCTCTTTCCCTCACTTGCGTAGGTTTTATATACCTCTGTTTAAAAAGTCAGCAGCCAAACAAGAACTGTTACCTGATTTTTTGAAAAGTTTCTGCAAGACATAATCATCATTTTTCTTTGAGTCTTCCTCCTTCTCTTCATTGTCCTCCCTTCTGTATTGCTTTTGTTTCACTAGATGAGGAATGCGCTTTCCTTCAAATTTGGCATCTTTGTGATGTTTCTTCTTAAACTTATCTTTGCGGCTTTCATGTGACAGCACATCCATCCTGTGCTTTGTTTTCGAGATACATTTATAATGATTATTATCTAACTGCCCATCTTCAGTTTTAGCATCCTGCTGTTCCCAGGAGCCAGCTGCATCACAAGTAAGGCTAAAACCTGCCTTGTCATTTGCATTAACTGCTTCATGTACTTCATCAGCCACTATGGCAGTCAGACATTTGGCATTCTCTGAAGACTCTACATCATGTGGCGACAACTGGGACATAGATTTGTCATCACTTTCCAAGTGTTCCTCCTTGCATTTATTCAATGAATTTTTATCAGTAGTAGCTTCTGCATTATCTTTTGCATAGTTATTTTGGTCAAAGGATTCCAAATTTCCTTTGGTTTCCTCACTTGTGTCTATTGCTTTAGAAGAAGAATCTTTCATATGCGTGGTTGAGTAGGAATTGGAGGACTTGCTCTTCTTGTGTGAGCTGCTTTCTGCATGACGGAGATCACGTTTAGAAGTACCATTATGAGATGGCTTTGGGACTTGAACATCTGAACCAGTACCTGAGGGATGAATGAAATTATTATCCACTTAACAACACTTAAAACACTTTTTCTTCAAAACAAATAGAAAAAAAACATGTACCTGCAAAAATGGCACTTGTTTCTGTTCCCTGAGACGCATCTGGGCTGTTCAGAGTAAAAAGTTCATAAAGGTCATTGGATTTGAAGAAGCGATTCTGCTTAGGGTCTTTTAGCACTCTGTTTGTTAAAAACTGTTTGAAGATTTGTCTGAAAAAGAAAAAGAAAGTACTTTGTGCATACAACGTCTAGCTAAGTTTAAGTACTGAATACAATACTTAAACAGAAAACTGTATAAGCACAAATATTACCCTGAAGAACAATTAAGCAGTGGGAAGATTATGTTAGTTTCCAAAACAATCGAGTTACTAACTTTCAAACAACCAAGTGAATTGTTAAACACAGGGATTTATTATTTTGCAACAACCCCATAACACAACAGGTAACCACCATCTTGAGATGTCCTACGAGGCATCCCTTAACTAAGCAATAAATAATTTCACAGCTAGAATGTTTTTTGCCCATTAAAATTGAAAAGCTTGCATATGTTACAATAAAACCATCAGAAAGCTCCTGAAAGAAAAACAAGAGCTTACTAAAATGATAACATTTTACAGATTCAATTGATTGGAGGGATCAAAAACAACAGAGCAGTTCAGTCTGATTGTGATGACTGGACGACAGCTACGGAAAAGGGAAATCACACTTGTGGTTAAGAAGAAGGGAAAAAGAGAGCCCACCTGCAGAGGACTAAAAGGAACAAATTTTTGTGAGAACTAAGCTGCAAAAAGTCTTCTAGTATTGGGAAAACTACTTTTATGACATATTTGTCTGGAGCAAAAGCTATTTTTTCTCTACAAAAAACACAGACCTAAATAAAACTGGAAATCATTCTCTAGAACTGTTTTTAATAATGGTTTTGACTCTGCTGACGTTAAGCAGGGAAAGTACTTATAAATGTAGTTCTTGAAAAGTAAGTTTAAACATAGGTGCCAGCTACTGCACTGTATCCACCAGAAGACTTTAAAGTTTTTAAGGATTATCTGAGCTTCATAGCTTCCTTCAATGATGATCACATATTTGCTGGGAAGAAAACACAGGGAAAGAGAAAAGACGGCTGCTTAAAGTTCACAGTCCATTGCACTTCTCTAGAAATAAATGAATTTTTTTTGGCTCTCTTGACCCTTAGAGTCCAGTTCCTTGATGTGGCCAGGGTTGTTCAAACAGAAGTATGCCAGAGGGATCCAAGCCAACCAACAGCGGATACTCTGTGTCCATGTGGCAAAACAGATTAAAAAAGGCATTCAGTAAGTGTGGGCATTTCATTATTTAGAGCTTTTCATTCATCTGAGTTTTCCAAAAGGATATTTCAGTTCTGAAGAGTAAGGCCTAGACAGAGGATTCCTATGTACATTCATTTGGAATTCATGTGAGTGAAGCCAGCTACTGAGAAAGATGAATGGGAAGAGAAACCAGAAACATTTCACTGATTTCAAAATACAAGCACTTTAAATGCTTTAGCTACATTTTAGAATAAATAACATGAATATGACTGGTGGTTATTTGGATTTAATTCTTTCACTTTGGAATGATTTGGGAATAAAATCAAATTGAGATTGCAGAGTAGTCAATGGATGCATGTACTACATACATCTTGATGTATCCCAAGGAGAATATAAAGAACTTGTTCACTTCAATTTGCATTTCAGACTTGTTCAGTCTCCTGTGCTGAGAAAGGTGCTAAATTTTTTCTGTCTATGCCTCATACTCTCTTTTATGGTGAATTCTGGATATTCTGGGCACAGCTGCTGGAACAGACTGATAAGGTACGTTTAGCAGGTGGGTCTTGGAGCTGAGAGGGAGCAGCACAGCCCTGTAGCTAGGAGTCTAATACTAGAAGAAGGTCCATTTTTCAGGAGAATTTTAAAAAGTTTTCTGTGATGTGCCCATCATTACCAAGGTTGGAGGTTGCAAGCCATGTGAGCACATGCACAGGTATGTCACTATTACATCAGCTTGGATTCACTACAAGCATTTTCCTGAACATGCAGCTGTATCCAAGAAAATGTTCTGACTGACCTGTGGTATATCTTCTCTTCAATAGTACCTGCGGTGAGAAGCCTGTACACCGTCACCTTTTTCTTTTGGCCTATTCTCCAAGCACGTTCCCGTGCCTGGAACACAAAGGGTTTGGTTAGCAGACATTAGTCTCTTAAAGATGTGTCTGGCAGACAGATAATGATAACACTGTTTCAAACTTAGTTTGGACATTTAACACAGTTCTAGAAGTGGTATTTCTACAGCATTACCAACCACTAATACAGACCACTCTAAGTCAGACACTTGGAGATCTGAGCTATGTAGGATTCTATCAAGAAGTTTTTTTCCTCTCAAACACATAAGCACCACATACTGCTACAGGATCTGATAAAACAAGAGTTCCATCACACCCTGAGATAAAGAATTACTTCTAACAGTATTGGCTTAGAGCAGCATTCAAAGGACACAGCTACATCTCATTATCTAGTGACAAAGCCAATTTGAGCAACACTTGTTCTCCTTTTCTTACCCTGCACTGTCACCACAAACAGTGAGCTTGCACA
Organism: Sclerurus mexicanus; assembly: GCA_013396755.1. Lineage (NCBI taxonomy): Eukaryota > Metazoa > Chordata > Aves > Passeriformes > Furnariidae > Sclerurus > Sclerurus mexicanus. Next base: position 145,869 of record VWZF01003190.1, read on the forward strand.
GCTGTACTCTCCCTTCAGAAAGATCTGGTTTGTTTATTTATTTTAAAAACACAGGTCACTTGAACTGTTTGTTCGACTGCACTGTAAACAGACTACAAGAATTGACAATATTGAAGAGTGGTAGGGTATAACAGCATAAAGAGGATGTGGTGGGAACCACTTAAATTGGCTTTGCCACAAGAGTAATCATAATGTGGAACTACACCCTAAGCGGCCATTGCTGGGAACAGCTACTTTGTAAAGAACTACACAGTGCTTTAACACTACTTGAGGAGATAAATGTCATTTCATCTTCAGTTTTATTTCAACCTAGCTGGTACATGGAACATATTAAAACAAACTCACCTGTGTGTCTACACTAGGATTCCAGTCAGGATCATAAATAATAACCCGGTCAGCACCAACCAAATTAACTCCAATGCCACCAACACGAGTTGTTAAAAGAAAAAGAAATATGGATTTGTCCTATAACACGAGAGAAAATTTACTAAAGCAAGAATTACCAAAGTGCAACATTAAAAAAATATTCATTCCTGGAATCTTTTATTATCAGCATTATTTGCAAAGATGCAAAGGGAGCCAAGAAAAGGAATATGTTTCCTTGTTCATCTAGTATCCCTTTTGACAAATAAAAGTAGTCTAATCTAAATTTCATTTGCTGTTGTCCAAAAAAATTTCTTTTCCCCCCTTCCCAACTGTGTTTTTTTCTTAGCACAAAACCCAACTTAAGAGTGAAAAAAGTGATGACTTTTCCCACTTTTTCATTAAGAAAGTGGTTTCATTTGACAGAACTCCCCAGTGTTGTGTCTCAAACCTGAAGCAGTGTATTTAAAAACACACCAAAAGGCAATGCAAAAAGTTAACCATACTCACTAATAGGCATTCCTGTGTGGGATGCAACATCTCACCTCATTATATTTTGTTACAAGAGGCTGTCTGGAAGCTATTGCTGTGGTGCCATCCATCCTGAGGTAGGAATAGTTTCTGTATCTCACAAAGACTTCAAGTATCTGCATCATCTGTTGTGATGGAAAAAAAATGAATAAAATCCAGATGTGAAGACTGAGCAACTGTCTGATCAAGCCATAGGAATTTCTGGTACGAACTGCAGTGTCAATCAAACAAGATGACAACCAAAAACTTGTGAATCTTAAATGAACAGAAAATTAACTTATGTAATTGGGGGGTGGAAATTACTTCTTTCACTGTAGGAAATTACTTCTTTCAATGCACAAGTGGAATGTTTGTGCTTGGTTTGGAAAGTCCAGGACCTTAGTCTCAAGACAATTAAACAGATAAATGCTGCAGCATTCCAAGGGAATCCACAGAAGCAAGACAAAATTGTGACTACACAGGGAGAACAAATGAAGGTCACTGTCTGTGCTACTGGCCTGAATCACCCAATTCAGAAGCTTAGATGTGCAAATGCACTACACAGAAACTGACTACCAACTCTACCCTGAAACTACACAAAGGGACATCTTGGTATGATATAGGTACAATTCATACAAACTTTGACCCAGTATATGGAAACTGCGCAACATTGCCACAACATTGTGTCACTCCAGTAAAGCTTACTGAGCTTGGGAACTTGTCTGCAATTACTCCAGACAATAGTCATTCTGGTAATCTTTGCAGTAAGACCTTAATGTTCTGAGAAGGACACTACAAAATGTGGTTCTAATTAAAAGTCTTGTTGGAATATGCACACACTTATTTTTTTTTAGTTTTAGTGATAACTAAAACTAAAAACAATTAGCTTATCTTACCTGTCTTGACTGAGTGAAAAATAACACTCTGTGACCTTGCTTGTGCCATATTTTCAGCAAGGATTCTACCACTATCATTTTTCCAGAACGTTTCCAATATCCAAACTGACTTGATTCCTCCACTTCAGCATCTGGTACACCCTTTGAAATGCTGGGACTATCAGACACGAAGTCAGGGTGGTTGCAGATCTTTCTCAAAGTCGATAGTCCTACAAGAATCTGAAGAATACATGACAAAAATATTTTTATTTTCATGACAAATGCTTGTATCTATATGGGTTGTGGTTGGGAAAAAAACCCCAAACAAAGGAAGAGGAATGGATTAATCCAGTCAATATAAAAAGGTTTTTAATAACAACTTGCTCTTTAAAGAAGTCAGTGTATACTAATATTTGTTTCATCGAAAATTTTAGGCAGTATCATTACAAAAGAAGGTCAGTGAAATTTTATTTTTTGTGAGTCTATTCTGGTGACAAGAGAATCCTGCAACGATTTCCACATTAGCAAAAGCAGTCCCTAGCTGTAACTCACAGTCAAATTTTTCCTACTCAAAGGAAAAATTACACCAAGTTTGTTTCTTGAAATTATTGTGTCCTTCCTGTCCAGCTCCTGCCACATTAGCAGGTAACTTAAGACAGAATTTGAGGATAGTAAGTATAAGCACCAGAGTGCACCGTATACCCACCAGAATCCATGGAAGCAAAGAATGCATGAGTAAACATATTTGAACAAGTATATAAATTTGAAATTACCACTTTTCATGCCAGGTTAGAAGGGTTCTGTTCAGTTATTCATTAAATAATACTACAAGTGTTATTTATTCTGCTGATATAATGTGCACTCATTAAAATGAACTAGCTTGAAACAGCAAAACCCTCAATCTTTTAGCAAGTTGGATGAGCCTGCTCATAATTTATAGTCTGTTTGTACAACAGGGTTTTTGTTTTTCAGCTGGGGTTTGCTGTTGTCACCACAAAACATTGAATAAAAGCATTGACATTTACTGTTCAAAATTTTCAGAACCCTAGCAAATATGATAGCCCATTCTGTTACATCTTTGGGAAATTTCTGCAGATAGTCTTGTGTAAACCATCTCTTGAAGATCAAGCTCCTTAAAATAATTTTCACTGGGATAACTAAAATGGCTAGGCACTTGAAAAAATTTGGCCGCTACACGTTTTGTGAGATCTGGAAAAATAAAACCAGTCAAAACAGGAATAAAGCATTTGCTGCCCTTTCTGCTCAGAATCTAGCTAGAAGATGGCCTGCAAAGGCCAGTCCCTGACTTTATCCACCAAACTCTACCTGTCATTATCCTTATTAATGCCCACCTGCATGTCTCCATTGAGAATCTGGTAAACTTCTTTAGAATTAATATAATTTTGATAGATTCGACGCTGTTCCTCTGTCAAACGGCAAAAGAGTACCTGCAAAACATAACAATCACTCAAGCCCAAACTGTGAATTTTAAAATTTTAGTGTTCTACAATGAAGCTTCAAGATGTCTGACACACTGAATTACTAAGTTAAAAGATACTACACAGAAATAATTAGAAATAAAAAAAAAATATATAATTTTTAGAGAATGAACATAATCAGTAAGATGAGTTTCATGAGGTTTTATGTGCTCTTTCCCACTTATGTTATCCCCTCAAATTGCTTTAGTTTTGGAAGTGCTGCCATTTTCCAGTTTTAATGAGGTAACTGTGCAACATTAATGTTCTTGCAAAGATATGTTTATAGGAAATGCTTTCCATTGTGGGTCTGTTACGTCCTTTACAACTTGCAAATTCTTAGTACCTCATGGGAAGGTTAGTACACGTGATCTGTTCTGTCATTAGACTTTGAGTGTGAGCATATAATGACTTTTCAGATGCTCTGATGGGCTAAATGGAACCAAATCACTTCCTCGCATCCTGCAAGGCACCCAACATTATGCTGTAAGTCAAACAGAGGTAGTGCCCTGTGACTGACAAGAACAAAAATTAAAATTTGTTTCATCTGTTTATGATGGCATTCTTTAGATTAAGTAGGCCCAGTATACTTTGAAGTATGTAGAAATTAAAAAATGATTAAAAAAGATTGTTAAGACTGTACAGCAGAAACCGAGTATGGCCTACTTTATTATGTACATCACAGCACTGTCTTACAAAGACTAGCATACCTACTTCTTCTTTGGAGGGAGAAGACAGGAAGGGAATGAGGAGAAAATATGAAAGCCTGAAGTACTGAAACATGACTGGCAAAAGAGTGTAATAATTACTACCAGTGAGCATTTGTGGGAATGTTAGTTAACTAATACTTTCAACCTCCTCTACTTTGAATCAAAATGTTTCCTAAAAAAATATTCCACCTCATAGTAAAGCAAACAAGTTTTATATCAAAGGGTAGTATTTTGGAAATTTATTAGAATGTCGAGGCCAGCTAGCTTGCAAGACGAACAGCTGCCATCAAGTATTTCTCTACTATTTGCTGTCCAAATTAATCTTTTTACAGCAGGAAACAATGCTAAAGTGTTTCCTGCTGTAAAAAAAGAAACAGACAATTCATTTCTATGCACCTAGGACCTAGAAGGACAGTATTAAGCAGACCTGACCACACTTCATCTATCCTTTGCTTTTTAAATCAGTGTACTTGTAGAGACCTTCCAAGACTGGCCATCTAATACTCAAGAACACTGGTGAAAAGAATATGAATCTTGAAAGCTCTACATCTTCTATTTAGTTAAAACAGCACTTCATCTGCTATTAGCACAAATTATTTCCAAATTATTTCCAAAGCTTGAATTTTGGGAAGGGTGAGGACTCAGATCTAGTAGTGAAGATAAGCAAACCTGTTCGTTTTTATCTGGAAGTGAAAGGCTCATTTTTACATCAGCCTTCATTCTTCGGAGCAAGTAGGGGTTTATGGTGTCCCGTAACACACAGGCACATTTGTATGCAGTTTTAACCTGAAAACAGGAAGAAAAAAATTACAAGTTATATTTTGATTCTTGATATTAATTTCAGCAACTAGCAAACTTCCATAATTAATGATAGGAAAATTCTAATAAAATTAGATGGTTAATATTTTACATGCATCTACAGTTACATATTCAACATGATACTAATTGCAATAAAATTCATCTTAGCAACAATAAAGTTGAGTAAGTCTTCCACACATACCACAGATCTGTCGTTAAAAAAAGACCAGAAGTGAGGTATTTCATTAGAAACCAAAGAATGAAGTGAGTATAAATTTGCACAAAACCAAAATCCTCATGACAAAGTGCTCATACATATACTGAAGATCAAAAAAGAAGCCTGCAGCAACGGTGGTTACTAGACAATAAGCAAAGATTAGTGCTCACATGAGACTATTTAAAAAAAAAATCGGTCCAACAAAATCCCCCCGATCACAGAAACTAAAGGTCACTCTGGCCTTAAATGGAGCATATGGTTCTATAATGGGTAATGGATGTGTGAGATGGGTATTAACTGCACATACTGGCTAAAAACACCTTAATTTCTCTTAAAGCAAAACAAATAATAAATTATTGATATGTAAAAAACCAAATTGAAAGTCCAATTTAGTAAATTACTAAGATTTGGACAAGGGAAGTACTTAAAAAGAAAATAAAACTTCAGAAATGCATGTGTGCATTATAAAGAGTATTTAATAGGATACAACTTTATTAGCATTTATACAAAATTTACTCTGCAGATTATGATGCAGACAATTTATTAATCATTTATTTTGAAAAATGTTCTCAGTCAATACTGAGAACCACAACTACAAAGATTAATAGACAAACTTGTTCAAAATAATTTTCCAAATATTTTTTTGCTTTCAAAATTAGTTTATCTTTCAGACTTCCAACACTTTCTTTACCTTTTAAAAATAAAAACAGTTTTCAGTTTGGATTTAAGGATTCCTCTTATTGCATAATTTGCTAAAGCTTAATATCAGACAGGAAAGTTCCATGTAAGTACATCAAAATACAAGATCAGTCACCTTCCACACCATTTTGTTTACCTTTACTTCATATTGAAGAATACTAGTAAGGAAGTATTTCTTAATTTCTTAATATTTCTTAAAACTTCAGCTCTTTTGCTAAGAAAGCCCTGTGTATAAGCTGTACCCCCATATAAATGAAATGGCCTCATTTAGTAGAACAGTTCTTTTCCACATACAGCAGTAAAACACATATGCAACTCTTTTATGGATTAGTGTCTAGAACATACAGCATGTACATTTAGATGTCAGTTTAGAAACACCATAACAGTTCCCTCAAGCCAAGTGCTATTTTTGATGCATTTACCTGGACAGGAGAGGCATTGCAATATCCTCCCATGGTTATAGGGACAGAGAACTGCTCCATGAACACAGGTAGTGTTCCCAATTTTCCTGGGAATATAAAGTCAAAGAGGGACCAGAGCTCCTTTAGGTTATTTTGCATAGGAGAGCCAGACAAGATGATTCGATGGGGTGTGCGGAACTATTAATAAAAACCACAAGACCAAAACAAAGTTATTTTCATGGTTCATGGTGTAACCTGCCTCCTGCCTCAGGGGATATTCAATTTCACCATCAATGAATTCTCATGTTAAAATATGTGGCCTCATATTATGAATAAAAAGATTTCTGTAATATATACTGTCCATAAACTGTTGGCAGAAAATTCACATTGGCAATCTGACATTTATCCCCAATGGTAAATCACTACACAATTTAAAATTTCTGATTTTTTTCTTCTACCATGCTCCCGTAAATTTACTCATGTAAATTCATTAAAAATGCTAAGTAAATTAATTAGTCAAATACAGACAATTGTGATTTATGCTTTTATTCCTTATTAATGATCACACATATATTTTTATGATAGGCTATTAGGTTTTGAAACCTCCCCCCCAGAGCACTTAAATTTATTTTTTATAAAGTACCTGCTTGCATGCAAGTGTGACTGCGGCATTTGGATTTCGGATTTTGTGACCCTCATCCAGAATCACATAATGCCAATCATACGTGTGGATGTTATCCTGCATCAGTCGAATGTATGAATAAGATGTAATTAGAATTCCATGGCATGAAGCAATTTCATTAATTAGTTTCACCTAAAAGCAAAAGGTGCATGTTGTCAGTAACAGTGAGACAGAAATCTCAGCCCTACTGAACTATACACATACAGGTCTGCTATCCAAGGTATGCATAAAGTTTTGTAAAAGCAGATACATCATTTACTTCGCAAAAAAAAAAAAAAAAGCACAGGCAAGATTTTGACTATAAGATTTTTAGCTCATCTGTAAAAGAATGAAGCATCTGAGTATTGTGATATAACAGACCTTAAGCCTGTCAGAAGGAAACAGTGGATTTTTAATTTTTAATGGCAATGTCTAAAAAAGCAAACACTGATTTGATTAATGCAAGTCCTCCTATGTTCATGTCACAAACCCACCTCTGTGTACTGCAAGCAAGATCTAGAATGTTAGAGGAAAATTAAACAAGTGAAAAACTGAAAAACAATTACAAAAATCTATTTGGTTAATCCTATATTCTGTCTAACTTTTCTCATTAATAGGATTAATGTATTTGTTATCAATCTTCAACGTTGTGCTTCTCTTGTAAGCTATAACCTTTCCGCAAGTTTTTACTAGCCTTTATAGTTGCAAATTATGTAGGGCAGAGACAGTGTGTGTCACTTCCCACAGTATTCAAGACTCATCTTTATTGCACTTATCCTCTATATATTTATCTAGAAGACTTAAACAGAAGATGATGGCCTGGGAAGCAATTCTGGGTAAAACAAACATACTCAGTGTGAAGAAAAAACGAAAGTAGAACGATCACAGAATTTATTAAAGGAAAGACAAAATCCTGATTAGTTGAAGTGACTTTAAGAAAACAAAAAACAACAACAAAAAACCTCACAAACAAACCCAACAAAAACAAAAGGGAAAAAGCCATCTCGAAATTTTAGATGGTGTTAAAAGTCCATGGTCTTTTATTGTAAAATCAGTTGCTCACACATACCCCAAGATTAAAAGCTCTTACGTGTTTAACTTTTCAAGAATTTCTACTTTCTGATTATCATTTCCTGATAAAACCACAACACATTATTTAGTGTTGACATCATGATTCTCAAGAGAATACACAACCTTCAAGGCAATTTGTATTACAGAGAGAGTGGGATTTCTCTGCAGGTGTGGACACCCAAAGCTTAATTCTATGTGGTGTATTATCCATGGTCTGCAACTTTTCTCGAGTCTCAGCAATGGCCTATCCTAGAATATTGTAGACATCTCTACCCAAACACTTAAGACAAATCATCTCCGGCGATTTAAAATTAAAAGCTTGTAAAATATGTAACCTCTCCTAATTTTTGCAATTAATAGGGTATGTCTGCAATTAGCCTGACTTACAGAATGCCACACTCTTGTCATTAAAAGATGTTTTGTGAAAGTGCTGCTGTTATTATGGAGGCTCAAGAGACCAATCCCTCCTAGAGGGCAAACAGTGGACTAGTAGAAAACAACAGCCATAAATCACGCTGTCAGATAGCAGAGAGAACAGAAGTGAAACACAGGCACATGAAGGCCATTCACTGTAAACACACCACAGCAGAATCCTAGTCAGGATTTACTGAACCTGTAATTAATTAAAGTTTCCTTCAAGCTGAATTTTTAATAAACAAGGATTTGTGCTGACAATGAAGAAATACAACACAATTTCATCAACTCACACTACAACACTTACTAACTCTCATTTTACTGTGTTAGGTACTTTCTCAGCGGTTGCCTTCACTTTAGGTATAGCTCTTGCAATAATTTTAAATACTTTAAAATATGGCAACAGATTTAATACTGGATACACACTTTTTTGAGGGTGTGGCATTTCAGAATTCAGATTATTTTATAATGTATTCTTTAATTCACAATTCCTGTTTGGTTAGCTTAAGGCATGTTTAATTTATTTTTATTTTTTCTCATGAAATACACTTCAGTGAAGTATTTCAGGGCATACACTGCTATAATGAAAAAAAAATCTGCTTAAGAGAGACAAATCCTACTAATGCCAAAAGATACACAGCTGTTAACTAGTTTTGAAATTCTGAACTCTGGCCTTTATATGATGCTAATGAATGGAGGAACATGTGAGTAGCCTGAGTAATTGTGAACTTGCATTTCTGTTCAGCACAGTACTTCAGGCCTTTAAAATTCAAGGACAGTATTTTCTCCTAACTTGGGGTGGTAAGTTGTTTGTGTTGCCTTGTCTTCACTAGGACACATGCAACGTACAAAGACTGGATGATTTTTGACAAGCAGCATTTAAGGCTAAAATCTTTAATGACACAACTTTAAGCAAATGCTTTTTTCCTGTTGGTACCTCACAGTAGCTACAAGTTTGTTTCTGAAGGTACAAAAACAGGATAATTTTTTTGACTTACAGAAATAATGTTTATCTTTTCTTGGATAAAGTAGTCTTTTAAAAAATGTTAAAGAGGACCTGAAATCTGAATTATTATATATTAAAAATGGTAATTTTCTTAGACAGAAATATATATTGAGAATGAACTTGAAGAAATACACTAGTGATAATTACAAAATTCTTTGAACATTCAGATACCTTTGAGGCAAGTGTGAACTTAGAGACAGTATCTAGTCACTTACACAACCATATTTCACTTGTGAATCAAAAATGCACTCTTCAGCAGGCTTATCATTATCTCATAACCAACCATTAAGCCTGGAGATCCATAAATTCAACATATAAAACCTCTATTATTTCCCTGCCCCAAATAAAACAATCTAAATGGCACCACGAAGAGGCTTCAAAAGAACACATTACAATGTTTAATAATGTAAAAGTTGCAATAAAAAGAGCTAAAGCACTTAGTACATATTCAAAAAGAATGCTACTTCTTGGGGCATGATACTAAGTTTGAGTTTGGTCCTTAACTCAGAGCCTTTGGCTAAAATACAGTTCCACAGGCAATCATATGGCATGGAGTCAACCACCTTAACCTCTGAAGCTTTTCTTTACATGTAGATTATGTACTCTGTTGTGAGGGTAGAAGGTCTAAAATTTTCAATGTCTAGTCATCTTCAAGTAGAGGGTTTCACAACTTGTAGCATCATGAACTGACAATTGCTTTTGAGGGGTGCATTGTGTGTTCTGCATTTGACCAGAATAAGAGAATGCAAAGTTACAGCTTTACAAATGGTATGTGATTACCATCAGAAAGAAGTTAAACTCAGTGACACCTGTTCTAAAGATCAAGAAATTAAAACTTCACCCTTGAACTTAAAAAATGCAGCCTCCTTTCATACACACTATGTTAAACAAGATAACCAAAGTTCATGTTGCCTCTTACACAATGCTCATGTACCAAGAGAAGTTTTGAAAAAACAGGACAAGCTCTTTGTACAGAATACTTTTTCCAACACTTGCAAAGCTTTCTTCCCCTTACTTTCTGTTTTATATCATAAATAAAACAGTATTTGTGATACACTACATTAGATTTACTTGTTTGTTTTCTTTCATCCTTAGAGGTCTCAAAGCACTCAATGTTTACAGATCAGACCTAAGCACAGTAGGAGCTTAATAGCATAAGACAGCACTACAGGACATATTTAGCCACAAATGCTATACCTTGTTCAGACTGAAAGCTGACTTCACAGAGGAAGACTTAATCAGCTTTTTCCTACTGCTTCCAACTTAAGCACATTTTTCATCATAGAAGAACCAAGTGATCATCTGTGATCACAAATAATAAAAAGGGCCAAGTTTTACATTTCATCCAAATGCCTTAAACTAGCTCAAAAGCCTTGGAAACCCCTCCAGCTTGGTCATCATCTAAAACACCAATCTGCCTTTCTTTGTGGGTAGCTGAAGGGCTTTAAATTTATTAGACACATTTCACGGGGTGAAACTGGAACTTGACATTTCTTTTCTTTACTGCCAGAATTTTCTACCTTTGTTATTTTAGCAAAGGAATAAAGTAATCTCTCTTTTGGAGCTTTACATATGCTAAAAACCTACACAAATATAGCACCAGAGGTATATAAGTGGGTTGTCTCAATGACTGATCTGAAATTGGCTGACAAGATGGGCAGCCAAGCTGGTGCTTACAATTCAGACTGTTATTTCATACTATTATTGTGAAAATCCTATAACTGCTTACAAAGAAAACCAAAGTAGACTGGGAAGAGAGGATATGCCAAGGTAAAAAAATCAGTGAGCCTTTCACTTAACACATTGCTCAGAAGTCCTTTTGTAACACTAACGAAGTGTCACTAACTGAACAGATGTGTGAGGTATTGCCTAGTATCAGTTTATGAAAAAACAATCAGAACAGATGCCTTCCCCACCCCTCACTGTCAAGTGAAATACTTCTGTGGGCAAGTGTAAAGAAGTGGGAGACAGGCTCTTGCACTGATGCTTTTGTATCTTAGGAAGTGCAACAGAAAATGCCTATTCATGAAAGCATATAATTTCACAAATGTTGAAAGATTTAGTATTTCAGGATTCCTGACAATGTTATGGTAAAAACTAGGTACATTCATTGCACCTAAAACATGAACTTTAGATTTTATCAAATGAAACTTCAGCTGTTGTCTGTTTCTGCCATGCAACACTATCTTGCCTTATGGAGTATCTGTCATTACTTAACTTTATTTTCCAAAAATTCTCATTCAGTAGTTTTACAATTAATCTTTCTCTGTTCCTTAGAAATCACCTGTCCCTCTTTCACAGGCCTGCAAAGAACAAGCTGCAATACTGTGTTTTATCACAAATAACCTGCTGGCTAACCACTACAGGATAATGCAGTCCTCAAAATCCTTTGACATCTTCGCTGTCTGATGTCCAGTTAATCTGGAGGACAATTACATTCTTCCACTTGTTCATACGATTCTAACCTCATCAGAGGCTGAAGTGACCTTTCTCACTTCAAAGCTGATAACCAAGCTCGGTTCCACAATCCGCTCCTGGCAAGTTAGCAGTCCAGCACAAAACCCTTCTCATTTACTTTGTGATAAACCATGATACACTAACAGAATAACAGGTAAATCCTGGAATTGTCAGTTAATTCCAAACAGGTCTGTGCCACATTGAGATCACAGGTGAACAGTGAGATGGCTTTTGGCCATGTAAAATTAATCTCAAGCAAAGAATAAACATATCTTCTTATGCAGTCTAGCCACTATTTTTTAATTTATTTCTTAAACTTACTTAGGTTTATGCCTTATGCCAGAGCATAAAGGCAGAACGGTCACTGGATGAGCATTATAAAGTTAATAGCAAAAGTAGTCTCCTGTAATGCCACAGGTTATCACAAGATGGAATTGTCACAAGATCAGATCAGTACTAAAATATGCACAGAAAGAATGTCTACTCAAAAGAAATCCTAGGCAGGAGTAAATCACCTGTCCTATATTTTATGTGATATATTTTCAGTGTACAGTGTTATTCATGCTAATGAATATTAGCATGAATATTAGTATTAGTAAACTTTTACTGCAGACATAAGGGCAACTAGAATGGGAAAGGTGTGGATTTTTATCTTACTTAATCTTGCTCTTCTCTGATTAAGAGGCATCTAGGAAAAAAATGTGCATGAAGTTAAGACCATATCAGCAGTGATAATTTTTAAAGCATACTGTTGCAGCTCATACAAGATGAGGCATTCGATTCAGTTCTCTAAATCTGCCCTATTTAAAGTGCTTATATGGTATCCAAATTCTTTAATCTTAAACTGCTGAATGTGCATTTGTGGAAGGACAATGGGAAGGTGAAGTCCTGAAAATCTGACTATTCCTGCAGATGGAAAAATTTCAGCCAGTCTGTCAAGTCCATTAATTAACAAATAGCCCAAAATAAGCACACATGAGTTAATTTTGGAAGACATGCAAGCACGTTATTGAGGTCAACAGACTTTTAGAGCTTGAAAACACACCGAGTTAATTGAACAACAGGAAGCTATTAGCACATTAGAGCGTGCCATTCCTTTTTTGCCATGTACTGTAACTGCATCAATTACCTCAGAATACGTTTAATCAAGTGCAATTAAGCACCATATCATTTTAATGTTATTACAAGAAATTCAATAAATATTTAAAGATAAATTTAGAAATGCTTTGTTGAATCCTGAAAATCCATTTAAGCACCTGAAATATGCGGCTAAGGGAAAGTAAAACTTTAAGTTTTCCTTGTTTTGTTCCTGCAAGGTACCACAGTTTGAATCTTCAAACAAGTCAGGCCTCCCAGATTAAGAAACAGACTAAGAACATGCATATGAAGAGAGTGGTGAATAAAATTAAAAAAACAGAAAGGGCACTTCTTGAAACAATAAAAACTAACAAAGTAACACTGTCATTAAAGAAAATAAAATTAGGTGATGTCAACTGACAGTGACCAACTGAAGAGAAATTGCATGTGCATGCAAAACATTAAATATTAGATCACAGAAATGCAAAAAGAGAATTAATAAGTGCTAGTAGCATATATCTGGTGTAGAACCAGTCTAGTCATAAACTCCTAGCACAGACTACAGCACAAGGAAGCCTCAAGCAAGGAACCTGTTACTATGTTTAATTTGTTCAGGCAACATAATCATAATACGCATCTATTCTATGTCATCCCCTTTTTGTCCAGTTTACTAATAAATCTATACAAAACAGTGAACTTTTTGTTCCTTTAAAACACTCAAGAGAAACACCACAAGCTCTTTCCTACACAGAAACATTCAGGAACAGGAGACTTATTTTTTTTGCTAGTGCCAAGGAAAAAAAAGATTTTGGAATTACAAAATGGCTGTCAACCATTACCTTACTCTTGGTATAAGAACCAGTTTCATGGAGAACAGCGACTCTAAATGGAGGCCACCAAGTGTGGAATTCTTTTACCCACTGATGCAACACAGTAGCTGGACAAACAATCACTGTTGGACCCAATCCCTGGTACCTAAAATAAAAGAGTATTCAAGGAAAAAAAACTTTTAATGTGAAATAAATACTCTGTATTAAGTGGCTCATTAAAATGCACACATATTAAAATGATGCACTTTATAGTTTGAGTGGAATATGAGAGTTATAGAAATTAATTGGCACTTTGTTTTCCTGGAAGTCTGTTTTTTAAAGAAAGATAAAGAAGGTACTGCTAAAATAATCTATCCATTGAACACTTAATGGATGCATCTATCAAGATAAACAGAAATAGAAAAGCTCCAAACAATAAGGCATAAGGGAACTTCCTCCTGTGATATTACAAATCAGGTTTTAGTGACTGCTGTTTCTGTAAGAGAAATCATTAACAAGCAATTATTTTATTACTTCTATTACACAGAATGTGTAGCTAGAGTACCACAAATGGACTTACACACAGGTGTTCTGCTTCATGTTGGTAATATACTGTACTATCATCATCATAATTTACAGATAAGACAGGGACTCTAAAGCAAACTGTGTTATCCATGAAAGTTGAGGCCTGAGCTCAGCTCAAACTGTCTCATAAGTTTCTTATTCATAAACATATGATTGTTTCTGAGAATTACTAAGGAAGTTTGAAACGAAATCTTTGTATATTAGGTTCAGAGCTACTCTTAAGGTTAAAAAGTGAAAAATCTCTCCACAGCCCAACAAGAGATATTACCAACACAAATAAATACCAACAATTATAGAGGAAATATACTAAGTAGTGGTTACTAGCAGTTATTTTTTCAAATATATTTGTTCTTTAAAAACAGAACAAAATTACTTTGCATACAAAGGCAATAGCTATAGTTACCCCATACTGATCTGTGTCTGGCTATGTACTATTCAAGTGGTAATAAATAAACAATGCAAAAGATCACAACATACATTCAAGATCACACACTGATAGCAACAAAGAAGGATTTCTCAGACACCAGCTATAACCACTTTAAAAAAACCCAAACCTCTTAATGCCTCCAGAAACTGCTGATGTGAAGAAATAATATTCTTTATTAAAAGCTTATACATATGCAGAGTAACAACTTAGATGTTGCTTATGCACAAATACTATAACACAACCTTACATAGTCTAATTAAAAAAATCCCAGCAATCCAAGGTGAAGTAAGAACTCAGAGATGCAAAAAACAGCTTCAGCCATGCTACGAATCCAAATAACCACTGCTACTTCTCTTAAAAAATACCTATAGCAAAAAAGTTAACTTTCCCAGAACATACTAGTTTCTCATTCTTCATGGGTTGTAGCAAAATATCTCTGTTTATTCCTCTGGTCTATACCACACAAGCTCACATGCTGGGTTTATCCAGGTTTTTTTTTTCCCCTTCAGCTTAACAAAGAGTTCACACCTCCTTTGATCAATTTTCAAAAAATCCACTTCCCTCCACTTGGCTGTGTGAAACCTCTTCTGTGTCTAGTCTGGCTCTAACTGCTTTCCACTAGCCAACATTTTATTATCCTCTTGAGAGCTTTATTTATTTATATAAAAGAGTCATCTAGCTTCTTACAGTCTGAGCTGTTTCACAAAACTAAACAAATCACATACTACTTCTTGCTACACTTAGGAGGCATCAGCCATTCTCCTAATCACTGCTACAGGTTTGCTCTGCTGCCCAGCCACTTTAGATTTGTTTTCCTTGAAAAAAGGTAACAATAAAAACATTTGAAAAAGAAGTCTTACCGATGCATTGTACCAAGATAGTAATACTGGCCCTGTTCTTATTGCAAAAACATTGTTATAATATATTTCATCCCTTTTTCACATTTGCATTGTAATAATAGCCTATGGTCAATATAATACATGATCAATATACCCAAAATCTCTTTCTTCTATTGCTCCCGGTTTATTAAATTCCAATTCACAACTATACCCTTTATTTGTTGCTATTTAATTGGATGCAAATGGAATTGCAAATAAGATCTATTTCTGCAACTTAATACCATGAAGAAGGAAGCTGTAGTCATACTGTGTTTATAACCTTTAAGTACTCAGAAAATTAGCAGAGAAAAACATGTTGCATTATAACCAACTCTGTTGCCAAGGTCTGGCAAATCATGCCTTCAAGCTGAAACAATAACTAAACCCTAGTGAAAATAAAAGAACAGGGCAGCAAGAGCAATTTTCTGGGGTAATGTAGTTTTATTTACCCAGGCACCTTGGAAATTAATCTCTGCCACTCACAGTAGAAATTGAGCTGTTTATGATTATATCTCAGTATCTTGAAGAGCATAGATGGGTAAATAATCAGTGTATAAACTTTCTGTCAGTTTCTCATCTGATCTCTGAAATAAACGAAGAAAAGTCTGTAGTCAAATGTAACTTGGAAACAAAGAAACTTGTGGACCCCCAAGCCTTCACCAGGTTTCAACAGGATTTCAACCTAGATACAGGCTACAGAAGGGTTATTTAAGTTTTCTGATGCTTTCCTTTTTTTTCTTGTGAAGGAACAGTTGGTTTCAAAGCTGTTGCTTGTTTCAACTATCTCAGCTTGTCTAACAAAAGATCTTCTCCCCTCCACAAATCTTGCTTCCCTTTTATCTTTACACAACCATTACTGCAGCATCTCTACTGATAAATCACAACATTTGGCTTTCTCCAGCTGTATGTCTCAGTAAGTTAAAAGTGAGACAACATTGTAATTTTTGTAATAGTTTTACTCCATGTAATAAGTAGTTCCTTATTTCAGCTAGTCTTCAGGCTCCTTCAAAATCAGAAGAATACATTTAGACACACTGACAACACACCTGTGTCCACTCGTAATGCCAGCTTTGCTGCCAGGCTGACCACAAGGTCTCCTGCTTACCAGAGTACACGTCTTTCAGACAGAAACTAGTTAACCAGCATTACAGGTGAGGAAAACACTGGACTATGCAAGATCAAATTGTTGAGACCCTCTGCCTTACAGCATACAAGCAAAACCAGAGCAAGCTTCCCCAATAAATTAAACCTTCTTTCCTCCCATGGAGTTACTATCATGATGGACTTAATGATAAACTCCAGCCAAAAAACAAAACTCAATAGATTATCTTACATGGAGAGGAACACCGCAACTTAGGTGTGCAAATAGATTTCGGCCTTTTCAAAGTTTTACTGTAGTTTCACGTTATGTAACAGTGTCAAGAAATGTCCCTAAAGGATTTCCATCAACTCAGTGGTTCTCCAAGTGGGGTAGGGAATATAACCCCACAAAATGATCTGTACATACAGTAGCATCCTTATCCAGGCAGCCATATAGAAGTAAATCAACTGGCCTGAGTGATGAAGGATCTGTTTTTAACCCTTTTCTTATAAAAAGGCTACAGTAGGAAGCAACTGAAGAAAAGACAAATATTTTCTCTTTAAAGCATTATTTTATCTTTCATGTGCATGCTGAACATAATTTAAATGTACCTCTATACAAAGGTAATTATTTTTGTTTAGTACAGTCCTATTATAGTTGCTAAATGGCATGTAGCTATTTACATCATGTAAACAGGCCAACAGAAGTAGAAAAATCAAGTATTATTCATGTGTGTATTTGCAAATCCAAGGACACAAGCAAGCATCTTGTCAGCAATTTCACCTATGAAGAAGAAATTTTAAAGCATTGTTCAGTAACAAAAACCCATAAAATATCTTGTAAAAAAGGCCACTCACAGAAGCATACATTTTGAAAGAGAACAACAAAAACAAGGAAAAAAAACCAACAAACCCAGATGGCCATTTCTCTATAGAAGTTACTGTTTTCACTATTACTACTATTTTTTTGGCATGGATAATTCCCTGCCCATCAGAAACTCTAACTTTCATTGCAAATCAGCTTGTTACTTCCTGTAAAGCATTTACCTGGTGGTTTGCCAGAACAAATATTTTAATGTAAAATTTAATAAATGGAACTAAAGGTATTACATCTAATTTAAAATTCCATATTGTGTAAACTATTGATATTAATGTAATTGAGTTTGTAAACAATCCATTTGTGGAAGGTAACCTTAGACACTGTATTGACCCAAAATATCTAGTGCGGCTCATCTGCAAAATGAAGCATCAATGCCTGGAATTCATTAAAAGTGTTACATGTTTAATTTTTCCTGCCCTACAGCTCCATTGTCTCGTAAAATTTTTCCTTTGATGTCCCCCACTAAAAGAATTAAAGGAATATTGTAATTGAAATGTCATTAATAATTCACAGGACCCTCCTCCACCAGCAATACATCTGATGAAATATTAATTGAGCTCCACAGACTGACAGTCTGCAGAGGAGCACTTGCCTGTAATTTGAACCACGAGTCCTCATATTGCTGTAGCTCAGACCTGCCAAGAAGGCAATTATCTGGATGGTCTTGCCCAATCCCATCTCATCTCCCAGAATTCCTCCTGCCTGCTGGCAGTGCAATTCCCAGAGCCACCTAACACCTGTCTGCTGGTACCTAAAACACGGAAAAAGAAAATGGCAAATACAGATCATAACAGAAAGTACTCATGAATTAATCATTTGGCAAGGTTCTTATACTAGTTACAGTAACATGCTGGATGTGTGTTTTACATGAGTGCTGTATTTACTAGGTCATACATTTTTGATGGCTCAGACATTACATGTGACTTTCATTCTTTATGCAACACTAAAACATTTCTAATTAAACTGATAGTCATGGTAATTAGAGGGTATTTTATTTCATATATATTTTAAGTGCTAAAAGCAACTTGGAAAGTTACTCTTACAGACCATTATCTTCTCACAAAAGATGACATTCAAGGGTCTAGTAAACTACATTATCTGGAACATATACCTTGAACTGAAGAAAAAGGTTGACTTGTAAGCCCTACAGACTTCATACTTCACTGTAAAAACTGATCACATCTGCCACAGCCTGCTTTCTTTTTACATAAATTTATTCAATAACATTCAGTCTCTTTAAATGAAGGAAAAAAACCCATGACAAAACAATACAAACTATTGCAGTGAAAGGGATGTAGCAGAGCATTATGTGAGAGCATCAGGGCAGTTTCTAATCCCAGTCCTTCACTGAAAATTGTACAGGCAACAATGTAAAATATATTCCAGTTAAAAGAAGCAGGCTAGAAAACAAGATTTACAATGGCAAGCTAAAAAGGTGGAGATAAGATGCTGGACTGCTAATCACCTTTTTTATAACAATACGAAATAATGAGACCAGTAAGAATAACACCACATGTGTGGGTTAAATTAAAACAGAAAGAAATTAAAACCAGTATCTTTAAATCACTTTAAAAAAAACCCAAACAAACATGTTCCAGCACTTCTGTCTTTTAACTCACAGGAAGAAATACGTTATTGATATAATTTTCTTGATGGCATGCATTCCTGGAGTGCAGAGCACAGCAAAGAACACAACACCTTTTTTTTTAAATAGGGGTTGTTCATTCCAGGGGATTTCTTGTGTGCGTTTCAAAATCCTGTTTCCTTCCTTGAACAAATAATATTTAGGACTACTGACCCCTAATGACACTGGTGTCTACAAAGTACTATTAAAAATCAATTTATGATGAGTTCTGTATGGATTTAGAGAAAGCTAAATGGAGACAAACAAATGGCGTGAGTAGGTAAAAAAAGATGATCAAAGAACACATCTAATGGTTCAGACATCATACTATCTGCTGGTGTCTCAAAAGCATTATGCCAAGAAGCCCTTAAAAACCCCTCTTATCAGAAATTAATTCACCTTAAAATGCAGCAGTCTATAAAAGAACTATGAAATGGCTTGCAGGATTAGATATAATTGGGCTAAGATACTATCATTACTACATTTTATGAAGACAAAACGTTTTCTGACAAATATTAAAGAACTGAAGGGAATCCTCATTCCAGTCAGAAGCTGCTCCCCCAGACTAATGTCCAGCATGTCTCTTCAGAAGACAACCATTCAAGAACTGCCTGATATAATTTTGTATTATTTCTTAGGACCACATACAGAGCTTTAAAGCTAGCTGCATTTATAAGCATATTTCTCTCTCTCTCCTTCCTTCTGAGAAAGTTTCACAGTAGAGAATTAAGTCTGTGAAAAATCCCACTCCAAGGTTATGTAAAAATGTAAAAGATGCAGTTGTTTTCTTTGTATAATCATATAAACATGCAATAATTGCAACTATACAAAAGTTAAAGGAAACCCCTCCTTCAATTTTTAGTGCTTTTATGGAGAGATAATAAATTCTCTTCAAATCTCATGCTTTTATTGCCCCATTTTTTATGTGGTTTTTTTTTTAATTTTTAATTCCAAAAATACTGTAAAAGTAAAATAAAAGTGCTGCAGGTCTTCCAAAATAGTTATATTTGGACTGTATTTCACATAAGCAATCACGTTGTGATACATCCCTCAAAATTCACCACAGTACTACCAGAGTTTAGCTGCATTGTTGTGGAGACAAAATTGCATTTCAGATGTATCAGGGAAATCACATACTGAAGGCAAATAATGATGAAACCTGTTCTCTTTTTTATACATACAGCATTCTCTCTGGCTAAGTGCAGACAGTATAAGGCAATGTTTGCAAGTCTGTTTGGTTTTGTTCCACAGCAGTACCAGTGCTATTCCTTCTGAATGTTCATTGAAGGAGACAAGAATATAGGGAAGAAACACACTGTCCACTTTAACAGACTTGCCAAAGGACAAACTTAAGAGTCTCCTATTTCTAGCATTAAGCTAACTTCTGTGGAATTTAACTATGCAGGAAGATCACTTACAGTATATCCTATACATGTCCTTGGGTCAATATACTTCCATGGTTTGTACTGAACTTGCTCAGGACTCAACAGTTTAATGCCTATTGACTACGGGCTTTCCTACATTGGAGATATCAGCATTTAAGTTACAAGTCAGACAAATCATTCAACTCCATTGATCCTTCTAACCACTTAAGAGGTTTTGCCAACTGACTCATGCTTGCAGGGATACCCTTCATTAGTGAGGCTTGCATCTCTAAGATTAATTTTTAGTGTCTGCTTTATTTTATTTCCCTTTGGGTTGCTGAGACCACACATCCGTCCTCAAGATGAATACTTCTGCAGTACCTTTGCATAAACAACTGGAGACCACATATTGGCTCTGTATGGTCCCAGCAACCAAGTCATTAATTCAATTCCATTTCAGAGCTAGTGCTTTCCTTCCAAAGACTACAGGACAACAGTAATAATTTCTTTGAGGTCAAGACTAAGTGGCTCTGTTGGAAGGGATACCACACACACCCATTATAAACCAGGGCTTTCTACCACAACCATAAGATTTTAGAGAGTTTGCTTTTGAAAGAGTTGTTTTTCCTGCTGTGTGAAATGTTGTCAACAAAACCAAATTCAAGCCCATTATGCATGAAATTTAAGGGAGAGATTATGAATGAAGTTAACTGGTCAGTTGCTAGCTTGCTTGGGCTGCCTTTTGTAACTTGAAAGCATCACTGGGCAACATGTCTCACAAAACTGAAACAGAAAGCAGTTATGTCCAAATCTGTAATCCAGCATTAAATAACTAAAGAACGAGTTGTGTTTTTCATCTACTAAAGGAAGTAAAAATTCACTTTATATTTTAAAATTTTATCTGGTAAAACATTCAAGATTATTTTATAATATGAATTACAAGTAGTTACTTTGAGTAGTTAAACTTGTATGTATTTTTTTACTGGCAGAAAATTTCACCCACTCCACCCAATCACAAAACTACTATATTTCTTGTTTTCACTTATCACATCTTGCCAACACCTTATGTTTCAAATCTGCCACTCCACACCTGCATTCAGAGCAAGTATATAATAAGAAAGCATTTATAAAAATAGACAAGGAGAGCTTCTCAATTCATAGTTTAGCTCATACCTATCCACAATATTTACATCAGACAGTTATCATCTGTATTTTCATGTAACTACATTTTGAATTCACAGTAAATTAGTTTCTTTGAAGTTCAATCCCGGAACCTTTTTAAAAGAAAGAATCCTACTGAAACAACTGAAGTAAAAGTTGAGGCATCACTGACTGAAGTAAAAGGGCACCTGGAACTCACCATGACCATTAATTAGTACTAATACTATTAACAGAATACAGCAGTGTAAGATTAACATAAAATACACAATACATACTTAAAAAGCTTTTTGAAGAGAAATCCTGGTACTCTGAAACCCTCTTCAAATTCAACATCACTTTCTTCAGAAAGTTCCTCAGCTGTTCGATGTTCTTTGTCCTTCAAACGTTCTTTTTGCCACTTCCTGGAGCGACATAAAGAGTCAACATTCAATTGTAACATGGAAAAGATACTGTATGAAAATGACACTGCAAAAACCCAACACGAACACACTTTCAGATGTAATTGATTTAAAATAGTAATCTTTTGGAGGACTGAATTATGCAAGCAAATTTGCTCAAAAAATGCTCAAAATATCTGATATATTAAAAGGTGTGTGCACTCCTTACTATTTAGTTACAGGCCCTCAAAGTTTTAGAGTTTGTTACAATTTTCTATAGACAGAAATACTAACATAATGGAATCAACAGCTAATACCATCAAAAAATCTGGCTACCTTAAATTCCTACATCTCCCTAAAATCCCTCCAAAATATCAATAAACCTTAGGTATTCCAAAACTATTTTATCAACCAAATACTTAAACACCTTCCTTCCCCTAGAGAAATGTAAAGCAGTGTATAATCTTATACAGAAGATTCAGGTGGAAACATCACCATCGTTAGGGTGACATGCTAAATTTGTTAAGCAGTCATTATTAAGAGAATGAGTTTTATGAAATTTTGAAATTACAGAGCAATTTGTGGTTTGCAATCTCATGTTATTTGGACTCTAGACATCTTAGAGAATTACCTTCCTGTCCCATCATTCCCCCATTGCTGAAAAAGTACCAAAGGATCTTCAACATCCAATGAAATTATGGATTTGTGTTTTAGTGACCAAAAACTATCTGCCTCTAATGGTCAAGTGTACACTAGTTGGGTATGTATTAATCAATCAACAGTTATTAATCAATTCACTTACAATTTGGGTTTTGCTGGAATTCTCTCATGAAAATGCCATTCACTGCAGACACACCAAATGTGATGTATAAACTGACAAAATTCCTACAGGAATTGGCAAGCTACAGAACAGATTAAAAACATCCTTTTGCTACTGTCCTGGATTCAGCACAAAAGCAGTCATTTTTATATCCTAAAAAGTCTGAAGGAGAGGGAGATCTGATAGTCTAGAAGTATCTGGAATATGAAACATGAAAATTGAAATTCTTAGGTCCCAAAGAACTATAAATAGTAGTGATGGGATGAAAAGCAGTGAATGAAACATTCAGACCAAGTGAAGTTAAGCCACCTAGCACTGGAATCTATTGTATTAAGCAACAAACAGCCTCCTGAGTGAGATGCTGGAATACTCATCTGTGCAGTCTTTTAACTCTACATTCAAGAAACCCTGGGAAATGCACTCTAGAACAGCCCTGCAGTAACTGGATGGCAGAGGACTTAACAGGATGCAAAAGTTTTCCAGTACAGCTCCAGTTCCTGAACGACAAACACAGATGAGTGAACAGTCCCTTTCCCTCCTGCTAACATTCAACCATTTGCAGATTAGACAAATTGCTTCTTGTTAGCTCAGATTGCCTCTGTAGCAGCAAAAAAACTGGGAGCATTATGGATGAACAAAGCTCTAAAAAAAACCCAAAACAAAACCAAAACCCCTAACCCCCTTCCCCACACACTCCATGTTCTGGAAACCCTTCCCCTTCTTGCAAGAAGGCTTTCTGAACTATTTAAAATTTGATTCAAATTTTCTGTCTTGAACACATTAGTGAATTAAAAAAAAAATATAGGCAACAAAGTTCTAGTGTTCTCTTAACTACATAAGCAGTTCTTGGGGACAATTTAACCAATTATGCCTGTCTTCCTAAGGACATTACACTGTATTCTCTGGTATGAGATCAGGTGAAAACACTAAAAGGGTCTTTTCTTGCTGTTGGGTTATTCAAAATCATCTTCCCTGCGATTGGCAAACTCATTACAAGACAAGCATAGACTGTGTTTTCTCCAGTGACAGCATTAATAGATTTTCTCATGTCTTCCTGACTACTTAATTTGGTTAAACTTGTTGAAACTTCCACTTAAAGGATTCTGCATATCTGGCAAATTTGTTTAAAAACACTTACGTTAGAAACAAGAGAACAGGGAAGAAGTTCAGCACTTCATATACAAGCAACAAAATGATACACCCTTTCTCATGAAAGAAAATTATCTATGGCAGGGTCTAGATTGGCTTTTCAGCAGTATGTTTTGAAAAAATACTTAAAAGTCTCCCTTTGTGGAACCAGTCACAAACTTGGTATTATTAACTGAAAATAAACACCACCATCTCCAAATACACTTATGTTACAATAACTGCCAAAAATGACTGCACTGAAAAACTAAGACAACCAAGTCAGGAAGTCCTCAGAAGCAAAAATAATGATGGAGAGGAAAAAATAGCATACTCTAGGAAATAAATAAGTTGGACAAAGATAGTCTTCAGTTTGCAGATTAAAATTGGTGAGTTGCTAATGTTTATTATTGTATTGTTCTTATTTCATTATATGAAATCATGTATCCAGTTAAGTAGTAAAAAAGACCTTCCTAAAAATACATGAAGTGTCAATGCTTTCTCCTTTTACATACCTATCCTAAAACAGGAATGGAAATCTCTTAGACTAGCAGTCTATTAAATGTCTGACTCAGAAAAATAACATTCATGCTCTAGAGTCTAGCAGGCAGATATGAAACATTCTACAGGCACAGCATAAAACTGCTTTTATTTTTCTTCAGTACTAGAATGTTGCGCTATCAGGTACAGGGGGTCAATTGTTCTTCTGAGTTTCAGAAAAAGATCAACAATTCAAACTGATAAATGCTGATAGTCATTGCTTCACAGAGTCACTACTGGAACTGAGACATGTTAGAACTTGATTATTTTATCTGACTGGGTTATGACAGGACTCGAACCAAGGAAGGAAACTCCTACTTATCACACTAAAATCAAAACAGATACAGATTACAAAGCCTCTAAAGAGACATCTAGGTAAACAAGCCATGTTAAACCCAAGAAGGGCAATAATTTGTACATGAGTTTCCTTCTAATTCTATACTCCAACGTGAATCACGACCAGCCAGCACTGGAGCATCAGCATCCCCTGGGAAGAAGCAGATTGCCCTCTAGTGTGCATTAGAGAAACTAATCCAGAAACAACCAAGAGAAAACCACCTGAGATTAGATCGAAGCTGTTCAGAAATTCAGGCACTTCACCTCATATAATTACTAAGTTTTCTGCAAGAAGTGTGATTTGATGTTGGGATTTTCCCTAAAATTATTAGGTACCTAGAAAATATATACATCAAGAAGTTGAACTAATAAACCCTGTACTTAATTTTGCTAAAGGGAAGTTTACTTTTCGCACACTATATATGTTACTTCATTGAAATGTATAATTACTCAAGCTGTATATTGAAGGATCTCTTCCAAATGTCTGGAGGTTTTTTTGCACTCGATTACTCGATTGCAAAGAAAAAGCAGCAACTTGTTATCACTACAAACTTTCAGACTTTGAGGAAGCTATACAGTTTCTGAAAGGCTGTGAACTTCACACTCGGCATTAAGATATTCTACACTACAACGTCACTATTTTCTTAAAAAAAGTGTAAAATATCTAAATGGCTGAAGTAATGAGAGGACAACTATTTGCTAGACCAGATCAGTAACAGCTGGTCTTGAACCTTTCCCCAGAAGTCAAACACTAGAGGGAGAAACACTAGTAGCTCATCTTCGTTCTAACTACACAGTAATTTACTGGCCATTTGGTCAATATATTCTTTATGCACCTCAGTTAAGCATCATTAGTATACCTAAACAATCAGAAAATACAGGTTTTACTATATCACCAAGGTCTCTTAAAAATAGAAGTATGACCTTTGAGAAGTCTATCTTATGCTACCCATGGTCACTGTCATAGACACAATTTTACCCTGAAAGCGAAGTATGAAAGCCATATATCATACAATTACACTTTTTCTTAATATGAGAATGTATTCAGATAGTAAGCCCATTTCGCACTTACTTCAATACCCTAGAAAGAAATTCTGCACCCAAAACAGTAATGAGCACAATTTGGTTTTTTTAAAAAAATACAGTCAGGAACCAAGCTGAGTATTTAATATAGTCTACGTTTGTGAAGCACAATACACTTTACATTTTATACAGCTAAGAATTCCTTACAGATTATTCTAATTTGCTAAATTGAAGCATTCAGTATTACTTTTTTGATCTAACTTTTTATGGTCTATATGAGTGGATTTAATTGGTACGTCCTAACAGATGAAATACATGCAGTTAGTACTACAAGTCTCCGTAAGTAAATTAAGACTGATATACACAATTGCACTCTTGAGCTTTGAATGAAAGGTGTACTCAGCAAGCGAGATAAAATATATCTTCATTTGTGTCTTGGCTTTGTCATTTTAAAGATCAGTTGGGATGCTCTAAGAAAGTATCTTTCAGGAAAGGTAATACTTAATCCTTTTTTAATTTATAACTGTGAAACATCAAGAGATTCAGTGACTCAGATACATCAAAGAAAGCTATCACATGAAAACTGATCTATGAAAACCAACTTATTTTAAAACAAATTTTATTTTTTTTTATCTGATTCTTTGGATCAACTGCTTTGTACACTGATAGCCACAACTTCCATCTACTCAGTTGCTTGTCTGTCACTTCGTAAACATGGAAAGAAGTAGCTTTCCTAGCCTTGCCTTTGAACACTCGGCAGCAGCAGACGTTAGAGAACTATACTCCAAAAACTGTATAGAATGCACAAGAAAACACAGACGTGGCACTTAGCTCCCTTAAAATGACATGTAATTCCTTCCTTGAAGCAGCAGGCAGATACCTACTGACAGCTGTGGGAATAGTGTCCATAAGACTTCTAATTTGTGGTTTGACTCCAAACTATTACATTATGCAGATACTGTATTCCTGATGTCAATAATTTAACATATTAACTACACGTAAGTAGAAAAATGACTTTTTCTATACGTTTGCTTGGTGTTTTAAGACATGCAAAGGAAAATTTTGAATAATATTTAAAAAAATAAAAATTCTTGATAATTTGCAGTTTCCACATCTGCAAAGCTTGAGAATACCTGAAAACCACGCAGCAGTTTTCTTGTTGAGAAAAAAACAAAAGAGCCAAAAAAAATCAAAACCAAAAGGGTTTATTTCCTATGCATTTTATATGCATGCAAGGTTACTTTTCTTTTGGGATTCCAAGCAAAAGAAGCTGAAAACAGGTGCATTTTTACTCTTTCCAGTCTTCAAAGAAACTGGCCCTGCTGTGACCTGATGTGCTGGTTTTGGATGAAGTAGAGTTAATATTCTTCAGCTGGTATGGAGCTGTATTTTGGATTTGTGCTGAACACAGGGTTGAGAATAGAGATGTTTTTGTTATTGCTGAGCAGGACTTACACAGAGCCAAGGCCTTTCTGTGCTGCCATGCTGGTGAGGGGGCTGGGGGTATGCGGGAGGCTGGGAGGAGACACAGCCAGGACAGATGCCCCAGACTGACCAAAGGGATATTCCCAACCATATGGTGTCATGCTCAGTATATAAAATGGGGGGGAAGAAGGAGGACAGGGGGGACGTTTGGAGCGATGACATTTGTCTTTCAAGTAACCATTATGTGTGATGGGGCCCTGCTCTCCTGGAGATGGCTGAACACCTGTCTGTCCATAGGAAGCACTAAATTAATTCCTTGTTTTGCTTGTGTGTGCAGCTTTTGCTTTCCCTATTAAGCGTCTTTATCTCATTCTACAAGTTTTCTAGCTTTTACCCTGAGGATTCTCCCCCTGATCCCACTGGTGGGGGAGTGGGGCTTGATTGCTGACTGGGGTTAAACCATGACACCTGACCATTCCACCAGACAGGAGGCTACAGGTTTAGACCCCACAGCTCCAGTTTTGACCACCTCTAGACCAAGACAGTAATTATCAAGTATGACAAGATAGACATTGGTAACATACCTGCTGATAGGGAGGTCTCTGCGATGTTCAGCAGCAACCCAGAGACTGCTTACCTAAGCCTCTGGGTTTAGCTGGCAGTAGCCAGTATGAAGAATAGCTGGGAATGACGATACGCTACTTTTCAATGAATCTTAAACTTATCTTATAGGTGTTTAACAGTATCCTGCTTATTTATCTTACTCTCCATAATCCTGATGTTCCGTGATACTGTTCACTATTCTAGGAAGTTGTAATTCACCTTAGACATTGACCTTCCAGAACAGAACAGGTTTTTTCACCTGCATGACTGCACAGCAACATGGCTTCAGTAACAGTAACTAGAGAAAAGCAAGACCCACACAAGGGAAAAAGAATGAAATTACTGAGAGCCTGAGTTTAATTCTGTATAGCTAACTTTATGTTCCACTGATCACACCTTGCTTTGAGTGACTGGGCCAACCACTGCAAGCAGCCTTCAGAAGAGTCGGGTACTCTCCTGCCTGATGTTTACTGCAGATAACAGCTCTTGTTCTGACAGAAGTCTCTTGTTCTAGGGATGCTCTGCAGTTGCACAGTTAGCTAATTATCATGCTTCAACAACATCAATGTAGTTTCCCCTTGACACAGACCAATCTCTTGAAGTCCCATGTCTGAAAAGTTTTAATGTTAAGGAAACTCATTTTCAATCTCTAAGAGTATAGGACTGCATTCATCACCAGGCATAAGACTAGATGTTCAGAAGAATAAAGTAATCCTAAAGGGTTTTCCTCTGCTTCTCTCACGGGTAAAATATACCATAATCTCACCCATTCGTTTGCATTCAAAAGTAAAACTGACATGAAACAAGATATAAATGTAAGCAAATGACAGCATTTCTATAGCATTCTTAATATGTTTCTTAATTCACTACATTTTATTTTCTCATGGCATTTCCCATAATGAACATTACCTGGGGGTGTCAGCATAAAAACATCAATGTGGACAGCTGCAGCTTAACAGCCACAATAACTGTAGCTATGAAATTTTTAAGAGATGTAGTGTTTTGGTAGCAATTACAGTTATTGATATTTCTAAAATTCATTTAGGCTTTTATTGTAACTTCAGCAACCAAAAGAAATGTAGTCTATGATATGACTTTGCTAAGGATAAATTGTCACAATCTAAACGTTATTAAAAAACGTTTTTGAATGAATTTAAACTGTGAGTCATATTAAAACTTTCAATCAAAATAAATTACTCTTGATGAAAACACTGAATTAAAAATGATTTAATATTGGTCTAATTTAAATGTGAAGAATACAGTTTTATTCAATAAAACAGTAAATATTTTACCGATTAAGAACAATTAATTTTTGTTAACACATCCAACAGAAAACATGTTTCTTTTCGACCCTTTGGACATTGCTCAGATTAACCTCTTGCCAAAATTTCTTTTCAAGACCAATCAATTATATTTTAACTTTGAAAAATAACACCCTGGGAATGCAAACCTTGTATCAGTTCCTTATCTGTCTTGGTAACCTGGGATGTGAAGGCGAAGATGGGCCCTTTCTTCATGAGGTTTTCTACAACCTCAGTACCTCTGCTACCAAAAGACACCGCTTCCTCCACAGCAACCGAGGCTTGCATCACAGGAAAGGTGGTGTTTATACCTCTACTTCTTGACTCCTTCTCTGACACAGCTTCATTTAAATTCATAAGATTTCATATTTCCACAGCAATGTAAAATTTGAGCCTCTGAAGCATTAATTAAGTTCCTATGTTAGGCTTTATCACTAGATCAATCACCCTTCACTGACAGACCTAATATATATTCTTCCTTCCACTCTATAGAAGCTGTTTTCAAGTTCCATGGTTTTCTAGAGGACTACGTAACTACTTGAAGGGCATTCATTAACGTAATTAATTAAAAGTAAACATGCTATCACCAAGCTGAAGTTTATTACATGAAGCTCAACCTTTATACGAGAAGAGACAAAACATGCCAGTGGTTAGAGAACAATTAAAACAGAACAAACATTTTAGTGATCTTGATCTTTTGACTCTCAGTATATGCAGAAGAATCTCATAACTTCACTGACATCTCTAGTTAGCATTTTAACAGCTTAACAAATTACATGTCATTTTGTTGCCCCTTCAAAATGTTTTCTCTTGAGCCATGAAAAATAGAAGCATTGCTCAGTCTCACTGTTAGGAGCTCAGCCGCCATGCTATCAGTAGAGAACACATCTCAACCTCACCCTGTAGTTACTGAGAGATCACCAACACATAAGTTATATAAATGTCATAAATCACAAATTAGCACAAGGTGTTTCAGCTGCCATTTTCAAAAAGAACTTGTTCTTAGCTTAAAACAAGTATTTTCCCACCTAGCATACTATATTCTCCTTACAAACTTAGGAGTTTCTCCTTAGGTCATTCTCCTTAGGTCATTGTAGCAACAGAAAACATCACCATTGTCACGATCTCTTTAGATGAGGAAGCTTTTACCTCACTCTCATCATGAACAGAGAGAGGAAAATCACTGTCAAACAGAGCAATTCTTTTTAGACTTGACTAACAAGCTCTTTCTTGACTGACAGCAGTATAAATGTCCAGTCTTAACTACTTATGTCTTCTACTGTAAGTTATGCAAGGGATATCATGTGCTACTAATCAAATAATATATTGTAATTTCCAGTATAAATGTTTTTACAAGTTTAAATTCAAAATATTCTTTTAATACTGATTTTCAAATAAACTTGTTAGCCATATAAATTATACGTAAATGCCTTGGATTTCAATAAACTAACAGATTCTAAAGAAACAGTATGTAACTGCAGTTTATTCAAATTCTTTCTTCTTGACTAGCAGTTAATTATTTAAAGCTGAAAACTAAGCATTCCACCCCATCCCAAACCAAATATTTCTCTCTCAGTGGAAAAGTGCCACCCCTCTGAAGAGGGAGGGCAATGTCTGTCTGCACAATAATTTTGCCTGTCAAACAGAAGACATCATCTTTTTTTTTCGAAAGGTGGGTATATGATACACACACAAGGGCAGTACTTAGGTAGCCAAGCTACCAAGTAATGCCTTTTTTATATATGCTTGATTTTTGGTATATTCACAGTTTTCCAAACACACTGATACACAAATAGCCTATTACTGAAGGACCTGTAACAATCAGAAAAATCTAACAGCAAAGCTCTTAAATTAATAAGAACTCAGTAAGTAATTAATAGGTATGTCTGATTCCTTCTGGAAGGCTGTCTATGATCCTTCCAACTGCCTGATCTCCCTTACACTGCTAGGGAATGTACTGAAGTATTACAGATGTTGCCCTTTGCATGTTCAACGTAATTTATTAATATTATTAATAAAAATGTCTAGGACTAACCTTAGTCTCTGTTTATAATAGTTCACATCTCCATCATCTCTCCACCTTCTTACTTTGTGCTTCCCTGGTGTATGTTCTTCTTCCTCAGAGCTTGGAACAAAGTCAGCATCATCTTCAGCTTCTTTAAAAACCTTCTTCACCAACCTTTTTTTTTTTCTTGATAAATTCTTAAGTTCATAATCAGAATCATTCTCAGCAAGAGAAGAAGCCTGCTGTTCCTCCTCTTCTGCTGCTTCTGGATCAAAGAGCTCCTCATCAGGTACGTACTCAGACTCCCCACTATCATCCTCCTGGTCATGCCTGAACTTCTTGGCCTGAGGATACTTCTTTTCCTTTGGAATCCTGGCCTTTGACTGAATCTGCAGGGCACGCTTCTGAAGTTCTCTCATGTGTTTTTTTAAGCGCTTATCTGTTTTTGACAGGGCTTTACCACTTTTTTCCTTTGCACTAGTTGTGGGAGCTACACATGGAACATTTTTGGCTTGTACTTTCTTCTTTGCTCCTTTGCGAAGGGATAACTTCTTTCTTTCAGATGATAGCTTAGCTTGGTCTGCTAAGTACTTTTCGAAATCAGATGTTTCATTCAGTCTTAATTGTCGTGTCTTCTTCTCTGGCTTCTGAGGTATTTTAGTTCCAAATGGCGTCATCTGACCAGTACGAATAAGCTC
Organism: Sclerurus mexicanus; assembly: GCA_013396755.1. Classification (NCBI taxonomy): domain Eukaryota; kingdom Metazoa; phylum Chordata; class Aves; order Passeriformes; family Furnariidae; genus Sclerurus; species Sclerurus mexicanus. The sequence goes on from VWZF01003190.1 coordinate 177,664, forward strand.
TTCCCACTCTGTTTCCTGAGCAGGTATAAGCATACTACCGAGACATGATGGACCAGGTTCTACAATAAAAATCAGAACATACAGCATGCCTTTAACACCTTCTGTATAAATAAAACACAAGAATTAAGGGTAGGTTTGGTTTCTTTTTTTTACCCCAAGCTCTATATATGTTCAGCTCAGTTTTTATATACAACTTAAATTCCAAATTATCATCACACTAATATTTGAAGTTCAAAAATGGCAAAACCCAAGAAAACTGAAGGCCAAAATAAGTCAAGACTTTTACCTCAACTTACTTCTCAAACTTCATATAGGAAATACTACATATACTATCAAAATACAAATACACACAGCAGCAAGAACTACCATAAAATTACAGTCCCCCGTGGCACATGAACTCTAATGTGCCACCTGTGAAGTCAATTCCACCCATGTCACCATGTCCAGTGTTAGAAACCACTGTGTTCCCATATGCAGCACGTTGCCCATTTCAATTTTATTGCTAATTTTGCAGTCCTACTCATAAGCTTGAAATCTGACATTCCAATTTCCACACCAGAAGAGACACAAACATTATGAAAGACATAGGCTGTCTTAACTTACGTTTCAAAACAAAAACTCTCAAAACCCAACCAAAAAACCCAAAACCTGTTTTCCTTTCCTACAACATCAATATTAGAATGATGAAGTTAACAGTCAAAACTGGCTGCACAGCATTTTCCCATAAACAGTACTTCAGTTAAACTGCACATACAGTTACTATACACAAACTGTAATTGGTGTTTGAAACCAAAGAGCAAGAAAAGCTCCTGAATTTACAAAGCTGAAGGGGAATTCTGGCCTGAAATCTACTATTACAATCCAAAATGTCAAAATAACTGTATCAGAACTGCCAGCCCAGCATGTTACAATTTATGGTCCCATTTAAAGCACTGTATCTATCATATGTGTAATGAGGAATGATGATGCATCAGGCATGAAACCCCTCCACCTCCATGCCCCCATACTGAACTGCTCTACTCCATTTCTTCTGTTGGGCTCCACTCATGTCCTAATTATATTTCAACACACTGGGTGCCTGAGTTTTACTGCATGAACTCATTCAAAGAAACAGAAGTAAAGATGCTTTTCTACTGAGAAAAGTTTACTGAGGTTTTGACAACTTTAAGTTTTGTTCAATCAGAAGAGAAGCACGAGGTCTGTGAGATCTAGAATCTACTCCAGCCACATTTGCCAGGGATGAATAGCACAAAGTTTTCACTTCTGCAAACAACAATGTAACCCAAAGGTGATGCATAGATGTCAATGGGATCCAAATACTGGGGATGAGTGACTGCAGATGTGGCCAAGACACAGCTAAGCTGGAGTGACAAAGTACAAACTGAGTTTGCAGACAGCAATGAGAAGGAACACCTAGAAAAACACTGAGAGAACATATATTTTGCTCTGGAAGAAATCTGCAGCCTGAAAAAGAGATGCACTTCCCTCTTTCATTTCTAGTGATACTTCCCAACAGTAAGAAAAAACAATTTTGTTAATGCTGATTGATAGCATCCAGCATCTAAAATGTAATTCAATCATGTTAGTCATCTTTATCAAATTAGCTGTGAAAAAAAATGTTAGGATTTCCAATTTATTAAGCCCAATACTCTAATGTGCCTCAGTCATCCCTACTCAGCTGAAGGCAGATTAACATCCATTTTTTAAAAACTTCCCACATGAATATACCAAGATCTGCAAGTCTGCAGGTGCAGAGAATGCGTGTTCTTAACTCTCTCTCTGAAAGCTAACCACAGACAGAAACCTTACCAACTAGCTTCAAACAAAAAATAGGCATTGCATCAAACTAGAACAGAACTTGCAGCCTTCTCCCACACATACCTTCATCTTCCTCAAATTCAATCTCATTTGCTTCATCAACAAACTCTGTTAAACCAAGAATTCCTTGGAGACGCTTTTGTTTTGCTTTTATCTTCTTCAGCTGTTGCTCCTTCAATGAGAAATAGTTACATAATTTAAGTTTTAATCTGTTTCATAAACTTGCTATCCTTTTAAGCAAGACTTAAATTACTACATTTGTAGTACTTTCAACCAGAATCTCATATTCAAATGTTTACAGTATCAGGATTGAAACAAAAAAAAGTACAAAAAAGTGTCACAATACCTGTAGGGCTCCAGCCCACAGAAGACACACAATTTTGTGTGTATGATCATCTTACCATATATGTACAGTAAGATCAGCCTGTTTACACACACAAATTTCATATGCACATTGCACATTTTCATTTACATCTCTTAAGGTCTTTCTGTGGATGTGTTGATTCTAGTGACTGAAGTCCATAAAGCAGATTGCTGAGATGCACAGAGAACACCAAAAGTTTTGTTTATGACTGCAAGACTGGGTTAATGATTACTAAGCCACAAAAATCAGCTGTAAGATTTACTTATCATCCTAGAAATTATGGAATGTTTTGTCAGAAAGAAACTAAAATTGTAAATCAGTCCAACATCCTGATATATGTTTGTAGATGGTTAGTCCAGGAGTGGTCACAGCTAATTTAACAGCAAAAACTAAAAAGTCAAATTACTTCAAAAAATCATTGTTACAGATGCTATAAGAAGTTATTACTGCTATGAAAATAATTCTTCTGTTATACCTTTTATCTGATTGTAATATCCTCAACTGTCTATTTACTGGTGATGTTATGATTCCTTAGTGTTTCTAACTATCATTTGTGAAATAAAACATTCCAACCAGTAAAAGAAAGACACGGGCAATGTAATCTTCCACCTTTTTTTTAAATACTACAACAGGAAGAATACTAAGCAGCACTTCTCCATGCTCAAGACCAGATTTAAATACATTGCCTGCCTCCATAGGAACACTTTTATAGATTATAGCTTCTAAATTGACAATTTTTTCTTACACATCAAAGATGGTTAAGAATGAACTTGCAACGAGGTCTGAACTTTCCTTGCAACTAACACTTGTGTAAATCACTTCAAGCAATATGAAAACAAGCAAAATACAGTGTCCAATTACATGATCATTTTTTATTGGTAAGTCTGGTTTAATGCATTTCTTCCTACTACTTCGACCTAGTAGTTCCTAGTCCTGTGCCACTGTTCAATACTGTCCTCATCACTCTCTTAATTGGCTGAATTATAAGCAGCGTTATCCACCCTGAAATTATCGAGCAAATGAGTCAGCGATAAACAGCCTGAGAATGGCCTGTCTGAGGGCAAAGGACAGTAAGTTTCATGGTCAGGTTTATCATTAGAGAAAATTTAAGGCGAATTTCCAGCAGACAGTGACCTGATCAAGGTGCTACATTCCTGACTAGCAGAATTTTCCCTTTTCTCAAATCTCCTTTCTATTCCCAGCTGTAGAGGTCTATTGCTTAAATTACTCTGATGCCTCCTAGATTGCTCTATAGCTCCTTTAACTTACTACTCCTGCAGAAAAAAGCTGGAGCAGTTTCTGACAAACGGATGAGTTAAAGAGGCTCACAGAAAGGAATGATATGTACTGACAGAAGATGCAGCCTATGAAAGATGATTAAAGAAACGACCACAGGAAAAGACGACCATGAGAGCCGATACTTAGGTCAACTAGTGAACCATGCCCTAACAATGCTCTGCTAATTCTTCAAACACTGCTTCGAGGGTTTCAAATTAATGCAAATCCATCTTCTGAGCAGATCCTGGAACTTCAGTTTCACAGCCTGTTTTGAAACTTAGAAGAAAAAAAAATTCAGCTCTCGCTTGCACATCCTGAAATTAGTTATTTATATTTTTGGTACAAAATGAAACCACTTCAAAGGGAAGAAATAGCATTTTGTAGATTAACTGTGAACTATATAATTAAGAATTATATCACAAAATCCAAACCTTAAGAAAAAGTACAAGCTAACTATTGTCAGCAGGAAATTAATGTAATCCATTTACCTTGTTATATTTTTGCCGTTTAACAGAATCTAGTTTTCTGCTAATATTTTTGTTGTCAGCAGCTTGAGGTGAAAGTTCCTCAATTATTTTATTTATTTGTCTCAGAGATGTTGCACATGACCTGAAAAAAACAATAAGATTGCAATGTACTAGTAAACTCTAGAAAGAAAAACAGAACAATCTTAATTCAGACAATTTAGAAATTCCAGGAGATTTAAGGTTTTAAAAGGTCCAATGGTCTAAGTTTCTGAATAAGCATATTATATTTAAACAACACTGGAAATACTAAACACTTTAGAAACTTTTACATTGTAAAATATTTTTAAACTAAATTTTGCTATTAGTAAAATTCCAAAGAAAAGGAAACTGAACAGCTACAGTAATATTTAGCACTCAAAAGTTACAAGTCTGATGATGATGGTAAGCAAATGAGCAGTTGTTTTTATTATTCAAGGTAAACAAAACACAAAACAAAAATCTAAATGGGAAATCCCACGTTTTCAGTTTCTAAAATGCTTTTTAATCATCTGATGCCATTATATAAGGAAGCCTCCATTTTTTACCTTTACAATGTTTCTGTTATACCAAAGGTAGATTACAAGATAGAAATGCAATTTCAGGAAGACAGACTAGCTCAAAAAATTAGCAGCACCTCAACATTAGATTTCCCTTACTCACACATTATCATTTTTCATGTTTCCATATACAATACAAAATTCAAGTTGAACAACACGCTATAACCTCTTATCATGTTTAAGCTGTTGAATTTATTTGCAAGGAAGAAGGCACTGCTATCAGAAACAACAAATCTAGGTTTGTTGATTCAAATAGCAAAATGTTTCATAAGGATACACAAATTAGCATCTCAAAGCATTACAAAGATAGTCAAAGAAAACTCTGCACAACACCAGCAAAGTGGCCATTATTCCCCTCATACGCAAACTGAAGCACTACAGAAGTCTCAGTTGCCATGGAGGAAATTGTTGGGCCAGATATATCTACAGCTCTAAACTGGATTCTAACACTGTTATCCTTCCTATGAGACATATTTTACCAGCTCTCCAGCTATCACTGCCACCTTCACTTCTCCACTCTCTTTCAACACTTTTGAACCACCCCATCCCCTTTCTCTCTCTTCAGTTTTGCCGTTTTGAACTATACCATCCTCTCTCACATCTCCTAACTTTTGGCTCTTGCTTCCTTGGCCCTTGGGTCTCCTGACACATATCACCACTGTCTTCTTCCACAAGGCTTCAATTAATAGAACTCTGGGATTTAAAAAGGGTTTAACTTCAAACATTTGTGTGTATGTTATGGAATCATGCAGCTTCTACCATAAACTTTGTGCAAGCTACTCAAAAACTACCTCTTGCCTGATTTTTTCTCTAGTCACGGTTTCACTGTGCTACAGGATTTTAACCAACTCTACCATGCTCTACTCATGTCTTTAGTTTTGTTAGTCCCTCTGCTCAAAAAGTCAGCTATACCTGTTAATTTTCTCAAAAATCAACTTTTAAACTCCCACATACGTCTTATGCAGACAAGGTTCTACAAGTCTGCATAAACCATTTGCATCCCCTCATGCAAATCTCATTTTACAACTTTCAGTGAAAGATAAGAAAAATCAAGGCTGCTTCTTAAAATAAAATGGGAAAACATAAACCATTTGACAGTGCTGTGCATCACTCTTTAAATAACCACATAACCTAACTGTAATGATTACACTGCTCCTTTCTTCCTCTCAATACCATCTTACTCATTATTTTCTTCTGCTCTATAACATCTGAAATTAGATTCCAGTTTTGCAAACATATTTAATTTCACACTCCACACCCAAGCAGGAAAATTAATGAAGTATATAAAATTAAGCAGAAGAGCTATGTGAGTTCACCCACGTAACAGGCCTACAGCACTCCTGAGCACTAAAAATTCACCATTAGTGCAACACTGTGAAAGATACACAGAATTATTTACCTGCGACAGTCCACACAGTAACTTTACAATGAGACTAGAAACAGAAATGGAGATCAAAAGTCCAAAGATTAGAGACTCCTACCCCTCGGAGTCTCCTACTATCAATACACCTCATTACTTACACATTTGACTCTTTCAAGGTGCCAGTAAGTACTTCTTACAAGCACTTGTGATAAGGTTGTTTTGGTTGTGGGACATTCATGAGATGGAGTTATCCAAGTTACAGAAAGCACATAACCAGAAGTGAGGAAGTGACACTTTTTCTGACTATAATTTTGAATAACAATATAATTAATGCAGTTCTCCCCTGCCCAGAAAGCAGACGTGAATCTTGGTAAGGCAGGAGACAAAACAGAAAAAGGAGATGCACTGTACTCTACTGCCCTGATGCATGACTAGATTAGTCAAATAAGAGCAATGAAGCACTGTCTGACATGAAAAATACCTTCTCCTTTTTTAAAAGTTGAGTGACTCCAAAGAGTACATGTGATTCAGAGCTTTCAAAACATCTTTTCCTCTTCCAGATTTTAAAAACATGAGATACTGAGTCTCATTGGATGGTCAGTAACAGAAAGGAACAATAAGAAAGAACACATCTTACCTTAAGTCCTCCAGTACTGAATCATATTCTTTCGATGCATTAGCTATTTTTGCTGCTTTATTAGCTTCATTAATTGCGTTATCTACTTGCTGAAGAACTCCCTGCTCCAACACATCCTGGTCATAGACATCAACTCCTAAATCTTTGAGTTCAGCTGCATGTGCAGTACACGAGAGAGACTGAATCTGCTGCCTGTTGATCTGTAAAAGTGGATGTCCTCTTCTGGGCACCTCCAAAGGAACAGCCATGGAAGTGGAAGGCTGACTGTCAGAGTTGGGAACTCCGATACTATTGCCCGCGTCCTTGTAACAAATACCATCTTCTTGTTCAACTCCCAATTCCGCATCATTATGCAGGCAATTATTACTTGAAGTAGCAGCAGAGTTTTGTTCTTGGATACAGTCTGGCAGGTGGCTGTTGTCTGTTGGCATCTTCTGCTAAAGGGCAACAAGGAAGAAACACATTGTCATAAGAACATTCACACATACAAATCTCCGCATGAAGACAGCGCCCAAATAAAAATAAGCGAACCAATAAGCACATTTATGAGAAATTGGTATTTCTGAACACCTGGTAGTCTACTTCTCTATGAGTCCTCCCCACAAAGGCCTCTCCAGCTTCCACAATCAAAAGAAAATGCAGCCAAACCCTCTTAGAGACAACTGAGCCTAACCTGTCTGGAAGATGCTGATACGAAAACAAGAAAACCTCTAAAAATTACTCTTCCTGCCAGGCAGTGAATTCAGCCTTGTGTGTAAATGGTCATGCTCCAGAAGACGACGCAACACAAATATATGCAACTTAAGATAACCAAACCCCCAAAATACAAGTTTTTGAAAGGGGTTAAGACTTGCAGTGAAAGCACTGATGAGGATAGTTGGATGTAAGCTTTAATTTGTCAAATCAGCTTTAAAGTGAAACATAAAGCACCCTAGTTCTCAGGAAATTAACGCTGGACTGACATATTTAGGCAAGCCTGAAGCTGGTACGGTTCAGCACCTTCAGGATGAAACTGTCACCTGAAAGGACGTTACTTTTCACCATTTTCGTGGAGAAACAAGTGCTACTGACTTGTAGAAAGGCATTAATAACGCTGGTGGGCTTCTGCAGCAGCCTGTCCCAGCGGGGCAGCCCGCGGACCCCGGTCCCGCCCCACCGGGCTCTCCCACCCGCTCCGAGCCGGCCAGTGCCCCGTACGGCCCACACCGAGGTTCCCCGCTCCAGCGGCGCCTCACCCACCTCTCCCTGCGGGCGAGCCCGGCCCGGCCCGGCGCCGCCGGACGGAGGCTGTCCGCGCCTGGGATGGCAACGCGAGGGGCTGCGGAGGGCGCCGCCTCCTCCCGGGCGGAACGAGGTCGGGATGGGGATGACGATAGGGATCGGGATGGAGATCGGGATGGGGAGCAGGGCCGGGAACTGCCCCGCCGGGCCGGGCCGGGCCGGGCCCGCAGCTGCTCCGCACGGCACGGCTCCGCCGCAACGCGCATGCGTCACTGCCGCACCGCCGGGGCGGGGCGCGGCGATGCGCGTGCGCAGGGGGCGTGTCTGTGTGGGCGGGGATGGGCGGGGACAACCGTGAGGGGGTAAATGCGTGTCAGAGCACACGTCGGAATGTTTTGTAAATTAAATGCTGAGGCAGGTAGAGGTTATCTCTTGGCTTCAGGGGACAATTTCTGGTTCCGTTTGGCCACTGAGTTAGTTTCTTCAGTTGCCTTTCGGTTGTTTTGCACCTCCTGTTCTTGAGGCCATCTTTTTGCAGTGAATATCTTGAAACGATGCAGGTTTAAGAAAGCGTATTACTCTTTTGTAAATTTTTCAAGGGTGTAGACAAGGCATGTGTAAGTGGTAGAGGCGTGATACCTTCACCTTTTCGTGTGTAATTCCAACAAAGTGCTGCAGACCAAGAGAGAAAGAACGCTTGCCCAGTAATGCACACACATTTGTAGTGTACCTCTAACCCAAAGAAATCCCATATCCTACTGATAAGTGCATGCAGAACTGTCACGTGTTTAGCAGTGGAACAGCAGAGGTGGTGTCTCTGTATGACGGGGTGTAATGTGTAATTATGAAAGTCTGAGGATGTAGGTTAGCATACAGAGGGAGAGAAGATAACTTCTGTTAGATTTTGGGTTTTCACCCTGCCTTTAGATATTTGTATACATTGATGAGATCTTTCTTACTCTTTAGGTTGTACAGACACAGCTCTTTTCAGCCCTTTCTCACAGGGGAGATGGTTAGGGTCCAGTCCCTACCCACCTCAGTGGCCCTTTGCTGCACACTCTTCTTAGTAGCCCCACGCATCTTGTACTGGGAAAGATGCTGTAGACACTGATAGTCTGACATTTCCTTAGCTGTGTTGCTACAGCACAGTGATGGAGCCCAGAGTGCTGTAGTAAAATGTTCTTGATAAATTAAGTACCCAGCGATTCAAGCATTTCAAACATCATTGAAGCTTTTTTTTTTTTCAAATTTGTGGCATACCTAACAGACCCACAGTGTCCTTACATACTTGCTCCAAGAGTAGTTCTGTTACTTTTCTCATAAGGGAGCACCACTGACAGTTTTCATAAAATGCCATATCCTGCCAAGTTCTCCATGTTGCCCAGCTCTCTATGTCAGATTATACAATTTGCTTTAATATCCACTGGTGTGAGCCTTAATGAATGATTCTCAAAATCATTAGTAGCTTTATTCTGAACTGCAATTTCACATCCTTGACTGAAGAGCTTTCTTCTCTTCTCTTTCATTCTCTTATTTGCTTCTTCTCACAGTGTCTGGAAGTCTCAGGAAAACGCAGTATGGGTTCTCTAATATCTCTAAGACCAAGACCCAAAAGTTCATCAGGCGAATAAAGCAGCGCTACATTGATAAACTCGTTTGTTTCCTTTGTTCAGTAATATATTACTGCAAATATCCTTTACTTAGTAGTTAGTGACTAAAATGAGGAGGCTTTTTTTAACCTTCGTTGTTTTAAGTAAAAGGAGTGATGCATGCATGTTTATCTTTTACTGAAGTACTTAATTGCATTTACCTTAGTTTTGTTTTCCTTTCTTTTCCTTCTTTTCTACACATAGATAACTGCTAGCTGCAGTGCAGGTATTCTGCTAGACCACTGGCAGCATGGTTTCCTGGGCAGGACAAGCTCTGCTTGTTTGGTTAGTTTTTTTAAATGTTCTTGATGTAGCCACTATCTTCACCCCTCTTGTATGCAAGCATTAGTGATGACAATTCCTGTTGGAGCTGGTTCTGGCAACTTTTGATATGCTGATGTTATGCTCTTTTACTTGAACTAGCAAGACTGGGAAATTAAGCTGTGTGGGCATCTTCCCTTTCTATCAGCCTTGCGGGGTTATTGGGAAGTATCCTGACAGACCATGTGAAGGAGCAGCTCAGAGTTCAGTTGCTGGATTTGGAGAGCTGTGAGGAAAGGCAAACAGACTTCCAAGGAAGCTCAGATACAATAACAACTTGGAAAGGAAGCAGTTTGTTTCTGTAACTCAGAACTGGCTAATGAAAAGTCAGGTTTTCTAGATTATGGGCAGTGATGAGGGGAAAAGGGACAGTGGTTTAATTTTTAGTCCATCATTTCTGTTCAATTTCCTACTCTGAAAAATTATCCCAAGAGTCATGGCCTGGGAATTCTCTGAGAAACACATCTCAGTGATGTACCCAGTATAACCAGTAATAACCTGCCATGTCTAAGTCCCTGTTTCTTAGCAGGAGATGATCCTCTCAAGTCCCTTGTTCATGAGAGCCTGATTGTGCTATTAAGGGTGTGCCCAACTGGCAGTTGGCCAAATCTTCATTCTTGCTTTTTCAATTAGACATTTCCTTTACAGATTTTAGTATGTGTTTTCCCAAACTGAAGGCTAAGGAAGGACTTGGTGACCAAACGTATTTATGGATTTTGTTCTGAGGAAATTCCATACATGAACTATGACTGATTGCAATGGAGCAACTGCACAGAAAGGCTTGGATTGACTGTCTAAGAAAAAAGTAATCCGAACCACTACATTTTCAGGGTTAAGTGACCCCAGGATTTGAACATCTTCTTTGAGCTCTCATCACACCAGTGTTTACATGCATTAGGATGACCAGAGATGCCTGAGCCTCAGGCATGTGACTACTACTTTTATTTGTGAAGCAGTCCCAGTGGATGTAGTGCTTTGCTAAATATTTAAAGATGTTCTTTGTCCCAAAGTGCTTAAACGTAAGATTTTAATTTATTCATAGATTGATAGAGCTTAAGGCCAGACATGACCATTAGATCATTTTTTCTGACCTCCTGTGTGACATACAGTAAAAATACTCAGTCAGAAACTTATGCATCAGGCCTGAGTCTTGGGGCTGAGGTAGCACAGATGATTTAACAGGACATCTTATTTTGATTTAAGTACACTGAACAGCAGAAAATCCATTAAATGACTTGGTAGATTGTTCGAGGAGCTAATTCCCGTGCTATCTTTCATGTAGCCTGAGACACACTAGCTAAAAAAAAAAAAGAAAAGCCATGTGTTTAAGTGGCTGGTCTGTTCAGTATAGGGGAAGGAAAGACTTCAATGGAATTTTGGAATAAGGCTCAAACATAACTTTGTAAAATCTTGAGGCTGAATTTCAGGAGAACAAACTTCTCTTACCTGCTTAGAGGTTTGCAATGGGATGGACACCACAGGTTTCACCTAAAACTTCCTGAAGCAGTTATGTGCTTCCCTGTGCTATGGCTATTCCTAGCAATGCTACTTTTACGGCTGAGGTGATCAGCTGGGTACACTTGTCCTGCCTGAGGCCAGCGTAGAAGCTGAAAATCCCAACACTGTGCTAGAGGGGTCAGTTAGTCAGGTGTGCAGTACCCTAGTGCCCACAGGCAGCACTGTTCTGCCAAAAAAAAAGATGGCAATGGCAGATTTTAATGTATATCAGTTTATCTTCTCTATTTTCCAATCCTTTCCTGATGAAGTATCAGCTGTGGGTCTGAGCCAACACCCTAGGAGATTTCTGTGCTGGTGGTAAAAATGCTATACACTGAGGCTCCCTGATACTTTTAAAGCAAAATGCCAAAACTGTGAAGTTGTGATGAGAATAGATAATAAATGATTTAGGGGCTGCATTACTTCTCAGGAGGGCACAGAATTGCCAGCAGCATTGGCAGAAATGGGAATTCCATCCACAGTAATAAAGCATCTGTATCTCTTTGTACCAACGAGTTGAATGGCAAGTATCTCGCAGAGCCATGCCAGTGTAATAAACCTAATATATCAACCTAAGAGAGATGCTAAGCTCTTTGAAAATAATTGTGTACTTGGCAAGCAATAACTGTTACTCTTTATATTGCAGAGAAATAAAACAGTTTTTTCCCTCTCTCACTCTCCCTGCTGTGGTGCATTTAAGAAATTAAATGCAGAAATCTACTCCTAATGCACTATTAGATTGAAAAAAATCATGTCTGCAAATGGGAACAAATTGCAGAAGTAAAAGCTTCTCCTACCACTTTTCTGTGGTCACCTTTTGTATTTCCAACAAATATTGTTGGACTATGGTTCACATGTAAGGAAGTTCTTCATAGTATGAAATTTTTCAGAAAGCTCCATGTTTGTGGTTATTTGGGCTGTATGTTTCTCCAGAGGAATTAAAAAGCAACTTTCTAGATGAATCTTTCTAGATGAATCTAGATGATTCATGCTTGTAGAGGCCTGAGCTTGCAGACAGATCTTTGCTTCATGTGTGTCTTTGCTATCTATCTTTTATAGCTTTGTGTACACAACACTTTTTAAGGCCCTGAGTAAGCATATAGTAGGATGTTGGCAGAGCAATTGCATCAGTCTCTGCAGGCAAAGAGGGAAGTTGAACCTGGGAGTTTATTGAGTGTTTTCAAGCCAGCCTTTCACATTTCGCATACTTCATAGCTGTTAATCGTAAAGCTTTTGACAAGACTCTGACCCTTGGATCCCAGAACCAGGATCTTCTAAAGCCATCTTAGCCAGGCAGCCATAGGCTGCTGCTTTCTCAGCTGCTGACCACCTGTGCTAGGTCTCCTTGCAATGACTAGCACCTGGCATGATTGCTAAAGCTTGCTGACAAAGTCCTGCTAAGACTGAACTGTTGGATGGTGCCAGGAAAAGAACAAGCATTGGAGTACTTGAAGGTCTTTCAACTCAAAAACTGCACTGGCAGCGAGATCCGGTGGTGGCCACCTGCGGACTTTAACACTAGAGGGAGGCATCGCCTAAAAGAAATTGCTAATGCTTCTAAAATAGTGCAATTTAAAACGATTTATGTCTTGGATAGGAACAAACCACTGATTTCTTTTTAAAGCCTCTGTTTTTATTGGAGTACATTATGGGAGGCCTCATTTGTTGCTGAGAACACTCTTGGCCAAAGTGAAATCCAACCCTCCTGATGAGGCGGGCAGATTCAGCCTGTGCTGCTCTGCTTTATCTTAGCTGGGGTCTCCTGGGACAACCTTTTGCTCTGAGCCTTGAGGTAGTGCAGCCTCTATAAATAGCCTATTGCTGAATTCTTGTGTGAGCATATTTTGAAGGTTGTGCCAAAGGATAAAGTCTTGCATTGTTTTAGTTCACTTTAGACTGACACATTCAAGCAGATTTCACTGTCTGGCCTCAGTTTGTACTCAGAGCAGAGCCCAGGAAGATGAAATGTCAGTGCCTCACTCTGTATTTATTACTAAATAGCAGTTCTATAAGCAAAATAATAGGGTTTCACATAATGATCATGGCTGTGTAGGAATAGCTGTGGTCCCTGAGGAGGTTTTCTCTCTCCCTCTTTACCACATTAGCTCATCCCGTTGCAGCATGGATCCTTTACCGTAAAAAGGGGAGGTAACACACAGCTCCCTTGTTCATGTCAGGACTTCCATCTCTGTAGACTGCATTTTGCTGGGTTGCACAAAAAGACCATAAAAGAATGTGAATAGTTATTTGAGGGTTTCACAGCAGTTGACAGTAACTCAGAGTTGTATGAAGCATATATTGTACTGACTAGAGAATTGGAAGTTACATTTCTGAAGTAGGGACCATGTAGCTGAAAATCCTGCAAGTTAATTCCAGCAAAGGGGGTGAGGAAGTATGATTACCTGTTATTTACCCCACTCCTTATTGTCAAGAATAAAGGTGGTGCATGGAGAAGGATAGCGAGGTAAGAGGAAGAGCCCAGGAACTCTGGTTATCCTCACCAAATCTTTCAATGAGTTCTGTTCAATGGAGATGCTTATTCTAGACTTTTATTGGCCTTGCCTCAGCTGTTGAGCACAGCTACACCTAGCAGGGAAAGGTGAAAAATGTGGTCTGAGTCAGTCTTGTCCAGTCAGGTAGGAGGGAACAAAACACTGCTGAGGGAACAGGAGGGGCAGAGCTGAGATGTTCAGGTGGGGAGAGAAACAGATGTGAGAAAGAAATGTGTACATGGGGACCAGAGAGGAAAGAAGAGTGAAGAGTGAGGGAATGGCGATTATGAAATCTGGGGACCAGAATTAATTGCTGAGCAGGGCACTGCAGAGGTGGCATATGGGTGGCTGTTTCAAGTGAACTTAAATCTTTGTGAGGTATAGCAGGCATGCTGATGAGCTCAGGTGCTCTGAGATCACTGTGAGGAAGGTCTTGAGAGATAGAAGGTCTGTTGTTAGAAGGTGCAAGTTACAAACACTTCAAATGGATTACAGGAATTTAAAAAAATAATAAAATGTGTAAATTACAGCTATAAAGACTCTATTTGGAGTTACTAAAGATGATCCATGAATTTATCCTTTAACAAGCAGGTTATTATATTGTTGATCCTTTTGGCAACACTTAAAGTGTCCTGAGTCTCTGCTGAAGCAGGACTTGGTCCACTGTTCCTGTTGGATCATACTGCTCCATCTCAGCCCTAGACTGCTTCTAATAAAGGAACTTTCACACTATCTGTCTGCAGTTTCATTCTGTTGAATCCCTTGGACACCTCATCATCTGTGTTTCTCACCAAAGGCCTTGAGATATATTTTGTTAAACAGCTAAGAGAAAATTGCTTTGGGAAAGCTGCTGATGTAGTTCCTTTTGCCTTTCAGAACATAATCCAGCAGACTTGTAGTTATTATAGCAGATCTCTGTTTAGAGCAAGGAAGATTTCTCAAGATGCTGTTTAAAACTTCCTGGTTTGTGCTGCAAATTGTTAATCAGTCCATGACAGCATAAATAAAATTAGAGGGTTTAATTAAAACTAATGAATGAGTGAATGGAGAATACACAGCATGTTTCACTTGTAGTGCACTAGTGCTGTGAATAATTAAAATGTCACAAAGTAGGAGATGTCTTAGTAAAATTGTTGAAGCTGCAAAAATAGAGGCCCCTGCACTTTGGTAGTTTGGGAAGGTTTTGCTCTTCAAATTGGTTGAAGTATTTTTATATAAGTTAGAGGAAAGAAACAAAAATACATACAACTCTGATTTTTATTAGTATGGAGTCAAAACTGGAAGCTTGGTGCCAAACAAACCCTATTACATTTTGGATTGGTTTGCATGTCTCTGAAGATCTGTGTTCATACTATATTAATCCTAAAGCTGCATCACTCAGGGGATTAGTTTCTTCTTTTGACTCATCTGTGACTCTATTCTTGCAAAGTAAACTAATTATTACAGGTTATTATATTGTTGATACTTTCTAATGTTCTATCTTCTCAAATCACAAGCATTCTTTTGATTTAAACCCAAACCTGAACCACAGCCTGAGCAGGATTTGTCATTGGCTCAGATTTGGTTTATGTGACATGGTCAAATAACAGGCCAAGAAACTAATTTTGTCTGGACCATTTTAAATAGATCCAGGGCACATGAGATGGGAATTAGAGAGATGAGGTGAAGAGGCTGATCAGACTGTTGTAAAGCTTGGGATTACATACTAGACCCAGAGTATAAATTCTCAGAATAATAGGAAAACATCTTCCATCTTTCTGCTGTACAGTGGCTTGCTGTTGTCTGTGATATGATGACCCCTCTGTGTCTTATTCTGAGGTTGGTATTATGTCTGGACTTTCCCCCGGATCTATTCTTCTGACTGTATGACAGTTTCTGAGGCAAGAATCCTGTTGGAGCATGAAATAGGATCTGGATAAATGTTCTGGCTACTGACATCACTGATGAGATAATAATGCAGCCTGCTTTCTGTGTCAGAATGACCCAAAGTGAGCATCAGTGAGGGGCCTTCCTCAGTGTAGGGATTTAACTACATGTATTGAGAGATGTAAAAGGTACCATACCTCCATCAAAGGCCTCTAGAGGCCGTGATATAATGACAGGCAGTATTGGATGCATGTTGGAGTGGGGTGAAAAGGTGAAGATCATCAATGTGGTGTCTATACTGTTGTAAAATCTTAGCTGTGTATCATGACATTTCTTAAGATGGCTTAACAAATAAATTTACTTTGATAATTTTCACCAGTTTAGCCTAGTAGATCAAGATGAGAAGAACAATGCAACTTCCAAGTGGCACCATGGTACCTATCATGTCCAGACTGTGTATACAAAACGTCACTCCTACCAATATCCATAACATATTCCCTCTCAATGCTTGGCTGTCTGTTTACCAGAAGATCAGACTAGATTATGATAATGTTCCCTCTGAGCCTTAAATGTTTAGAAAGAAATAAGTAGACTTTGTCAGGAACTCAAATGATTTACTAATGTTACATGAAATACCATTTAAAAGTATGGCATAACTCTAACCTGTTCACCATTGGCTTAATGCTTTGGCATTAAGAGGAGTGTGAAAAAAGTGTATCAAAAATGCATTTCTCTCAGAAGATAAGACTTTTGAAGAATATGGAGATTTTTACCATATATGGTAGAAGGTTTTTTTTCCATATGGGTTTTTGATTTATTTTGGTCCAAAATTACAATATTTTGGAAGCAGAACATTAAGAAACTACCTAAAAATCCCCTTATTTCTCCCTGAATCTCAGTTTGGATGTGTTTGAGTTGGAAGAAGTTATACTAAAGAAAATGTGTACCTTTCAATATGCTCCAAATCCCAAATATCTATACATTGTCAAAATAGACTAGATATTATGGCTCACCCGATAGCATTAGGAGCTGTGGTTACCCAGGGAAAAAAAAAAGTTAATAACAATCGGAGTTAATCAGGTATGCCCAATTCCTCACATAAATTATGCTGATTTATGTGAATTCTTTAAGGGTTGAATTAATAATTTACTACAATTTAACAAAAATCACACATACAATTGAAAAAATATCTTCCCACTGGTTACTCTAAGATTCAGTTTCAATTAAAGGGTTTGGTACTCATTTTCAATCAACCAGGGCTTACATACTGCTGCTGGTGACATCACTGTAAATCTGGGGTGAAGTTCTTATGAAGTCAGTGGCATTACTCCAGATTTACATAGATCTTGCCAAAAGCAAAATAGAGTCCATCAACTAAAGCATTCCCTTATCTTCAAAGGGAATTGGTTTCATCTGTAATAAAATTTCTCAGGGCAGCCTAGGCTAAGCCTAGTTATTTGGCTTCACTGAGCTGTTTTGTGTGAATGAATCTTTTTAGATTTGAGCCTAAAAGGTTGAAATCCATAAGCAACCTTCCATATAGCACTGGAGCAGATCCAGGCTCTATAGAGCCTCTGCTAAGATGCTTTTCATTAAGGCAGGATGAAGTTAAGGTTGCAAAAGTTTGTTGGGCTTGTTGCAAGAACACATGTAGAAACTGGTATTTCTTAAATTGCAGAGGCTGCCAAATATGATTACAATGTAGCTAGAAAGAGGCAGGCATGAGGTGTTTGGGACTCTGCATGCTGGTCTGTTTTCACAAGGGATAGTGCTATCTTTTTTTTTTTCCAAACATGGATCCATCAGTTACCCTATTGGTCTATTTTCTTAGTTAATTGTGAAGTGCTCAAACAGCAGAACTTCGGATTGAAATTCCTCAGTAAGTAGTCCCGTGTTTTTAACTTAGGTTTACTGATTTTAATGCTTGCTACAGGGTTGGATATATGTTGTATACTTTTAGAATGTAGGATCTCTGGCTTGTATTTTGCCATGTGGTTAGGTAACAACACCTTTGTTTAGGTATCTACAAAAGGTATTACTATGCTTTCCTTCAGGCCCCACAATAGGAACTATGAGCCAGTAAGCTCTGCTTTAAAATATGTGTCCTTGCTCAGTCCATTCAGCATGTTGACACAGTTCTCCCCCTTTCCTTTAGCTTGCTGAAAGAATAATACAGAGTAGATCTAGAATTAGATCACAGAGCCCAAGATTTTTTCTGATGGCAGTTTTGCATCCTTTCTGTGTATGGGAATGTTGGCATGGTGCTGTTTTCCCCCCTTGGTCACGTAGAATGTTTGATATTCCCAGAAATGTCTGTCTTACTGTGTAGTCACGTCTCTGCTGTTTGGCACGTGTAGGAAACACAGCACTCCCAGAACCGCTGGGTGAGGGTAGTTGGCTGCACCATGCAATGCACTGTCAGGAGAGGCTGGAGAAAAGATGTCTGAGGGTAGGCTGCTGACACCAATATGGCTTTGTCAGCATTCAGTATGCTTTCAAGATGAGCAGGCTGAGCTAGCAGATCTAGAAACTCATAGCTCCTGTGTCAGAAGGAAGCTTGCAAGACTTTTTTCAACATATACATGGACAACCAAGTAGTGAAGAAGGGATTTTTTCTTTGATTGAATGGGATCTACCGCTCATTGTTAGGGAAGCCTTTGTGTTTTCTGAACGTTTTGGATAAAGTTATGTTGTTTTACAGTCCTCTCTGTGGACTAGCTGGGAACATCATTCCTTTATAATTGGAAGGATTATGACAACATAAAAAACAAAAGTTAGACTGAATATAAAAGGACTTTATGACAGGTAAATTTATTACAGTTAAGTCAGCCTAAAGAAACATCAGAAGGCCTGTAGCATGACTTATATGTAGTCATAATATATCCAAACCTAGGAAAATAATGTGTGAGGACTAATCTTAGATTCTTGTATCTGAAAGATGAAGAAAAAGAACAGTAAGGAAAGTAAAACACTGCGGCAGAGGTCCAGAGGAGCTCAGTAATCTCCATTCTTGTTATGTAACTGGAATTGCCCTTCTTGCATATTTTGTGTTGCTGCTCACAGTATTCATCTGATTTTAGACTGTTTATGCCAGCAGGCCATGGAGTCATGCAGCTGTGAATCAACTCCAATAACTAGGGTAGGATCAATTCCTAATTCTATAAAGAAATCCTCCTAAAAAGGACAGGAGACCAAAGCTGGGTTTAATAGAGTCTTCCAGTGTACACTTCTACTGCACGACAGACAGTTGCCAGTGTCCCTGATACAATTTACACTGCCTCAAAACCACAAAGCTCAGCAAGTACATAAAGTGAAAGCGGTTTCAGAATGATCTGTGCTAGAGTGATTCCCTCCGCAAGAGGTCTAAGCTAACCCAAACTGATGCTTTTTACACAAATGATTACAAGGAGAAGCCAAAATTTTGTCAGACCAATAGCGCAAACTTAACATATTGGCCCCTTGGTGTCATTTGAAGAAAATTAATGCAGAGGGCCAAAGAGACAGAGTCTGCAATATGTAATGCTCTGGAGACATAGCTGAGATTTTGTTCCTAGTGTAGCAGAAATAAATCCTTGTGGCAAGTCATAGGGGAGAAATAAGACATGTGCATAAGTAAGATTAATCAGTAGAGCCAGCTTCTATCTCATGAGTCATATCTGACATCAAAAAGGCCGAGGTTGTTTGCATGTTAAATTTGTGCTACTATAGGAAAGGAAAAATAACAAAGAATCTCTTGTGCAAATTGTGTGTAGATTTGGATAACTTGTAAGCATTAGTGAGAATGAGAGAAAGGGAAGAAGGAGTGGGGGCTTCTCTTTCCTCTCTCAATAGAAAATGAAATGTGAAATCATGGTCCAAGTAAAATCAGTGACAATGCTCCTGTGGCTCTTAGAGGGATCAGATCCTGCCTATGGTTTGTACATTCTCGGTTACAGTGGAAGAGCAGATTTTCTCATTTACTCAGGTAAACTCTCAGACAACTAAGTGGGAATGATAACTGGCCAATGATCCTGATTCTCTCTGCAGAAAATGCTAGATCTGTTAAATCAAAGGCAAGAGAATTTTTCCTCAGTGAGGATCAAATAGGCTTTTGTGAACTACGATTGTGTGATTGAATAATGAGGGGACTGGGGAGAAAGAAGCAGTTACCCAAGTGCACAGTTGTGGCCCCCATGCTGCAAGTCCCCTGCTCACCTCCCCTTCCTGAAGTGACCTGATGCAGAAGTGCCTGTTCTCTTGTGCGCTGAGCCATGATGGCTCAGTGTGTGCTGCTTTGTCTACCTTTGCAGCAAACCAGTGTGCTAGCTGTCTGCCTCTTCTGTGAGGACAGAGAGGTGTGAAGGAGAGATACGGGGTTTCTGCAGCATGGTTCCCTGTTTCATTCCTAGATTTCCTGGCATAGTCATATCTTTTGATCCACTGGGCATGTTTTCGCTCTACATCAAAGACAGGTCTCCACAGGATGCAGGAGAAAGCATATCAGCAGAAACAAAAGGTGTTCTTTCTGGACATGAGGCAGAGATACTCAGTCTTGCCTTTTTAAAAGACTGTGTTGACTATGGGACAGACACAAGGACTCTATCTGTTTAATTCTCTTTTCTTGCTGGTCCCTTCCCCCATCAGTTTACTGGGTCATACTTTCAGAGCTTAGTGCACTTGTTGGGCTCAAGCCACCCTCACTGTTAGCAAGGGGAGGGGAAGTGCTTCCAGTATCACAGAGATGACTGTCAGTCAACAAAGGACTGCACTTCCTCCTGGAGAATCTCATTTCAAGCTTCTGCCCAGGTTGTGCAGCTCAGTGATGCTCCCACATAGGTCCAAGCCTTCAAGGCACAATCTGGGTCTATTAGTTTTGTGCCAGTGGATGTCTAGGCAGGTTCCCCTAGGATTGAAATGAGAGACCTTCTGTGCTGAAAACACTTGGGTCTGTCCAGACCGAGCTAAAGTGGGCTCTGCAATTAAGGTTAATGTGCTTATATCCTTGGGGAAATGATCACAGGGCTCGGGAGGAGGGTGAACAAAGACTGGCCAAAGACTAGAAATAGCCACATAGGTGTCAAGTGTTGGAAATGCTGGGCACTAGGGCAGGAAGGGGGGTCCCATTTAATTTCCATGGCAGGAATTGGTATGGAAAGCACTGTGGAAGAATATTTGTTGCTGCAGTATCAAAACCAAGCTGTTAAGC
Source organism: Sclerurus mexicanus (assembly GCA_013396755.1). Lineage (NCBI taxonomy): Eukaryota > Metazoa > Chordata > Aves > Passeriformes > Furnariidae > Sclerurus > Sclerurus mexicanus. The sequence continues at coordinate 198,418 of VWZF01003190.1, forward strand.
TGGAGTTTTGTCTTGCTGTCTGTGATGAAAGTGCTGTCTTGCTGTCTTCTGGCAGAAGGAAGGCTGACACTTCAGGAGAACTTTTTCCCTCTCTGTTCAAATACATTTTTCACTTGCCAGTTTTCCCAGAACAGGAAAACCAAGTGATACTCTAATAGAGTTTAGGAGATCAACCACTGCACAGGCAAAATGGGACTCAGTGGAATAACGTCAGAAGGAGAAAAAATGCTCTGCTTGTGCCACAAACTCATCATCATTTGAAGCACTTCCAAAGGGTTTGGATGCTGATGTCATTAAGGAGGAAACAAGAACCCACAGGGTCCTACTAGATGGGAAAGATGGGGAAGGTGCAGCGGGGCTGGCTGATGAGCCAGTGGCAGTGGCAGTGCCAGCAGACTGAGCAGCCCTGGTCAGCTGGTTGGCTGGAGCATAGAGCCCTGCCCATGTTTTGGCTGCGTGCAGAGTGCCAGGCTCACTCCCTGTGTATGCATTTACAAGGCACCACTGCCCAATTTATTTGGATGCAACGGGATGCTTTGTGAGCCTTGACCCACACTGGCATGCAAATAAGAGAGCTTTTTAAAAGCAGCAAGCCTTAAGGTGAGCCCTTGTGTATGTGGGAGCTGTTAGTGTAGGAATGTACTAGCAGTCCTGCTGCTCGCTCATTAAGTATTTTGAATAGAAAATTCAGACGAGGCACTGGCCGCCTAGTGCATTACTAGATAAAAGATGTAAAGATTGAGTTAAGAGTAAGATTATATATCAGTCATTTAAATGTTAAAATCATGTTGTAATAAGCTATGCAGTTCCAGGACTTATGCATACAGATTATACTGGCAAGACAACCTGTCATGTTAAGAACATACAATTGAAGTTTTTGTCTTCAAATAATGAGGATAAAAACATGATCGAGACTGAAAAATCCCTGTACCCCAGCCCTGCCCTGCAAGCTGTGAGAAGAAAGCCTCACTCATATGGTTAACACATGGATTTGTGCAGCAAATGGACCTGTTAGCTACCCTGGAGTTTATTTCTTTGACTGCATTGAGGCACTCTGTGCTCCTTGGCGGGAATGAATGGATGAATGTGAGTGCTGATAAACTTACCTGCTCCTGGAGTCCCTGCATAGTGCAAGTGCCTTGGGACAGAGTACTTACCCTGCATTAGAAAGTTCGGTGACTTGTGCCTCTCTGTTTTCTGGTCTAGCTCTGTATTGTCTCATAGCAGAGACATCCTCTGCTCTGCAGCTGTCATAACACTTGCAAACCACCCACTCTTCACAGGAGCAATTACATGTAACCTAACTCCTTGCCGTATGTGCAAGCTGATCTCTCCCACTGCCCTAACTCAGGCTCCAGAATCCCTTTGTTTTGCAGCGCTGTCACCTCTATAGCAATCGCAGCAGACCAGTTTCATTATTTTCCAATTTGTGCTCTGGGCTCTGAGACCTCAGACCTGCTTGCCCTCTCCCAGCGGAATTTCACTTAAGCACCTCAGACTGGGTGCTGTTTGCTGGACATTCCCTTGCCTGTCTACTTAGGAGTAACTTATTGATTTATCTTTCTCCTAATTGTATCAAGTTATTTGTCAGCCATAATTTTTGTTTCTGATTTAATTGTCTCCTCTCTACTCTGCAGCAGAAATTTGCCATAGCATTTAGCTTATTGGCACTGATTTATTTGAGCACTTGTTGCAGTTTACCTCAGCCTGCCTTTCCATCCCTGCACTGCTGCATTCCTTACTGTGTCCTGGGCCAGTTTGAATGGGGATCACGTGGAAGAGCTCTGACGAAAGAGGACTCCTCTCCCTCCCATGAAATCCAGTTAGGTTTGTATTGTTTCATTCTGTGCTTTTAGGTCAGGAAATTTGCCAAGATGGGCAGACCTTTGGGGCTGCAGTTTTTCCCATTGTTAGATTTACTTTCTCATCCAGTGTTTGATTTGAGGTGAGATGTTCTGATCGAAACATCCATTTTAGTTCAAACCAAAACATGGTCTGTACTGGCTATTTGATTCATTGATATCCCAGATAATGAGTTCAAAATTATCGCTGGTAACTTATTTATCCAACTTAACTCTGTACAGCTTCTGCAAAAAGTCTTTGGAAAACTACTGGAGCTGGAAATGCTCCAGAGACCACATGTGATGGAGATGGTCCTCCTGTGACTCACTGCTCAGGCAGTTCAGAGCTTTCCTCATGTCCAGGTAGAATATGAATTGCTGGTGTTGCACTGGAAACTGAACTTGTGTTACCTCCAGTGGTGTCTTTGCTGTGGGGCTCTGTGCCTCTTATGTTTGTACCACAGCCAGGTCCCTCTGACCTTGCTGGAGGTGGACACTGTGTGGGACCTTTCAGACTATTTGATTTCTAACAAATTTTTCCAGGACAGCACCAATGCCATGGAGTTTGGTGGTGACCTGAGTCAATCTCCTTGGGTTCAAGGACAGCATTAATTTAGTTTTTATGCCTTCATCATGTTTCTAATAAATGCAACTGGCAATTAGGCAAAAAGTAGTGAAAAGCTACTTAAGATTTCTTTCCTGTTTCTCTGGCCGGAAGTGTTAGCCAGCTCTAATAAAAGTGTTTCCCATGGAGCTGTGTTTTGCATTAAAAGTAGGATTCATAGGCCAACCCTTGAATTCTAAACTTAGGCATCTATATAGAGATAGTCTAAAGATAAGACCAGCTTGGAGTAGGAATCCTCAGAAACATAATTCTGCAGTCAAAAATACACTTTCTGGATAAGACAGCCATCTGTGGGGCTGTTGACAGTGTCACAGAAATAGACACTGATGTAGGCTAGCCCTCTCCTGCCCCTTCTGTATTGAGACACACAGGAAAATGCTATTTTGTGCATGGGGAGGGAGAGGCCAAAGGGCTGATGAATTTGTTCAGTGCCACACAGAGGCAACTGACAGGTGCCAGCTTGAGATTGGTTTCACCGGTCTGGGATGCTGCTCATTTGTGGGATGTGCCTTCGGGTGAGGCAACAATGGCAACAGAATCAGAAAACTCCGGTAGCTTGGTTGTGCCGTGAAGTCACCAAACCTAGAGGTCATTGTTGGGGAGGAGAATTACATTGAAATAAAGCATCAAGACTGCCTGTACTGTCCTCCCCTAAGCAGCTAGTCTTTGGGTCACATTCGGTCAAGCCAAAATTTCTGTCTGACATGCGAAAGAGCTGCCCACACATGGGTCTGTGGGTGTGTGATGGGTTGGAGTGTCCTCCCACTCTCCATGGCTGGGCATGTCCTGTGGAGCGTGGCTGTGGAGCTGCCAGCAGCTCACGGCGTGCTGCCTCCGGCTTAAGTTCTAAAAACCGAAAAGAAAGCAATCCAGCCATTTATTATGGCCAATAGATGGTGCTCTCCAGCTGATTTTCTGTCTTAAGTGGGAGTTTGGCAATGTTTTTCAAGCAAGCCCTTTTGCATTGTTAACTCCAGTAAATCATTTCTGGACTGGGTCGAACTTCCCAATTATGAAACTTTTGGAAACTCTCTTCAGAGCAGGGCTGATTGATTAGGCAGATTTTTTTTTCCATTTGCAATTAAGATTTTATTTAAACTTAAACAATGGTGAAACAACAAAAACCATTGGGCCACATGTACAGTGGGTCGCTGGCAGCCTGACAGCTTATGACTCTTAAATTATGCAATGATGACCTAGTACCAAATAGGAATAGAGCATGTTCATAAATATACTATCAACTAGGAATACAGCATGTTTTTAAACTCCCTGAAGCCTTGAATAATCACCTTGTCACAAACTAATACACCCAGGTGGTAGGTATATTGGAGTAGAATAGCTCCTTCCTGGCACTTGGGACCCTTGTACTGGAGATAGAGTTTCACAGCTGATTTAAGCTATCTGACAGCTATGCTGTGGGTGAACAGGATGCTGTTGTGCACCCCTCTGCTGCCAGCTTGGTGTTTGCACCCTCCATGGGTTGGCAGTTCTTATCACAGAGTATTCTGAGTTGGAAGGGACCCACAAGGATCATGTGGTCCAGCTCTTAAGTAAATGGCCCATACAGGAACCAAACTCAAAACTCCACGTTATTAGCACCAGGCTCTAACCAACTGAGCTAATATCATGCAACTATTTCTCGATTTTACCTTATTTTATGAAGTTTTCTCTGACATTATTTTGTTAACACACTTTTGTTGAGAGGTAGTGTGTATGTCTCCTGCCCTTGCTCTTGGCTGTGTCATCCCATTCCCCTTCTTCCACCAATTTTGCTGTTTGTTACATCCATCTGTAACCTGATTCAGTTCACTAATGTAGGTGAAAATTATCAGTGGAGATTGTTAGCAAGACCCTTTCATTCTTTCAGCAACAATGAGCCTGGGAATCAGTTCAGTTTGCCAAGGGAACTGCAGTCAGAGCCTTCAGGAACCTGATTTTGCTCACACTGAGGTTGACAGCAGTATTCCACCTGACAGAGATGCCATAGGAGCAGTCCCTGGGCCCCAGTTTTGCAAGTGGTTATATGGAACAGCCCAGGCATGGGTTTTAGGTTCTTCAAATAGCTACCTGTTTTCTGTGTATGTCACCCTCAGGAAAGCAATATTTTAAAGGACTCACAGCTGCTTATGAGAAGGCAGTGTAACACAAGGGAAAGATGTGTTGCATCAAAGATAATGCTCTGCAAATGCTATGTCTGAGATTAACTTCGCAGCTGTCTCTTGATTTACTTACAATCAAGGGCATATGAGCTGCAACTTCCTTCCTTTGCTCTTCCTTGACAAAAGGACCTGTTTAATGTAAATCTAGGAATTATGACAGGACATTTCTTTATGTATTACTGGTGGTTTACATGGAGAGCACTCACTTGAATCACTCTATTGGAGGTGTAGAGCACATGCTCCTGCATTAATTCAAGAAAGAGTATCCAATGTGTTCAAGCTGGCAGGAGTTTCATATCAACTCTCCTTCCCCCAAAAGTGTTATCACAATGATCTGATGCATTTTTACTGATATAAAATCTTCCCCATATTACATAGTGGAAGGGAACATGACAGTAATTTGTTCTGGTTAATAACCAGAAGGCTTAGCTCGAAGTAAGTTGGGATGTAAGCAAGTGTAAACCACATGCATAGAGAACAGAGTCGCAAACTACTGAAGAAGTGCTTGAGGTTTCTTGTGCCCCTTTTTCTTCAAAACAAATAGAAGTTGAGAGTGCTCATCAAATCCATGGTGCTTTATTCTTCCACTGTGAAAGCGCAGTTATGAGCTGCTGAGAACAGGGAAAAGCCTTGCTTTGAACAGCATGTGTGGGAGCAAATGGAGATGGCTGGGTTGCAGTGATGTAATTTTGGAATGGGTTTTCTAGTGGCTGTTTTGAGCCAGATAAGCACAGAGTACTGTTTGTTTGTTAGTTTGTTCGTTTGTTTGTTTTACCCTTAACTCAATAGTTAATAATGAAAGTTCTTACCAAGGCTATCTTGGATTTTCCAGGACTGTTTCTCTTTCTTGTAGCCTCTGTTAACTAGTAAACTCAGTTGAGGTACATAGATTTATACTTTAGTTTCCATCTGTCTGCAAAAGTATTAGATCACAATGAATTTTTTCCCTTTATTTTTTTTCTCCAGGTTATCGCCGACTTGTTTTCATACCCAGACGTTTTGCATCTGCCTGGTTACTTTGTGATGTCCTAGAAGTAATTGGAATGATTCAAGGACCAAGAAAAGTTTATTGAGGGGAAGAGAATCAAGAAGGTTTGGGAAGGCTCAGGTCATCTGTTCAGAGGCAGATGTTAGCAGCAGTGTGTAGACCCAGAAGCTAGAGGGTGCTGACAGCTGACTTGGAGTTGCATCTAACAGCAGAATTTTTCTAAATTATTGGATTGATTCCAGAAGGGGAACCCCAGCTCTGGTTGTCTCAGCAACACATGCAACCAGTCCTTAGCTCTGTGTATTTTTGCTGTTACCTTACAAGTTCACTTCTGCTGCTGTTCTGTGTCAGAAAGTTTAATACATCCCAGAGCACCCCAGTCTGGGCACTGGAGGCTGTGTGTCCACTTTGCAGTGTTTGTTTCTCTGAAGCTGAGTGGGTGGTAGCCATAAAGAAGAGGCTTCACTAAAACCAGGGTGGTTTTGTTTTTCTCTGACATACTTCTTTCTCACGTGTAATTCAACAGAGTGTAAAAGCTCCTCTCACTGGAATACAGTTGGAAGGCATGGGGGCACATCCATCTTTTAATGAACCTCAGTCTTGACAGAATTTCACATGATGCCTGACACAGTCAGGCCAAGGAGGCTACAGAACTCTGCTTTCCAGAAAGCTGTATATAAGCAAGAGAAGCAGATACTTTAAGAACAGCAATTTTATTTTCTGCCACCTCATCTTCATTGAGGGTTATGTAGCTACTTGTCTTGCCAGCCCAACCACAGTTTGCCCTGGTGGGATCTAGCCAGCATGGAGCATTCCTGGTCTCCATGGACTGTGCTAGCTCAGATCCAGTGTCAACACACTAGATTTTATTGCTGCCATCAGATTTAGACATTTTGTTGAATCATCATATTTTTTTTACTAGCCAGGTGGGAATGGCCAGGATTACTTGGCTGCTATAGATCTTCTATCTGCCAATTATTTGTATGAATTATAGATATTAGCAGGTCTGCAAAAACAGTGGTTAAGTAGGGCTTGCTTTTTTGCAGCTCATTAAACCGTTTAGCGTTGCTTTACTCTCCAGTTCTTGTCATATATATAATAATCTGACCGTCTCTATTTGTCTAGAGCTAACCCTCGACCGAAATACAAAACAACCATGGCTTAGTCACAATTAGAGGTGCAGGCTATTATATTTATTTAATAGAAGGATCATGAATCTGGGCAGAGGAGCTTTTGGAGTGCTGTGGGAGAGGAACTTTTACAGCAAGGCCACCTTCTATAGTACATTTGAAGCAGTTACTCAAAAAATAGGTATCAAACAAAAAGAATTGACTGTTCCCCAGATCCTAAAAAGTCCCAGCTACTCCAGACAAGGCCATGAGTAGAAGTGTGATCCTTTCACTCATGTAGTGGCCATTTCTGCTGCTCCATGTGCAGCACAGTGCAGGTGCAAAGACAGGGAGGCTTGGAAGTGAATGAGGCATGACATTTATCTGTGAGCATTCTGCATGGTGGGGGAGAAGTTTACTGCAGCGTGTGTGTAATGGCTATTGAATGATGCATTCTGTGAAAGTGGTTCATTTCAGAAAGCTTAATATATCACAGATTCTGCAGTGGTCCTGAAGATTTGTTTCCTGAAATTATATTTTCCCCACTTGGTCCACCCACTCTTTGGGAAGAAAACCAAAAGATTTCTAATATTGTTTGGAAGCTGCCCACGGACATAAAAAATTAAATCTCTTTGTGAGACTTGCCTATTCTGATAAGGATGGCCTCACTCGAAAGGGTGTGGTAATTCTATGTGGCTCATTTGATGAAATTGCTATTCTCTTTTCCTTTGGTCTGCCTCAGCTGTGGCACTCGAGCATCTAAACAATCAAGCACAGTCACTCAGTCACCTTTGCAGCAGTTGTGCTTTAGAGTTGTTTGAAATAATTTTGAATGAGAGTTCATGTATAAGGTAGAGTTGAGAGCAGAAATAAAACATGAGTGACCTGCAGCTGAGAGCAGACTGGGAGGAGACCTGTTCCCAGGGAAAGGTCTTCAGTACTGACATCTGTGACACAAGCATAGAGACTATGCAGTGTCCTGAACTGTTGAGGGAGTCTTTGCTCTCCTTGAGTACAGTGACTCAGATTAGTGGTAGACACACAAACCACCAGGAAAAGTATAAAGAGATAGTCAACCATATGTACTTTGTCTTAAAGAGGTCATTTCAATAGGGAAGAATAAGCGAAGGTGCAGCTCACATTGCAAGTAAATTAAGAGACAGCTGGAAGGTTAGTGTGCTCTGTTGGCGAAAATGGCGATAAGCAGAACTGAATGGATGGAAGGAATTATTTCTTCTTGAGTGACTCCATGCTTCCCTCTTCTTCCCTAGGGTCAATTCTACTAACACAATTTTCCAACAGAAATTCTGAAGTTCAAGAAAACTACATTTTTCAACAGCAGAATACTGAATAGGTACCACAGTGGCCCTGCTGACCCTGCTACTTAACCCAAAAGCCAGAGTCAGAGTTGTATAACTGTGAAAGTTTTGTCTCAAGTTCAGCTTTTCTTTTTCTTTCTAAAAGGGGAACAGGTCATTGTTCAGGAGGCAGCGGCTAACTCACCAGCCTTGACTTTTTACATTTGGTCCAGCAGCCATGGAAAGAGTTGTCTGGTCTAGCCCCATGGTGGCTGAGAAAATACAGAGGCTTTTTTAAATACAGAATGTGATATCTCATATATTTCAAACTCCTATTTTTCTGGTACAGCAGAAATACTCTGTAGGGACAAGTAAGACATGTAATTTTTAAGTAAGATGAATCAGCATCCTTTGTTTCTGCTTACTGAGCCATTCTTCATCTTCAGAAACACCATGCAGTTGCAATCTGCTCCTCAATTCATCCTACAATTGGTTCATGACAAGTCCCCAAACCTGCAGTACATCATTAGCTCTGGCAGCATGTGGGTAAACATCCTCTGAGAAACTAAAGCATGAAGCTTCAGGAAATGCCCTGTGTTTTTGTTGCTGGGAGAACCAGAGTGCTGTTTAATCCTTCATTTCTTACATGGAGAAGTGGTCAGCTTTGACCCAGCGCTACTGTCATCTGGAAGATTTGAGACTGTTTGCTAAGTCTGGTGTGTGAACTGGAAGTGAAAGGGATACTATGCAAACTGCATCTTCTTAGGCTTAAGCAAGAGCAGAGTTATGACGGTTGAACTGGGGATCCTAGATTGAAGGATGCCAGATGGGAATGCAGCTCTTCTCTGCAACTGCTTTAATGACATCTGCAGTTTGACCTCTGGAAGAGGACTTTGGCTAACGTGTATGAGGTGTCTATGAACACAGAACAATATCAGAAAGGTCAGGCAGGCCTGGCCAAAATGTTGTCATTGTGCTGGTAATGTGGCTGCTTCTGTTTCAGTCACTAGGACAGGTATCCTGTGTGGTTCCGCTTCACAATGTGATGTTGCCATGGCTGAGCTGTATGTGATGTTTGCAAAAAAAAAAAAAGGTTTTGAGTGAGAGAGCAAGACCCACTTTAGACCTAGGTCTATTAGACCAGTAGTTTGCATTGCCACACATTTGCAGCTGCCTGGTACTGAGCAACTACTCAAGACTTAATAGAGGTTGTAGAGGTCAAAAGCTGTTGGGAAAGCTCTGAGGCTGCCCTGGGCAGTGGTGTGAGACCCAGGCATGCACATGCTCACGCACACATGCTGGCCAGCATGCTGCAGTGGTTCCCAAAGGGCTGTGCAAAAAATAACTTAAAAAAGGAAACGGTGTTGTTGAGAATATTTTCAGAATGCAAAATAAACTCTGGTCCAAGAGAAGGTATTATTTTGGAAGGCAGCCAGAAGGCAAATACAGCCGTGACCTGCAATGACCACAGCTTCTCTCTTCTGATCCTGCCTGGCTTCTGGCCTCCTCAGGGAGTGCAATATAGATTAAAGAGAAAGGCAGTAGCTTCTGTTCTTATTTGTCTCTGCAGTGAAAAGATCAGACAGTCAGGGTACTGGGATTGAGTAGTGCTTTGGCTTGGTGAGTAAAAAGCCTGGCAAAAAAATCTCACCCTGCATATTTAAACTTCCTTGTGAAGGACAGGAGGAGGAATGCTGCAGAAAAATGTGCTCACTGAACAAGAGCAAAACATGTAAGATCTGTCTCTTTTCCAAATACAAATTCACTGTACTCATTCAAGGACATGGTTATTTTAGTAAGGGAGAGACATTTTTATTGAATTATGTCAAAAAAGTTATCTTTAAGGTTCATGAAAAGGGGAAGTGTTACAGGATTCATTCAGGATTTTTTCCAAGCAGTAAACCAGTCTGTAAATATTACGCAAGCATCTTCAATCTGCTCATGCTACTGGAGTGAAACCAACAATGTGTCCTCGCAAACAGACTGATGCACCATTCTTTGTGGTCAGTGGGATTCTCCCTCTTGATTTAACAAGCCTTAGACAAAATCTCAGTTCTTTTAATGTATGGGGGAAAAGGCAAAATAAGAAAGATTCCAACAAAAACAATCAACTACCACCAGTGAAACTACCACCAGCAGTACACTCATCTCAGCCACTTGAACTGCTTGAAGAGACTCCATCTGAAGTGATAAGCAGTGCTCTATTTAGAGCAGCAGTATTCCAAGTATGGTGCTACATATTCTGTCTGTCTGAGCTGGTTCTCTACTGCTCTTCTGGGTGGCCTTCACTGGCGAATATTGATGACTTGCATGAAAGTTATAGCTCCATGGCCTTCAGTTGTGGCCAGTAGTGGGTGGTCCATCTTCTAAGACTTTTATCCTTGACTGTCCAGTGCTCCATCACTGAAAGAGGTGGAGGTGACTTTTCAGAAACCTGGATTTAGGCTTGCATGTCTGAGCTTTGACAAATCCAGACAGATTGCAGCAGCAGGACAGAGCTATACCTAGTGGTCAGACAGGGACTGATGTAGCTAGAAAGACTGGTGGAAATACTTCTGCTGAGTATGAAATAGTTGTTTTGATAAGACACCTTTCAAAAAATAATCTCAGCATGAGCAGTTTTGTCTCAATGATAGCACAGGTGGGTCAGTCAGAGTGTTTTGTTATCTGTGTTCTGAGAGTGAATGACTTCAGAGCCCTGACAAACAGTGCAAACCCGATTTTATTGGAACTAATTAACCGCCAATGGAAGAATATGTTCAAAATGATGAATTCCTCTCACTGAGCCCTAAGAGCTGCCCTTGTTGCACATATGTGTCTGATTATGCCTCTTAAACTTTAAGGCAGCTGTCTCACAGGTTCATTTTCTGTAGGAACTCAGGAAATTACTCAGGAAAGCCACTGACACTACCTACCACTTACTGCCAGATCTCTTTCACTCTCCATGTGAAGAAACCTATTACCGGGAACTGTTGGCACACAGCATGGTCTGTGGCAGTCTAGCAATTAGAGTGGAATTTATAAAGAATGATTGCAATAGACCCTAAATGTTACCAATTGATGCGTATTCTTTTGGCTTATGTAGGGGTCCCCAAGGACTATGACTCTTCCCTCCCACTGACAAATAAGAAGAGATTCTACAAATCACATTGAGATCACAATGGGATTGATTAGGTGTAAGGGAGATAATATATGAAGGAGTATGTAAAGGGATACTTACTTGCAGATCATTAGTACAGAGAGGGACTTGATTGTTGTAATATTGACTCAAAATGTTGGCATTGGTTTTGCTGCACGGAACAGCCCTCGAAGTACTGCAAAAATGACTGCTTCACTTTTTATTCCATTTTAATCTAGAAAAAGATAAGTGACTTGGAACAACTCAAATTCATTCCCTGTCTGGTTATTTTCCTGATAAAAAGACACAAGGTGACTTTTTAAGTGCCTTGCAACAACTATACAGTCATTTCTTCTAAAGGGCATGTAGCCCACCAGTGTTGACTTAAATGAGAATTTGGGACTTTTGGTGATATTGGTTAACTCTTCCCTTCAATTCTCAACATACTCTTTTGGGCTATGATTTCATCAGATCTCAATGCTAAGCAGGAGTCGACAATGCTAAAACCTGTATAAGAAGCAGACAAGAACAGGTGTTTCATGAAATGGTGTTGGTTTATTGAGATATTTTATTTATTATGTCAACGTCACAGCAAAGCTCTGCAGTCACTGTGCTCCTGAAGTTGCTTTGGTAGTTGTTTAAACATCACAGGTCTGTTTTTCTGCTAAAAGGAAACTATATCTTTTGAAGCATAGAATTGTTTGTTTGGACATCCTTGCCAAATAAGCTTTGGTAACTTCTCCTGAGTTTTCTTCTTGATTTTTGCACTCTGTAGCTATGACAATGCTCTATGGTTCAGAAGAGAAACAGATAAGAGGCTGAAATATGTTTGTATGAAACACTGACTGAATGAATTAGAAAGGTAAATTTGTAAGAGTCAAGGGATGGTGAGAATCCTTAAATTCACTGCTGAGTCTGTGGTGGCTACAAACTGGCCACATACAAGAGCTGGGTATGTTACATAAAGGGTAGTTGTGTGTAGTCATGTGCATGTGCTGGCATCTGAGCAGCAAGTCTTCTGAGTACTGCCAAGGTGTCTGGAAGGTTAGAGTGTGTGCTCCGCCAGAGAGATAGCCAACAGCTTTATTTCTTTTCTTTTAACTGTGGTTTTATTGTTGTTTCATCATGTAAAAACCCCGTGTTAAGTGAAAGGAAGTGACAAGACTATGAAGAAAAGTCTCATAGGAAAAAATATGACTCTAAAATTGGTCTTCAGAAGCAAGTTCCTGAAGGCACAATTGACACAAAAAATACAGACAAAGGCAGGCATGGGACAGAACGTGATTAGCAGGAAAGGGTAAGGAAAAGTAGGAAAGCTATATTCCAGCATACAATGAAGAATCATTTAAATACCACCAGTTTTCTAGAAAGTCACCCAGCTTGTTCAGGACATAGTAAATCATTCAGGGTTTTCATGTCTTAAATTTCCTTCCTCAGAGTCATTGCACTGGATGATCCTTCTCTCCTAGTAATAGTGCACATACCCTTTGACGTTCCTCTCAAAACTGATCAGCAATTTCTGATATTTGGTGGACAATGGTGTACCAATGTATGTTTCAAAAGGTAAAGGAGAAGGATCTGAGGGAATTCAGGTAGATGAAACTTTTTGATCCAGCTCCGAGTGATGAGTATAAAATACAGCTGGGAGGAGGATGGAAGTAAGCGTGAAATTTGCTCCATGAAAATTTGAAGCTAGTGTTGTGGTGCGGGGATCTGGCCCTGTGCCTGATAACCTTTCTGCTGACTTCAGAGAGGGTAGGATAAGTCTTCGGCTAAAACCTATTTGGAAGGAAGCACCTGAGAAGGAAATTCAGTAACTCAATAGCTTTATGTAATGTTGACCGAAAGTTGGCATTCAGCTCAGGGATCTCATCTGTAGTAACTGCGAGCCAGCACACCCTGTGATGCTGAAGGAGCTCCACGCTCTGGCAGTGTAAGCCTCCATGTTCAGAACATGTCTGGAGACCTGTCATTTCATACTGCAATGTGTGATGTTTAGCTGCAGGGATCTGTATATATGTCAAAAAGGGATCTGCTTTCTTGGCTCTTTCTATCTCTTTGACTTTCATTACCTTTCAGCAGATTTCAGTGCTATGCTAAAAGTGCTACAGATGTGGTCTCGAAAAAGGTGAGTTAGGGCTGTACACCTAAGGGTGTACAGCAGAGGAAAGCTGAGGTTTGCATGACTGGCTTGGCAAATTGTCCTTAGCATGACCAGAACTGAAGAAAGATGTCAGGAGACAGGGTAGACGATGCACATGCACCTCTGCAGAGGAGGGAGGTGAAGGTTTCAGGCTACAAAAGGCAGGCAAAAAAGAAAGAAGCCCTTTGAGCTGTCTGATGATTTGCCTGGCACAGAGAAAAACAAGCCCAAGTGCCCAGAGAAGAGGTCCAGGAAAAAAGTGTTGTTAGTCAACATGCATGTAATAGGTGCTAAAGGCAATAATGGCTCTACTGTCTGGGTTGAAAATGTGTGTTTAAATCCTTCTCTTACTTCTTTAGTGGTGCAGGGGCAGGACTGGGAATAGCTTCTCCTGCCCTACCTGTATGGAGTCCTGTGTACCTACACCTTGGCTATGTGTGTGGTTTTGGTCAGTTTCAGCAGACAGAGGAATCCCATCTCCCTATCTGACTGTGGCTCGAAGTGCTGAGCCCTATTGGATTGAATTAAAGGGAGAAACATAGCCAAAAAGAAGAATCTGTGGATCCAGTAACAGGCTTTTAAAGCTTTCCAAGGTTTCCTGGAAGCTAGAGACCTGTAATCAACCAAGCCTGAGCACTGGACAAATGCACTGCAGTGTTTGGGTTGGTTTTTTTTTTTTATTTTATTCTCGTTTAATTTAGAAATTATTTGTTGGAGAAACAGACTAAATTAAATGAAATTGCCAAAAGACCACAGGGGAGCTCTCCTAGGTCTTTCTTAAACTGAGTACATAAACTTTAGCTCCCATTGGCTGGGCAGCTTTGGAGTCTTTAATCTTTGTTGCTGTTTATTTTTCATAGCTGTCAGTCTCTGTAATTCTAATTATTGGTTTTGTTAGTGGAGTCATGAAGTGTCCTGTTGGCTCAGAGGCTGATGCATGGGAACCTTAATTTGACTGGCTGAGTCGTGACAAGTGCATATCACTCCAGTCTCCACAAATTCCTCTGCAGGACTTGAAACAGCCTTGACAATTATTTGGCCAGCTGAAGAAGAGACAGTACCAAAATTAATAAAATGTGTTCCAGTAAAGCAATTTCCTTTGCCTTTCCCTGTCCTACTTCCCTACTTTATTTCACCCTTTGTCCCTTCAGAAGTTAATTTTAAAATTAAAGAATGCAGCTACATGATACAGCTTTGGGTTTTTAAGTGAGCCTAGAACTGAAATCAGAGAGGCAGTGGGAATTCGGTTTGACACTTGCCAAGCATGTAGCAAGCATGCAGATGCTGTACACTCACCAAGGTGAGCTGAGGAGGTAGTGAGGCAATGCAGATGGAGCAAAGGTTGCTGAGTGGACCAGGATTCACCAGCTAATTCACTAGCTGTGATTCACTAGCCTGTGAGCTGCCCCTTCTCTGCAGGCTGTGCACAATGCAGTGCACACCAGTACTGTCCAGAGGGTGCTGCTTTTTCTGTGTTTTTTTTAAGCTCCACACAAATAAGAGTATTTCAGATTCCTTTCGGAGTTCCCCTCAAGGAAGCAATCTTACCTAATTAGGCTTTTACTTGTCCTTACAGACTTGCTGCTACTTAGGGGGAGGTTGAATATTAATTGGGATGCAAGGGGAATGGGAGTAAGGTGGAGTTGCAGGGGATCCTCTTGGACTGATCTCCTGCATTGCTGACTAAATACCCAGTAGAGAGGGAGAAGGCAGGATGATGCTGACTTCACATATGGGAGTTCAGCAAAACTACATTGGTGGTGAGAACGAGAAAAGGCATTTGCAACAGATGATCACTGGATCACGGCTTAACAGTAACTTTAACACTGATCCCAGTAACCAGTGTGGACATGCTGTTGGTCTTAGGAGCCCAGCCTTTGCTTTCAGCTGTGCTAGGGGTTCGTGTGTAAGTGCCTGTGTGTTGACTTTGCAAATGCTAAAAATTTTCACAGTATTACACTGTTTTCTGCCTGTGTTGACAGTGTCCTGCTTAATTTAGAATGTTATTACTAATACAGGAATTAGTACTAGTGTAAGAAGCAGTTAGTTATCACATGGAGTTGCTCTGACTGCAGGTAGGTAGAGCCAGAGATGTAAATTTGAATGGGTATCTCATCCACAGGCAGTGAGTTATTTGCCTCATGTATCCATGTGATACATCAAATGCTTTTAAATACTCAATGTACTGATATGTTCGGATGCAAATGAGTTTTTCACTTCTGTGCCTCAACTCTTAGCCATATGATGAAGATGTTTGCTAGGCTCAGTCCATCATACTGACATTGCCTGAGTTGTCCTGGCTGTCTATCCAGATACAGATATTTTAGCCCCCACGTGTGTAACTGTAGCCTGCTATTTTTGCACTTCACTGCAAGCTTAGCCACTGGCTCCAACAATCACCTACTCCCGGTACAGGACAGTTTAGCCAAGAGATCTTTACTGGGATCATCGAGAGGTCCAACAGCTGATGTCTGCATCCAGCTTACAGTTCTGTGTTAAGTCAAGTCAGAACCAACATTTGCTTTTTCTGCCCTGGCTCTATGAAGTAGGTTTGTTAATTATTTTTCAACACTACCAAAGCCTTTAGTGATTCTCAAGGAAACAGAGAGGGGACCAACAGAATTCTGCATATTGACGAAGAACTTTCAGCTGAGATTAGTTATTTTGCTTACTTATGTGTGGAACACATATAGCCCTAGGCAAGCTGTGATGAAGAGCAGACTGGACAAACAACTAATGCTGCTAATATTGACCCAGAGCTCCATTTAGCTTTGCAGCCCCCTTTAAAAGGAAGCAATCAAAAGAAAGCACTGTGAGATCCTGAAGGCTGCTTGTTTGTTTTTTCACATGCTGCTCAGCTTGGGAGGTGAAAATACCCGTCAGTCTGATTTCCTCTTTCTCAGACGTTGGTCAATTGTTGATGACTTTGCATTTTCAGTGGTGGAAGGGCAATGTTAAAATACACCTTCAAGAGATCATGAAAAACATTCTGGTTGAAAGTTTTGGACATTTTTCTGAGGGTCTTTTTTTAAAAAAAAATTATTTTTTATTGTGCCAGGTCACATTGTTGAGCCTTGTTTTAAGTTTTTTTTTTAATAACTGGACTATTCCTAAATGTGATTATCACTCATCACCTCTGGTGATGTACAGATCATCTAGCAGGTAATTTTCCTGCTTGAAATCTACAAAGTGGATTTTGCAAGGCTTTTGCAGCATGGTGATGTTTTCTAGACAATGGTATATAAATGCCATTTCCAAGTGAGACTGCTGTTATTATTCCCAGATGTTCCAGTCCTTTAGTTGCCTAAATATAGCTGTTGGTGAGGAGTTTTAGGCTTTCAGGGCAGAAGGTCAGCTTGAAAGGGACTCAGAGTTGTAAAGTAAGCAATTTCTGGATTTTGAGCCTTATCAGCTCTCACTCTGAGTGTGATGGGAAAGCCTTTAATCTGCTTTTGTCAAGCTTGGGAGATAAAATTGGCATTTCTGGGGTCTCTCTCATTGAAAAAAAAGCTGAGGTCTGAGTTAGTTTGGGTCACAAGTTCCATGGGTGTAAATTTACTCTGCTGTATTGACATAGTCGAGCTAATGTGATTTTGTCTGTATAGGTTCTGGCAGCAACAGAAGAACCATTTTAACTTCAGATGGGACATGTCAGAAGTACAGTCACCTCCCCGTCTTGCCATGTGGGGAAAGAGCAAGTGAAGAGCTAGTGCCTTTTCTGAAGCCACAGCATTCACATCCTTCATTTGAAGACATGGAGTCAGCAGCAGAACTTTGGATTTCAGTGAGTCTAAGGGAAAGGTACACCCAATATGACAAGCTGCAGCTTGACCTTGTGTCACACTGTGTGAAGTGTCACACTTCAATATTTATGTACTGAAGGCTCTTTGTTTAGTGGAAAATATTGTCCTTTTCCCATCATGGCTGTCAAGTAGTCATCTGTGTTAGTTAAACTTGCACCTTTTATGTATCATAAAATATGTGCATATTGTAGTTTGTTATGCTGGAATATAATAACAAGGTATATGCAGTAAACAGAACTGTGGGAAAAATGGGTTGGGATCTTGTCATTAAAGAGGGCAATGAATGTGTGGAAAAGGCCCCAGTCTTGGCGAAAGACCTCATTCTGACACCTACATTAGAGGAACACTGACTTTGTCATTCTTATGTACTTTATTAAATCTGAACCCGTGCTTTAATTTTACACTTTTCTGTTTCATTCCCTTTCCAGGATCCTTCTTCCTTTCTCATTTGTAGCGAATCATTCTTTAGTTTGTTTTAAAATCTCTTCTTCTAGAACTGTAACTGGACCTTTCTTCTTCCTCTTGCATCTCTTTGTGAAACAAGGCAATTTTTCATCTATAAACCAAAAAGAGTTAACCAGGAGCATCTGGCAGAATCACATACTTTTCAGTCAAAAGGTTATAACAAACATTCTATTTTCTACACAAAGTACATGTTTTTCATATACTCTAAAAATTTCATTTACTCAAGGATCTGACTTTTGTCCAGAAAAGTAATTCTGACAAATTTTTAACCAGCTCTAATTTTTCTTCATCAGGAGTTTTTAACCAGTCCTAATTTTTCTTCATAAGGATTTTATTTTCTTCTCCACCATTTCTCTTTCTATAGCCTCTTGAGCAAAATAAGACCTCTATAAACATTTGAGCACTAGGTGAACTTTCCAACCTATGGTATTTGGGTGGATTAAAAATAAGGTGAAATAAGTTTGCTGGTGCCCTGTTTTTGACAACCATGGCCTAGACGCTTCCTTTATAGGTCAGTAAAAGCCTTGCTATATGTTTGTAGAGTCAGCAGAAAAAGCTGGCTTTCTTCATAGCCTGAACCAGTGCAGTCTTGAAACTTTCTGAAGTCACTGAGATAAAGACCAGGCCCTGAGAGAGAGCACGAAAAATACACTTAAAAGCACAGCTCTGGCCCTTGGATACATCAAAATATTTTGAACAAAGTGGTAGAGGGAAAAAATAGAATCATGTGCCTCCATCCAGACCACACCATACAGCTCAGCATCACTCTAGGCTGTAAATGTTGCTGTCAGGGATGAATTCTGGTGTGTCCCTATCACAGCAGAACATGCAACATTCAAGTCTGAAGCCCAGCCAATGAGGCCACCTGAGAAGTGTGCCAGGCTGGGAAATGAGGAAAGGCTGTACAGCTTTCTTTCCACAACAGAGGGCAAGGTTCCTCCACCCCTGCTCTGCCTGTGAGATGTCAAAAGGTATCAATATGCAAATATTTTTAGATCACTTGCTTCCTTCTAGCTGGTATCTAAGGACCACAGGTTTGACCAAGATGTGGGATACGCCTGTAATACTTGCAGGGTATTGTGTAGTTTTCAATCTGTCTCTCTTTATCTTGCCTGAACAGCTTAATCTGGTTTAACCATGTTTCTTTTTCCAGCCTGGGCTTTTCCTTGCTTGCAAGGTATTGTTGCTGGGGGCAGCTGGGAGACAATCAGGTAGGAGAATATAACCCAAATCAGAGAAATCTGCATAGCCTGCTTTAAACAGACTTAATCCCTGGGAGAAGAGCAGTCTCTAGTCAGTAAAAACAGTTTTTAAGGTAGACAAGTTGAAAAGAATTTCTCTGTGAGAAGATTTCTGGTAATTTGATTACCAATAACTACCATCCCTCACTGCTAGAGGAAATGGTTGTAGTTTTCAGCTAACTTGCTGTAAAAACTGAATTGGGCATGATGGTAAATTTAATATATTCTGCATTTGTGATTAGCATTTGTGTTCAGCTTTGCAGGCTTTAATGGGAGCTCTGTGGCTGCATGCTCTCTAGTAGCACTGGTTTCCATGACAGCTTCTGTGTCAACTATTTTTCACACATGCTTTATGACTTATTGTACAGCACGTGTTGTTTAGTTTCACAGCCCATGATCCAGTGTTCAGGAAACCTGTGACTTTAACATCTACATTGCAAGAAGCAATTGCCAGCTGTGAGGAATGAGAGAACAATGAGCAATCCATATAGGAAAGGTGGGGAAAGCACTCTGGTATGTTAGAAATTTGGATTTGTCACAGAATACAGCTTGAAAGAGTGACAGGCTCAGGAGCATGTGTGAGGCCTTGGACTTGAAGGAGCTGATTGTTAGTGATGGTTTTCTGTCGCTTGGTGAAGTCTTCAGCATTAGATTTTCAATCTCTTGTCACATTCTCCAAACCCCTTATCAAGCGCTGCCTGAGGGCTCTCTCTTGTGCATGCCTTCTTTGTTCCCATGCCCTGTCTGTCCTGTATGAAAAGCCTCTCACTCATACCAGAAAGACATTCCTAAAATTACCAAGAAGGAATTGTGCCGGGCAGATACTCCTATGCATGACTGTGCTGGGTGAGTCTTGCTACCCCAGAGGAATTCACACCATGCCCATCCTGGGAAACCTCTCCCGGGAGCAGGGAGGTGCCCAGCCATGTTCCTCTTCCCCCCAGCACATGGGCAGCTTTGTAAGGACAGCAGCCACACTTCTCCTGGGGTTTCCCCTGCTGAGAGCCCCCCACCACGAACCCATGACAGGTGGGGCTCATGGGAGCATGTGGCTGCATCTCTGGAAGAGGCTTCCTTGGAGACTGTCTGCATCTGAGTAGGACACAGGCTGCGCTGTTTTGTCACAGATGAGTAAATCAATTGATCTCTGAGGATGACATACCAGAAAATGGAGGTCAGTGAGAATTTGCCTCAACTGAGGAAAGAATCTGAGGAAAATAAGAATGCAAGCCTACAACGAGGCATTGAGCCCAGGGTGAGTGTACGTGCTCTGCCTGAAATAGAGCAGCCAGAATTGGAAACTGTCCTTCAGCCAAGTCCCTCAGAAAGGAGCTTTCCAAAGTGGCATGGTGTGTGGTGGCCCTCGCTGGGTCGGAAGGGAAAGCCTGCTGCTGACTGCTGCCTCCCTCTGAGCAACGCCCGACAATTAATGCTGCAGCAGGAAATAGGTGGGAGATTAACAAAGGGTTTGTTGCAGAGCGGATTGTGTGGCCCTGTCAAAAGGAGCTGTAATTCCCACCCAGCCTGATTATTTTTGCCATGGACTAGCCTTGTTACTTGCTTCCCCTTTGAAATAAGGTTAACACCTTCAAAAATTCGGAACTTGCTAGAGACTTGGAGTCTGCTGGAGAGAGTGGTTTCCACCTCCCCTAGGGATTTCTGTGCAGTGTTAGGAGTTGGCAGGGTTCAAGGGTAGAAAGGGATCCTGGTCTTTAGACTAGGAGGGGGACAAAGACAACTGACGAAGAGCAGCATTCCAGCCCCTGATGGGCTCATTTGTCATCTGCCAGGTACCCGTTAGATCTTACAGTCCCTGAGAGAGAATTTGTTAAAAAATTAAAAGCTTTTTGGTGTCTGAGGACTAGTGGAGCCTGAAGCAGGAGATTTTGTGTGCCCAACCAACCTCAGATAACTGAAAGATGTAGAAGCTGCACAGCATAAATCACTTACAACCCAAGAGCTAGGCAGGAACTGTTTCACACTCAGAACTATGTCCTATTCCCTCACACCAATAAAGCCTCAATTTTTTTCTTCCCCAACTCCCACGCTGCCAGGCTTGTTGCTGGTCCAGCACCAGAGGAGAGGTGCAAAGTCTTTTGTAGCTGTTTGTGGTTAAAACTGGTCATATGAGAAGTCCTGGGACTTACAGTGAGCCTGCAGCCTATGCTGTCTCTGAATCCACAAGGTATCCATGCTCTCCCGTGAAACTTTTGCCCCAGGTTTGGAGAGCCTGAGGGCAAAAGGAGTCCCATGGGCACTGGTATTCACATAACTTATGCTAAATCTTCTTAAAATGTGGCGTGTGTGCTGTCTGGAAGCTTGTGACATGAAGGTTATATCCTGCCATGGTGGGGGGAAAGTCAAATGCCTTCCCTTGGGGCATCTGAGAAGGTGTTGCCCCATATGGGTGCTGGGAGGGTGCTGTTGGCAGTGCTGTTGGAAAAGGGCTCACCAGAGTTGGGCTGAGGCCAGCTGGTGGCTGGGTGGAGGTACAGGCTGTGCTAGGGCAGGGCAGTGCAGTGGGTGCAGGGAAGGAAGGGTCTTTGAGCTTGAGGGGCTGTGGGTCTGCAAGGGGCAACTTGTGGCAACAGCATGGGAGCAGAGTCATCAACTAAAAGCCCTTCTCCTTGTGCTTTATTTCACTCTGTCTTACCCACTGGGCAGTTGGCATTGCAATCACAAACTGTACATGGCAGAGCCTCCCGGACAGGTGGGCTAGGGAAGCTCTATTCACTATCTCTGCACTCAGGTTGAGAGCCCAAAATCATATGTGGCTGCAGCTCCACCCAGACAAAGCTGTTTATTTTTGAAGCAGCTGGGAGATACTGTGAGGGAGGTGGGTAAAGTTCAGCTGGGATTATTTTTAATACCCTGTGTCTAGAGTGAAATTCGGAGTTCCATTTGATTAGGGCTGCTTTTTCCATTTCAAATGTGTCTGCTTATATTGCATGAAGTCCTGCCATTTTCTGTACCTCCATATTCATTTCCACTCTCCTCTTTTGGCTGCCCCTCAAAATGCTCTGTTTGGGGCCAGGACCCTGTGGCAGGTGATGCACTGTGCCTGCTCAGCAGAAGGACCCAGCCCCACTCCACTCCATAGTCATGTGAGCTCTCTTTTATGGCTTGTTCCCCAGCTGCTGCTCAGGATAAAATCCTCCTTCTAGCAGGTAATTTATCATTGTACTTGGTGACAATGCAAAGCTCTCCTGTTGAGGTATTGGAGTGTGTCCCCTGGCTGGGATACCTCTTTACACAAAGCTTAGGGAATTAAGATGTATTACAGTATTTATACTGGGCTATAGCTTTGCTCTGGACCCTCTGCCAGGCTCCAGAGTGAGTCAGTAAGTGTGGAGTCAGCAAGTGAGCTAGGCTGAGTGATGGAGGACCTACACTCACCTCCTCGTTCTGCTGTTAGCCTGCGCAGGACTTGGGTTGACTCACTTTGACTACTCTTGGCCTTTGGTTCCACAAATGTAAAGTGAGACTGACAACACAGCCTCTTAGGGATTCTGAGGAGATAAGACATTCATGTTGGCATTATTTGCTATTACTTGCTATACTTGCTATTAAGGAAAGCCAAGCAAATAGTAGTTGCAAGATGATGGATAGCCAGATTTTCCCCTCACTCACACCTCCACCTTCTGAAACCACTTGGATGTCACCAAAGCCTGATACTTGCAAGCCTTTGAGTGTGTGTGCATGTGTGTGCGTGTGTGTGACACTACAGCATCACTCTTACTGGATTCAAACCAGATGTTGAGATGACAATTTGATCCCCTCCTGCTCTTGCTGAGCTGAGTGGGTGGAATCTGGGCTCTAACTCACAGCGGAGTGTCCAGCCAAGAATCTCCAGGCCTTTCTCTGACATTAACAGGACCCCCTGGAAGTTTGAGAAATGTTACTGTATGAATATGCACTTGGAGAAGCCAAAGCCCCTGAAGCAGAGCAGGCACTGGACAAGTTGGAGCAAGGTTTGTAAGCCTTTCTTCCCTGGCCTGACCACTAGATGGAGATGTCCCTTCCAGAGCTGTGAAAAATGCAGGTATTCATGAAAATACATTTCCCTCTGTTTTCTCAAGGACCTGCCAATGAAAGTGAAGACGTTATTCCAGCTGGTTTCACAACGAATCATATCTGGACAGTGGTATGGGAAGAGGCTTCTTGTTTTAGTAATAGGATATGAGGAGCAGCTTTAGGAATAATTCCTCATTTTGATCAGTGTCCATTTATCAGATACTCTCCCATGTACAGAAGTAGTGCAGTAGATTGGTTCAGAAATCCCAAACATCTCACTTTCCACTGCTTCAGGTTGCTCTGCAAGTTACAGGGAGCCCAGAGGTGACCACATTTGCAGCAACACTTGTGCAGCACTAACAGAATGCGCATGATCTGTAACACAGGAGCAATGACATCTCTAAGGCCCACAGCAGCTCATTTTCAGCCACCTTCACCCTGCATCTGGCAGCTTGCTTCACTCTGCCTCAGAATCAGGGATCATAAATATGGATTTTTGTCTGCCTAGTTACTTACTTTTGCTTAGACAAGAATTCCTGAGTTTGGAGGGGGGGAAAAGAGGGCAAAAGTATTGATATGTGACTTCAGCTGTGCCTGGTGGCTATTGTATCTCACTGCTTTAATGTATATTTGACCTTACTTGCTTTTTCCTGGGCTCATTCTTCAAACAGAAGGGTAGCAATGACTTTAACTTCAATCCAGTTCTCCCTTCCCCGTTTCCCTCCCTTTTCGCAAGAACTGACAATGAGATCAGACAAAAACTCTGAATCAGTGTCCAGTCATACACTGGTATGTCTGTCACTAATGTTTTGCAGAGCTTCAAGCTGAGATGGTCGAAGTTGCTCTGAGTCACTGCAAGAGGATTTGCAGCTCTGCTCCCTTGAGGAGCAAATTCTTTGCCTCTTGAGGCCCAGTGGTAAGCAGTGGCAAATGTGCACTTTCTTTCTGTTCTTATGGAAGGTGACTCTTTTGCACACTGAATGACAGATGTTAAAAATACATAAGATGCAGGTTAGGTAACCCCCACAGCTGCTGGCTTCTGACATGCCGGCATACAGTTCTGAGAACTGCTATCCCACAGAGGAATTGTGAAAAGTGTATGGGCTTCCAATACCCGATTTGGCTATACAACCAGTAGCTACATCTTCTTTCACAAAAACCAGGAAAACAAAATGTATTGCTGCAGAAGTACAAATCCTAAGGTCTTATACAGTAGGTGAAACACTTGTTGCCCTTTTCAGTACAGATGGTTCAGTACACACAGGTTTGCTGTCCTCCTGTTCTCATCTCATCCAGTTCAGGGCACAGGCACTTGCCTGTGACCATATACACACATTGCCAACCAACAGATTCAACACAGCCTGGTCCCTGTTATGAAGTGACAAACTGGTAGTAAATAAAGCAAGTGAAGGAGAGAAAAGGTTGGGAAGGTACTATTTTAGGGAACACAAACATTCAGGAAACGGTTTGGGTTTAAGTTTAATTTTGCTTTTAAAACAAGGAGAGACTTCTCTAAAAGTGATGTCTGATAGTTGAGATTAGGGATCAGGGGCTGTGCAGACCATTGCCCCAGTCAGAGGAGAATGGGTGTTGGTGGAGGCACACAAAATGTCCCACAGGGTTGGGTGACTGCCAGCATGGAGCTTGCTTTCACTGACATTTTAGCTGTAGATCCTTTAAAGTCATTGACATGTGAATATGATGGGTTGCCCAATGTCAAATCTTCTTTCATACTATTTATCTTTTCACTGTATTCTGATGAAGGTGTGGATTTGTCAAAGGAGAATATATGGCTCAAGGGGCTGCAGCTCCCTCTCTCCCAGCTATCCTGACTGATTAAAGCGATGCTCATACTGGAAGACCAGTCATGTAGTGGCGTACTTTCCCCATGTCCAACTAAAGACAGAATATATGCTTAAAATATTTCTACTTCTCCTTTCTTGGAAATAGTGTGTAACTCACAACCTTAAAATAGTATTTGGAAAGTTTTTAGGCCTTTTTTCCCTTTTTTTTTCCTGTTGACAATGCCCACTGGCAAAAGTCCATCTAATAACAGATGAGGTGATGAATGCAGCTGGAGTTCAGTTCTAGGACTGAAGTTCCCCCATGTTTGCCTTTGGATCCTAGGGGTACATGCATGTCTGTAGGAGGAGTAATATTCTATAGAAGTAGTAATATCTCCCCAGCTTCTGAAGGATCTCAAAGTGCTTTGAAGCCTGAAAATAACAGAAGACTATTATGTTCAGGAATTACTTTCACCACTGTTGAAAGGCAGCCCCACCACTGGGACACAGCAGGGCAACCTATTTACTGTCAAGGTTGTGCAGCAAAGCAGAGTACAAAGGGAACTGAATCACCATCAGGAATGTGGAAGGGGCTAGACAGCACTTCCCTAATTGTTATGTGGCCAGGATATCAGTGTTGGTGTCATACTACTCACACGTGTCAAAAGATCACTGATAGCACAAGTGCTTAAGACTTTATTGGCCA
Organism: Sclerurus mexicanus; assembly: GCA_013396755.1. NCBI lineage: Eukaryota > Metazoa > Chordata > Aves > Passeriformes > Furnariidae > Sclerurus > Sclerurus mexicanus. Next base: position 223,712 of record VWZF01003190.1, read on the forward strand.
AAAGAAGGTGTTTGAGGTGGTACACGTTCCCAGATGCTGAGCAGCATCCTGTAAGTCTGAAGAGGAATGGGGTTTGCTCTTGATTTGTGAGACAGTTGGGGCACTTCAGCTTTGCAAGAACAGTGATTCAGAAATTATTTGGGAAGACACACTCACTGTTATAACACCCTCCTCACATCCTTGTGCATCCATATTGGGCATTTCCAGAAATGAGATCACTTGGAGGACAGGAATAGATGTGAACACACGGTGTCTTGCTACAGCAAGGCTGTAGATTACTTTTTATTCTCTTTTCTTAACTTCTAACTAGGGCTTTCCAAATACTGTAAAATTCTGAGTTACTGGCAATGTGTACTAGAACCTCACAGTATAACAGAGTACCTCAGAGAGTCCTGTTTGCTAAGGAGAAAGTAATCACTACAGGAAAAGACTTTGTGACTGAGGCTTTAGGGGTAAGGAAGGAACAATGTTCAGACTTGGTAGGAGACTGGAGCACTGAGTTCCATGATCAAAGAGGTCAGCTTTGCTACTGACCTCTGAGATGGCTTTGAGCAAGTCACCTTTCACTCTGCCTCATGTGTTCCCCATCCCAAAATATTACTGACTTCATCTTGAAAATGTTTTGAGCTTGAGACATGATCTGAGTATTGTTATTCACTTGCTGGTGGCACCAGAGTTTCAGAACAATCTCTTAATATAAACATCTACCTCATCAAGTTGAAAAGAAACTCTCTCACACTTTTCCCGCTGGGTAATAAACCATTACACTTGTTGGCTTTTAAGGTAAAAATTAATGATTTCCTTCCTGTTCTGAAGGAGGTTCTACTTCTGGAATCTGGAAAATTCTTTTCTTAAACATTCCATGTAAATATAATTCTTTTAAAAAATAATACACATGGCTTAAGTCATCATAAGCACAATGGTTATTGTATATAAAAGAATTGGGGCAGTATTTTATAACTAGGTAAAGACTATATTTAAGAAACTGTATAAATCACATTCAAATTTGCTGATGTTAAAAATGTCAGGTGCCCCTAGGGAAGGTGAAGAGGCTATTCTAAAGGCCATGAGTGACTGAAAAGAAGTCTTATAGAAATATTGAAATACATTTTATTAAAAAATAATAAAAAATTTGACATTGTTTCATTGTTTCCTGCCCTTGTGATCCCAAAGGCTTACATTGTCCTGATCTGTATGTAGTCCCAAAGGACTCTCAAAGATCCTTCATAGGAAGCAAACTTTTACTTATTGCTTGCAGTATTAGAGACAGTATTTCGGGTGTGGGAAGGACATTGGTGGTAGATTTTCTGGAAGCTCAACCTAGTAATTCTGACCACCTCTTTGGTGGCAAAAGCCTTTTTCTTTTGAAAGCCTGGGCACCTCATAAAAGATGTCATCATTGCAAAGCCACAGGGAATGTCAAAGTTGTAGCATAATGTGTAATTCATGCTGAAAACGAGGCCACAGCCTGGGGGCCTGGTTCCAGCTTCAGAGTGAGCCAGGGCTAGGTTTGTCCCTCAGAGGGCAAGCAGATCTAGCCTAGGAAAACGTGAATTAAGACCAAAAGTCTGTGTGAGGAGGAGAGTTTTATGTGTCTCCAGGGACCCTTTAGCTCTGACCAGCTGTGGATATGTGTGGTGCAGACATTCATTGTACAAACTAGCTCTGTGGCTCAAGTCTGTCTGAAACCTTGTGGTTTTGTTTCTGGAGAGCTATACAGTCACTGATACTGGCCACAATGGCTGAAGTTATTTCAGCATTGTCTGTGAACAAAACGACTCCAAAGGAACTGTATGATAGTTCTCAATGGACCCACTGCTTGTGTGACTCTGCAGTGGCATGGCACAGGAGGACTGCTGGGGCTGCTGGGCAGCCTGCCAGAGTCTGAGAGGAGCTCAGTGGATCAGCAAACCCTAGATGAGTGTATTCATTAGCAACTGAAATCATGTGGTATGTCTTCTGGTGGTGTGAATTACCCCTCTGTGTGAGCTCAGTGTGCCACAGGCTCTTTACTGCTTACAGAAGGTTCAGCTTTTGCTTGAAGCTTTTCATGTATAGCCACAGGACACACCACTGTCTGAAAATTACATTGGAAACAAGGTTCTTGACTTTCTGTTCATCTTGAACATCGCAGCACAATCATTTCTATGGACTTGAACTACATTAAACAGTATTTGATGCCAGAACTGGCTCTGTCCTGTTCTGTTCAGCATATATGTCTCTTACAATGTCTCACAGACGCGTGCATGCCTGCCATTCAGTGCAGCGTAAAAGACTTGTACTTGCAGAGGTGCTTTAGTTTTATTTCACTTTTAAGCACCAGCTGCAAAAACAGTGTTTGGGATTATAATCATAAAACATTAGTGGAATTAAGTTGAATTAAGTTGCCTGCTCTGTAGATAGAAAACCCACACTCATCTGATGTGCGGTTGGCATCACTTCTTAAAAAGATGAACTTCTCAAAATCATCATGAACAAGGTTAGGGCATATGAAACTTTCACTTTGGAGTGAGTCCAACTTAGGCTGTAACCAAATCTGAAATACGTTTTTGTGCAGGTAACTCTTACTCACCCAAGGCACTCTGTTCACTTCAGTGGCATTGCTAATGTGATTATGGGCTGCAAAATTGAGTGTCATGTATATGATTTGTAATTTGTGGAGGGAGGTCTGTGGAAAAATTTCATCTTATTTAACTTCAGTTTAATCTGGCAAGACTCTTTTGCTTCAACAAAAAGATCAGACCACAGAGGGGATTGGTGAAATAATCGTGGGCAATCCCTACCACACATCGCTGCACTTTAACAACACTTTGCTACATGCATCACTAATCTTTGGGTGGCGGGCTGGAGAGGAGCCTGGAAAAAACAATCAGGGATTTCAGTTAAAAAGCACTTAGCACGGGGAAAATAATAGGTCTTCAGTTTATGTAATAATATGCAGCAATTTTGTTTGAATTAAGGCTGATAGATATGCCTTAGAATCTATAACTCTTTAGCATTTCCAGGCAATTAGTAGCTCTCTTGTAAATCACAGCAAAATTGCTTGGAGAGTCCTAGCAGTTGGTTGCAGAAGACACCCTCTAGGCTGCAGCAGCAGCAGAGATGTACAGACCAGCAACATCTCCCTCCCCTGCATCTGCCTTCTGCACAGAATTAGCTGTTTGCTGGAAGATAGAGGACAAGGAGGGTGTCCCTGGCACTTCTCTGAGCCATTAGCTGCCATTCCTGTAGGCACATTCAAGGCCTGGTCTGCTAGTGCTTGATCTTCTTCCAACTCAAGCACTGGTGAGGTGTCTGCTGGGAAAACATGGGGTTTGAGGCCTGGGCCTCTGAGCAAAGCTGAAGAGCTTGAGGGTGCTGAGTCACAGATACCCAGGGATGCATTTGGAATGGGTGGTGGAATTGCTGTCCTCAGCTGTTTGTGTCATCCTCTCTCAGGGATTGTTTCCAGAACATCTGGTGAAGCCTTTAAGGCATCAGGCAGTAAACTACCATAGTTCACAAACAGTTTCACAAGCACTTAAAGCCACCCATGCTGCAGTGGCAGCAACCGCTCAGAGAATGAGTGAGTGGAAAGGTGAGGAAGTGTAATCCAATCAGTCACCCCAACACAACTGCTACTGCTTCTGAGTGAGGTCTGCCAGCTTTCACCACAGGCATCAGAGATGGTGGGGAATATACAGACAGCTCACTAAGGTTACTATATGCATTCTTTACTTCAGCTGGCAAGTGATGTGGGTACATATAAGAGTAATCCCTTAGGATTGGTTGGGATAAAGGTGATTAGTAACTTACAGCACACATTTTACATGGTGAACCCTTAGGTCAAGGCACTAACTGTGTTTCTTTGAGACAAAAGCAAGTTTTTACTTAGAGTTGAGGACACCTACAGGTTCTGTATTGGCATAAGCTGCAAATGGCCAGGCTTTCTCCTCCCAATCCCCTGACTGACTGTAGAGTTCAGTGATTAAGTCACAGGCATGTCAGTAGACAAATCTTGGACACCAGAGTCTGGGGAAGGCAAAGAAGCTGGAGTCTAAGTGTTTAAAAACTGAGTAAATCTACAAAAACATTTGTTTGTAGACATATTTGGCATGGGTCTGTTGTATGTCCATTTGTCCTGGAATTTGGCTCCCTGAGTAGCCTCTCTGCAAGTGCGTGTGGAGATGAGGGAAGGGGGAAAGTTCAAGAGAAATTCCATAACAATGTGGACATTTGTAATTGCATGATGAGTCTTTCTTTCTGCCTTTTGAAGGTCCAACAGGAAAACTATGACTCTGAATTGTCTCTTGCCTATTAATACAAAGTGTCATTCTTTCCTGTTGCAGTTCAGCTTTACAGGTGTCTGACCTGGGGCAGTCTTGATTCAAATTGCCAGGATATAGATTTCACGTGAGAATGTAGCTTTAAAAAAGTATTAACTTAGAAGCACTGGTGAACTTGAATTAAAATGGCATTCTTACACAAACACTACAGAACAGCCCCGTGGTACTTTTCATTCTCATCTGCTGTTTGCTTAGGATAACAGGAATATTATGGAGAGCAGATTGTCTCCCCATCATCATATTGTGTCTGCATTTCTGCTGTAAACCCCATTTTGACCTTTTCTTTCTGAGGCTGAAGTTTCCTGAGAGATGGATTAAGTTGCCCTGGCTGCATGCCACTATTTTCTGCCCCAACATCTCTTCTTTCTCCCTTTCCGTTGTACCAGTGCAGCTATTTGGATGTCTCTGTGGAGAACTGGATTGGGGAACTGATCAGGATTAAATATTATATAAGCTTTCTCAGGCTAAAAATCTCCTCTCTGCTTTCACCAAAGCCTTTCTCTGTTCAAGTTCAACATCTTGGGTAGATACTGTGTAAAAATTGGATGTTTTCTCTCAAGGAAAATCCGCATGTATCACTATTAGTTTTCATTCCAAATTGGGAGAAAGAGACCAGTTAAGTCACTTGTTTCCTACAGAAAGTACCAGTAGAAAAAATGTAAAATCAAAAATCTCATAGCAGATGACGGGTGAGGTCTGCAAAGCATTTAGGTGTGCTGCACTCCACTTTCTGCAGTGGCTTGAAGGCACCAGGGCTACAGGCAAAGGAACATTGAACTGAGCTGCAGCAGAATTCTTCTGCTGGTCTGGCCAACACAAAATGTTTTCATTTCAGTTTAAGCAGCCCAGAGTGGAGTAGTCAGCTCACGGTTAACTGCGGGTGGATTATCTGTGTTGAAAAAGAACCTTTTTTACACATTGTATCATATGAAGAGCTGGACCTGGAAATGAAGTTTGTGGCTTTTGCCTGGCCACCAAGAAGTCTTTTGGCCCTAAAACACATTGGCATGCTTAACTGCAAAATTGTTCAGTCTGTCTTCTAATAACCTACAACTGCAGTGCTCTTTGCATCACTGCTAAGTGTCATGGGATCTGCTTATTCTTTTGTAAAGCTCCACCTATGAGAATGGGGTGACTGAGAGAATTTCAGGTTCTCTTAAAATATATAAATAAGCTGTGGTAAAACATAAATAGAATAAAAGGGGAACTCCCAAACAGGAACTTAAACATTTGTGTCAGAAGGAAGATGAATATTTGAATTGATTTAAAATATTTGGATTGTTTTTAAATGTCCCAGTTTTTGGAGAGCGGAGCAGAAAGGCTATCTTATTCTGATTTTGATCATCAGGAATATCAGTTCGTGATCCAAGGAGGAGAATGTGACTTATAAAGTAGCTGAAAGAAGGTTCAGATACACACAGAAGTTAGTGTGTGATGGTAGAAGAGTACATGCCAGCTCAACTGTAGGGACTGTGTGTGTCTTTAGTCCTAAGTGGAAAATGTGATATCATTTCAGTTAGTTTAGCCCCCAGAGAAAGAGGATATTGAGCTAAAATTAACAGATTCATAGCTCATGGCCAGAAGGGACCATTATGATAATTGATCTGACCTCATGCATAACAAAGGTCACAGGAGCTCACCCAGAAATTCCTTTAATAAGGTTATAAATTGTACCTTTAAAAAAAAAAAATATATATATATGCATGCACTTTTTAAGTAAAGACTTTATGTGATGAAGAATTTACCATGTTTAGGTTTTCCTACTTGGATATCCCTCTGGTAAAAGCTGCAAACTTAATAGTGGAATTAAGTTTTTTTTATGTGTTTTTCTTTTGTAATTGAAATTTCAGATGGAAATATTAACCCTGTCTCTAATTGTTATTTGTAGGACATGAAATATTTTTGTCTAGCATTGGAAATATTTAAGATTGCATCACATTTGTAAGCAAACAGTTTTGCTGTGGTTAATGGTGGAGCAATAGCAGATTTACAGTGACCAGTGCTGATGTTAAAATGAAAGTGAAATAAGCATATACTTATACAGTCCCTGGTTGCTAAAATGGCCCCAATAAGTGAATTACTGAGCCAGTTCATGGAAATCTTGTAACAAAATTGGCTGGAAGAGGAAGGTGAAACAAAGAAAGAAATCACCCTTTCTGGGCAAGTCAGATTCACATGCCAAAGGTAAACCTGCTGCTACCATTGGAAGCAAGTGCATTGTAAATAAGTGAAGGTTGTGAAACTAAGGAAAATCACAAATTGTAGCAAAATAGCAAAACAAAGGGTAGCAGCTTACAAAGATAAATGGGTAGCGCAGGTTTTGTATATATTTATCCGCCTGTTTCATAACATGTAAGGCCAAATATGCATTGGTCTTTGCTACTGTATCAGAGGTGAACCTCATGGGTAATTTTTATATTGACAACAACTTATGGACTTTGTAGAATTTTTTCACCAACCCCCCAAAACCCAAGAGCATATCCCAAACCAAACCCCCAAAGTTAAGTGTGGAAAGATGCTGTATGTTGAAATGGCAGGACACTATCCCTGCAGCTAGACTTACATACAGGTCCTGTGGGAAGTGGTCAAATGGCTTAAGGACAGTCATGGCTGTACCCATTTGGGTTCTGGCTTTTCTGTAAACTTGTAGTGTGAGCTTGGGTGAAATGACCAGTTGCTGCATGTCTGCATGTCTGGATGCTTCTTTGGTGACAGTGCACCTTCTGATCCATACACTGGTTTCGGTGCTTGAGGTAGCCTCAACCAGTGCAACTCAGGATGGAGTAACAGGTCTGCCATGGTAGCTCAGAGCTCTGTGTGACCTCAGAGCATAGCAGCGACCTGCAGAAAGTGATGTTTGGTCAGAATTAAGTTGCTGGTGACTCCTGAGCTGAACAAGTGAGGCTCAGTCTGTCTTTGTTTTGCTGCAGTCAAAAAACCAATGCCACGTGCCCATGGGCTGAGTTCTCAGCAACCTTTCGTGGGGCAGGGATCATCTTTGCAAGATGCTTGTTTGGTGCTCAGCAGAATGGAGCTCCAGTCTCAGATGGAGATGTAGATACAAGCCTAATCTGAGTAATAAGTTTGGACTCTGAGTTCATTGGAGTCTATGAATCAATGCTGATCAGAGTTGATTTCACCTTCCCAGTGACTTGTCTCCTCTCCCAAGACTGAGAGGGCAGCAAGGGCTCATCCCAGTGAAGTCTCATTTCTGACCACAGCACATCAGCTGCACTATCTCCCATCCCCTGCAAAATAACATAGGCGCTGGAAAATGACCCAACATTAAACAGCATCGCAGTGCTGGAAGCCTTTTCCCACTACCAATTTTATGACCTTAATTAGCGCAGGCCAATCCATAAATCAGATCAACACCAGGAGATAACAATGAATCATGTGGAAGGCAGCTTTAATAGAAGCCTAATCCCCCAAAGAAGTGGACAGTACCGGCATTTTAAGTGCACGTGTGAGGTTGAAAGGGAACAGATGTCCAACTGGGGCTGCTGCTGGCAAGGGTAAGTCTGCAGGGCTGTTGGATTTCCAGAGAGAAACCTGTTTTGACATCTTAATGGCAAGAGTGTCTGGCAGCAGCCGATGGAGTGGTGATAAATGCTGCTTCCCTCCCTGGGTGATTGCCGGGCAAGATGGGGATGCTTTCAGGTTCAGTGTATCTGGCAGAATGCCGTCACCACCTCACTGGGGTGTTGAGCAGGTCGGGGCAAGAGGGAAGGAAAGCTGTAGGAGTGGCTGTCTGGAGAGCATGAGAAACTGAAAGGGAAATGTAGAGGGAAAGGAAGAATTTCAGGCTTTCCCACCATGACTTCAACTGGTAACTTGCCAGAAGCTCAGAACAGAGTGCACACAGAGGAGCAGACAGAGACTGCCTTCTGTAATACAGCCGGGGAATGACAGCAGGAATGGCAGGCCTCAGGACTGGCTGGCCCTTACTGACAAGCTCCCTGTGTGTGGGGTGGCTGGTCTCCCTGCAGGGCCTTCCATGGCTATTCCAGCTGGGAAAGGCAGCAGCCCATAATTAGGATATCACGGCTGCTTTCAGTTAGTTTCCTCCTCCCAGATACATATCTGCTGTTTAAGTGTGGTTCTGCTTTGAAAAGAGGCAGCAAAACTGTGCCTTGGTTACTACTGCACAGAAAGCCAAATTCATATGCACTGTCTTTACTGGGAAGGAAAGGTGTTCCTTTCCAGCCCCCTGCCCTACAAATCCAACTGGAATCTGAGAATCAAGCTGGCTAATTTGCACACAACAATTACCTTTGTCTTAATAGACAGATTTCATTCCAGTGCCTAGGCAAGAATAGTCTTCAGGTTGCCTGCTCCTGGGCTAGCTAACTCATTAGAACAATTTTACATTTGGTTCTGTGGGACTAAATGAAATAGCAGAGTGGAAATGTATTCTGGAGAGAACTGCTCCAGCTCTGCTTTTCCTAAGAAGCAGATCAGATTTTGCAGAGAATCATCACCCCTTTAATGAAGGGTAATTGATGGGCCTGAAGAGGGACCTCAGAGTGCAAACTCTTCCAGTTCTGGGACTGTTAAGACCCTTCTGTGTGATCCTTCACACAGATGCCTCTGTCCTGCTGAAGCAGAGGCCATGAGGAGCCCTCTCCATTGTAATCAGCATCTTGGTGCTCTGTTCAGCACATTTGGAGGGTGTCCAGCTCCTGCTCTTCCTGAGCCATAGTCATTGATATAACTGGTGCATTGGAAAGGCAACTTTATTACTAATGGGGACCATTCCAGTATTCCATCAGGGCCTTCACAGTATTCTTCATATTTGCATATCTGCAGTATTCAGATATATTTCCCTCCCATAGCTATGCTACTCTTGGAGAAAGGAGGGGTCAAAAGGCAGAGGATTTTGTATGGTATATTGTGAGAGCACTGAGCTAAGACATCCTTGGGTCTTCACAAGGGTCTGCTGTGACCTCACTCTATGAATCATCTGTGACTTCTTTAGAGAACAAATCTCTAAAGATTTGTGATAGATGAACGATGAATACCCCTTAGGGCTGGAGCAGCAAGGGGTTTTTTTGACACTGTTACTGAGATAAGCAATTATTGAGTCTAGTAAACAGATACGCTGGGGGGAAAAAAGATATATTTTACTGCCATCTATATTCAGATCTAGCTGCAACAGAGTTGTTCTTGAGTTAGTTTGCCCACACTAAAACATTTTCACCTTTTTTTTAAAATTTCAAGCGTAGGTCCTTTAAATGAAAATTTCCATTTTCAAAACAAATGGACCTAAAAATAATTAAAACAGTCAACATGAAATATTTTAGCATTTTCAAAGTGAGATATTTGATTTTAAAAATTGTCATTAGAATATTTTAAAAAATACTATTTTTTGTCGGGGTCCAACCTATTTAACCTAATTTTGCCAGGAGCTGTGCAGTTCCTTTGAAGATGTGATCTGGTCTAGAATAAGAGAGGGACATGTGATGTAGAGCTTAGCATCGGGGTCTCTTTAATCTCAGTAATATGAAGCAGAATATGTAAATGTGTATAGACATGATATGGATGTATACTTTGGATTGCCAGTTTGTTGCTTTGTAAGGCTTCAGGAAGATACAAATGCAATAATGACGCTTAAAAACCCAGATGTTATAAAAACTTCGGTGAAACTTTCAGCCACTGGTTCTCTCACGAGGAACTCACTGTATTCTCTCTGGTGAATATTTGGCATCATAAATCATTGCACAGTCTGCCTGCCAAAATGGCTAACAGCCTGATCATCTGAAGACAGAGCCATGCAGCTGTCCCTGCATGCATCTCTTATAGGATTGAAGGCAGCTGGCTCAAGCCACCCTGGGAACCATGGAAGCCAGGAGCACAAGGCACCAACTGTCTCTAGTTGAAACTCCACTCTGTAGGTCCGTATTTCAACCCATAGCAGTATTTGGACTGCCAAGGCTCTTACCCTGACCAAAGTCCATTTGGACAAACTCCTAACCATTGCCCTGGGGCACCAGGTATCTCACAGAGGGTTATTGCTGCATGGGTGGGTGAGTGGGCAGAGCTCTATTTTTCTTTTTGTTCTTGTTCCTGTGGTTTGTCTCCAAGGATTGTATATGTTTCCACCCTAAAGCAGCCTTCGAGTACACTGTATTTAGGAAGAGGGTAAAGGACCTATTTTGGTTTATAACACATAACTTCTATTCCTCCCCAGAGTCTCATAAACAAATTTCTCATTGAGTTACTCCCAAAATAGATCCTGCGCTCTCAGCTATGCAAAAGCAATATCTGAATTTGTTTCTTCTCCTCATATTATGGGTTTTCTTTCAGTTCAGCCCCATGGGTACCAGGAAAGCTCATGGAATACTTGCAAAGTCCTGCCAACCAAAACTGGATTTATTATAGATTGATTTAAGAGTTGCCTGAATTACTTGAACATTCAGAGATGGGAACTGTGCAAACACTTGGCAAAGGCACACAGGAGGGTCTCCTCATCTGCAGATCTGATCAGTCAGGGAGTAGCAGATTTCTGTAATGACTGTAGTGTGAAGTAAAAAGGCCTAAGTGGGGAACATTTATATCTGGGCTTGGTTTGAGGGGATACATTCATGATGTTTGAAACATGATATAGGTTTTCTTTCCAGGCTTCTGTCTACAACTAGTAGCTTTGCTTAGCAAGACTCACACTGCAATGTGTGTCTCTTTTTTTTATTTTCCAACTTCAGCCCAAATCTAAAGTAGTCACCAAGTCTCTGAGTCAAGAAGACCAGCATCTCCAGAAAGGTTCTGTCAGACCTGCCCAGCTATCAATTATCAGAATAGATTGCAGGGAAAGCACTTGTGCTCTCTTCTGACTCTCTGAAGACCCTTGGTACATGCTTCAGGTGTGACACTTTGCTTTCAAGAGGATTACTTAAGGAGAACTCCTGCCTTACCTTAAAACTATACCTATATCAGCTCAGTGCCTGATATAGCTAGATGGAAGATGGATCATTTGCAGAACTGTTATCATTTCCCCATGTTTTTTCATAGCTTATGTGCTTGTAGTTCATAGTTTTTTCAAGTTCATCCATCTCAGATGGAGAGAGGGTCAGGCAGCACTCAAGCAGGAAGTGAGTACTCTGACCAAATCCGTTCCCTCAGTGCCAGTCCAGAATGGCAGAGGGATGGAGCAGACAAGGACAGAGCTAAGCATTTTATGATGGCAAGAGATCTTCCCAGCAAACCTTAGTAAAAAGGTTCATGGAACAAGTCCTGCAAGTGTAGAGGGAACAGAGTATTGTGTGACTAAAACTCAGAGCACTCCAGAAATCCCTGACTGACGCCCTGGAGTGTTCATCAGTGGGCTGGAAGGGTAGAGGAGGAATGGCCCCTTGCCTTCAGACACCCTGGAAAAGGCCAGGTCAGTGATCTCTGCTGTGATGAGAGGAGCTGAATGCGTTGGAAGCCAGCAGGGGGGTACAGAGCTTCAGGCCCATGGGATGTCCAAGAACATATTTCTCATCTACACCCATGCAGGTCTGTAATTTCTGCCCTGCATCTTTGCAGTGTAAAACATGGTCCAGGCAGAAATGTGCACTCAGTATCTTTGCATTAATTTGAATTTGGGTGGAGTGGACTGCTGATTGAAGCTCTCCATGAAAACAATGGGCAGGGCTGGGTAACAGATGTTGTGCTCACATTGCTTATTTAGACAGTCTTGCTTATGAAGCATTACATAAATGCAGCACTGGCCAGGTCTCCGTGGTGCACTGCAGGAGGGAAAGTGGGACCTTGGCTCTGTGCCCAGGACTGCAAGGACAGAGTGGGGGGGTGCAGCACATAGAGGCATCAGTGGCTGTGAGCCATGCCAGTGGCTCCATCCTGCTGTGCCAACAGCCCTGGGGCAGAATGGGCAGTGCAGAGGGCAGGAATGGACCCTACTTTCAGTAGGGGAAGTGATGGCATGAAATGGGCAAATCTGTGGTGGAACATGGGGACAAAAATCTGCCTGCCTGCTGTCTGCAGAGGATGCAAGGACATGGTAAGACAGATACAGCTAGTAAAAGGGGCACCTTTCATATTGTTTCCCCTGTAGAGTCCAGATTATTGGTGCAGATTGGATGGCAAAGGCCCTACTTCTGTAGGCTGAGCACTCCCCTCTCCAGTCTCTGCAGGCAAATTTAGCCCATGCAGGTGGCCAGGCTCGACTCTGGGGCCAGGAGAGTTGTCTGTGATCTGTGTGCCAGAAATGTTGTCCACACAACTGGCTGGGAGGGGAGTCGGGAACCCCAGCTGCTTTTGACTAGTCCTCTGTGTAGTTCTAAGCCAAGGCACGTTTTCACCAGAGTGAGAGCAAATACTCAGCTTTGGTGTTTATACTGGTATGGGACATTGGCTTCTTTGGAAAAAAGCCATGAATTCCTAACATGTATAAGTAAGAGTTAACTGCATAGTTGCCGTTTCACAACTAAAAGATTGTACACGTTGGAAAGGGGACTTGAGCTTTATTCACCTCCAAAGGCCAGGATGGGCCAACTTGCATGGGCACTCTGCAAAATGCATTTGGGACTGCAGGAAAGTCTCTCTGACTTTCACTGCACTCCTCTCCAATGATGCCTTTCCCACCCAGCCAAATCTCCCACTGACTTCAGAAGAGGACCCTTCAACCATTTATATTAAATAATTTCCCATTATCAACAAGAATTATTCATTGCTGTACTAGGAGGAAAGATGTAAACAGCAGATAAATATGCCACTCCAAAATGTTTCTAAGATAACAGATCAAACATTAATTTAGTCCTTAGGCCATTTTTTTTTTGTTGAAAAAAGAAAAAAAATTGAATACTATATTTACAAAAGAGGCCTTTGATGTATAGCATACATTTATTACTAGTGTATTTTTTCCAACAGCAATGGGATTTTCAAGAACAGTAGGATATGTTTTAATAATTAAAGGGATTTAGCTTCTCTGCACAGACGGCCAGCTTCTGTTCTCACTTACAGAGTACAAATCATGCATAACTTCAGTGATGTTGATGTTATTAACTCGGTGCAAAACCAAGGTTCGTGAGGCTTGTGGCAGGCCCTTTGTGGTTTTGGTTTGTGACCATTTCTGGGTGCTTTCCTGTGTTAACTCCAACAGAAAACTTTCAGTGCCAAGGGGTAACCAAGCTTGCTGTGATTTCTAGGCCATTGTGCAAAGTACAGATGCTGGGATAAGCAACAAAGCTGAACCTTTGGTTTTCCCTTAGGGATCTAATCTGTGAAAGAGAATCAAGCTTAGAATTTGAGCCTGGCGTTTAAATCTGACCACCCCATAGCATGGGAAACTCAGACATAAATTTTGGTTCATCATCTTTAGAGTGGATGTTTGTGAGGCACAGATCTTGGGGAGGTGCCCTCCAAAACTAGGCAATAGTTAGATCTGGGAGTTTGATTCAGGCATAAAAGTTAATGCTCAGTTCAGCTGGCAGATCAACTAGAAAAAGAGATATATTATAAATGGGACATTTCAGAAAATATTCTCTGCAAATGGAAAATTTCACAATCCTCCTCTTCCTTGTACCCCTCAGAAATATAAGGACAGGACAGGATGAAAGGGAAGGGAAGGGAAGGGAAAAAATCAGATGTTTTCCTTAGGTGCCTCCATCATATTTCTCCCAACTAGGAGACAATTGTAATGTGACTTCTTGTGCCAAGGGGCAAACCAAGAGGGACAAAAATGCAGCTGTTTCAGGCTGCAGTATAGTGTCTTCCTTTACAGCCCTGTTAANGGAAGGGAAGGGAAGGGAAGGGAAGGGAAGGGAAAAAATCAGATGTTTTCCTTAGGTGCCTCCATCATATTTCTCCCAACTAGGAGACAATTGTAATGTGACTTCTTGTGCCAAGGGGCAAACCAAGAGGGACAAAAATGCAGCTGTTTCAGGCTGCAGTATAGTGTCTTCCTTTACAGCCCTGTTAAACAGGAAGGCTTGAGGGCTTGCAAATGTCAGATCAGAGAGGGGAGGAAGGTAGTGAATTGTGGCATGACCTTATGCAGGAGCCAAATTAAGCACAGTTTGCAATCCCTGTCTTGGTTGAGGAATTTTTTTTTTTTCAGTAGAAAAAAAAATAAAATTGATCCATCTATTCAACCAGAGGTACAGAGAGCAGATGTTCTTAAGAGAGCTCCAGTTGATTTCATATTCTTCCTATCTTCTGTTTTGAGCCCATGGCTCATCTCCAACATGGTTAGAAACCGAGATCTTTAAAGCTAAGTTTTTAGTGTGGCCTGTGGATATAGATGGATTAATTCAGGGATCCCAGTCAGGACCTCCCAGTCCTGCTACTGACTCCTAGGTGTAAACACTTATGCTTAACTCTTCGGGGTCAGCCTTGCACTGCTAGAGCACTGCCATGGCTTTCTTTGGATGGCATCTGATCTTAGGCTGGGGCAGTTAAAAAATTACATTTTTGCTGCACTGGGAATTCATCACTTAAACTCTGCCTGTTGTCACATGAACTGTTCTATTTATATCCTTGTGTTTTTTGCTTACAACTTTTTATAACTGCAGAGAAAATATCCAGAGTCTATTTCCCACTCAGATCATAAGAGTGACTTTGTGGTGATTCCTGCCCTTTCTCTCTTCATCAGGGAGATCCTGTGTGTTTGATCTGCCTCTGATCTCCTGCTGGAGAGGCCAAAACATTGAGAGCAAACAGTCCCAACGGGTAGGCTGGTGTTCCCTGCTGGAGCAGTGGTGAAGTGTGTGTGGGGCTGTAAATAAGGCAGGCTGGAGGGATCACAGGCACACTGGCCATTGTTGTGCCTGTAGTGAAATTGCCTTCAGTTCTTTTGTGCTGAGCAGAATATGATGTGAGCCAACACAAATGGCTCTCATATGTTTTCATTGGCGTAAATGAGGCATTCAAGTATAAAATGAGGCCGTTTCAAGCGGATCAGCTTGAGAGCTGAGGCAGAAAGCTCTGAATAAGGGTAATAGCTCTGGATAAAATAATGCACACCTTGCTGATGAGCCCTAGAAAGGCTCATGCTGATTTTTGAAACAGATCTTAAAAATATCTGTAGGCAGAGATGGTTAAAAAACCTTTTAAATGAAAGTAAAAGCTTTCTGTCAAAAATGAAGGTTTTTCACCAGAATGAAATAGGGTGTAATTGCAGGGGTTTTTTTCTCTTGAACAACTTTTCTTGAAATAATTTCATTTCCATGTGGAAGTGTTACTTCTGTTCAGAAGGTAATGCTTGCACATAGCTTTGCTACTCTGTTCCAGCTGGCAAAGTTAGAATAATAAAAAAAATTACCTGGTTTTCAATTGACAGGAGCTTAAGGACAGCCATAGGATGGGGAACAAAGTGAGTCTTTGTTTTCTTACCCTTCCCCCTGTCTGTGCCTAATTTTTTTCTAATTTTCCTACAGGGAAGCCATTATTTCTTGATGGGGAAATTTGAAATGAAGTTTTCTTGGAAATTATCTTTCTCCTAGAGAATAGAATTTTGTTTGTGGAATCTCAGAGATTCAGATTCAGATTCTGGACTCTATCTCCTCTTAGGATATGTTCCACTCCAGACCTTTCTGAGACTGGTCCTTAACTAATGGTTATACTAAGTGCTGGCAGGGTTTACTGGCTTGTGTGGATGCTGCACAAGCTGCTGGGTGGGAGTTACCTGTCTACCCAATCCACTGCCATGAGACCTGCCTGATAATACCTTATTATTTTGCAAAATTGAGGATCATTTCTCAATAACCTTTCCTTTTGCTATTACACCCTGCTCATAAACAGTATTCAGGTCTTCACACGTATATTTTTATACATATTGGTGTTTTGGGGTTTTTTTTAAGTCAGCTTTCCCCTTTTAGTCTGGCTCATTAATAGCACAGGGAACTTCATCTAACAGCATGATAACACAACTTAATGGATGAATCATGTACATCCAGTAGAAAAAAAGTGTGTCTCTTTCCTACCATGGAAACTTTTGTTTTCAGAAATATTCCTCAAACTCCAAAAACTCAAAATACATTTGTTTCTGAAAGTTGAACAATTTTTAGCTGAAAATAACTCCGCTCCCTCAGACACTATGAACTACTATGTGCATTGCTCACATCTGCCACTTTCTACCAACTTCTTTAATGAATAAATTTTGGCAAATACTCTAAATTTGTTAAATTACAAGCTTTTGCAGAAAAAAAATAGTACAACGAGACATTATCTAAAAATGTTATTTAATTGCATATTTCCAAAGTAAAAGTTTTGATACAAATAAACCACAGTAACAGTTGTCATGTTGTACTTGTTAACAGCTCTCTTAACTCAGGGGAATGTCAGAAAGAAAGTGAGATTAGTTTAGAGAATTAGGATGCAGAACTCTTGGACTGAAGATCTCTCTGTGTCTCAGTATTGCAAAATTCACATTTCACTTGTCATAAATCTGGACTGGAGTTTTAGCCTCTGTCTACTCTAGTCCCAACAGGTAGGAGATCATTAAAACACTTGGAAAAATCTTATGTATAACTTCAGTAGGAAATGATGGGTCTGAGATTTCTCCATACTTAGAAGTTTTTGATGAAGGGCTAAAGTGGCCCATAGACCACTTTTAAGAACCCCTTTTGGCTGTTCTCTCTAATTGCCCCCAGCACATGTTCATCTTAACTTTTGCTTATGTCTTAGAGTGACTGTTGTGATCCCTAAAAGGAGCTTCCCACCCTTAGTAGTAAAGTGATACAACAGGATCTGGAGATGACACAAGAGTAGCTTCATGTTATAGATGTATACTCTGTGGTTCTGAAGTCACAGTCGAGTTCCTTTCCCCCTCAGGGCAAAATCATAAGATGTATAATAAAATATTACTGAGAATATGTCTGCCTGAATCCGTAGCTCTCACTGTGACATGTGAAACGGCTAATTAGAACTTCATGACATCAAGATCAATATAACTCATGTCCTTTGGCTAACGATGTAGAATCTTTAAGTATTTTATATTTCTACTGTCACTGCTTTCTCTGCTTTCCTGCCCCTTGTAGGATCTGTGGGCAATTATTGCCAAGGGATGAATGAGCATCTGATCCATCCAGAGTCCTGGGCTTGTTCATGTTACCTATTACCTTCACATGGTCCTGAATTCCATAGTGACCCAACCATCCCTCTAATTGCCAATGAAAAGAGCCACCTTCCCAGTTGGCAACGATGTTATTTTACTTGAAGATTTAAACAGGAGGAAAAATGCTGAATTTCCTTTTCCCCAAAGCTGTCTGTGATCTCCATTGTACTTTATCATGATTCACATTCTTATCTGGGAGTATAGTATAGTTCCAGGTTATGACAGGTGCCTACTGGCTAAGTGCCTATAAACAATTATTCTTCATAGCTTTATTAATACAACTGGTTTAACTTTGTTTTTTCCAAATGTCTCAGGGCCTGACTGGAGGAGAGGACAACAAATGTAGGATCTGTAATACACATGTCCAAGGAACGGTTTTAATTATTTCCATTTGTTATTTTGGTGCAAACTTTTGCTGCATTTGGATTTAATAAATAACCCCATAATTAACAAATCTCCCTTTCTTCCCCTATTTTAATAATGAAAATACCTTTGTAGAAGCTTTTTATTATCCTTATGCTCTAGAAGCTGCTTAAACCTTTTGGTCAAACTTTCAAATGATTTTGGGAAAATAAGAGCCTGGAAGATTTCAATCATTAAAATCAATGTTTTAGAAACAATAGGATCTTTACCAGGAATTTACCCCTGAAACCTTGCATAGTCTTATCAGTAGAATTTGCTTGCATGCATTTAGTGGATACAAGGGGATTTTTCATCTGCGTTTAGAGCCTTGTTGTGAGACAATATAGTTTGCTCTCTGTTTACTCTCCACTTGTAGTGTTACAAAGGGTAATATGTCTGGGGCAACACTCTTGACAGCTCACTAAAAGATTCCATGGGTTCAAGCTCATCCAAATTAATTAATTCACTATGAGTTAATATGGTCTTACTACATCAGGCTGCAGACAGTAAATTGGTAAATAAATTTTGGCTATATTAGGTGGGGTAGTGGCACATTCTGGTTTAGATTACTTCTTGTTGATCTGTTTATCTCCAGCCAGTACAGCTGAGGATCTACTTTGATGCAAATGCATCTGAATTAGGTCTCCTAATTTGCCACTTTCTTGTTTTTTACTCTGTGCTTGGTGTGAGCTATTGGCATGTACACATGTGTAGGGTAAGGGATGTAAGAAAACAACCTTCGATAAAGGTGAGTCATTTATTTCCATGGTAGGAAGTGAGCTCAGGTTTAAACAAAGTTAGACAAACTGTGCTTGGAATGACAGAAACAGCTGAAAGAAGATATTGAATGTGGATGTTACAATGTTGTAGACTGATTTTGGCCCTCAGGAGGCAAAACCTACCTAGAATTACCAGTTCCACCTATGATGGAAATTAGGTCTGCACTCATAAGCCCCTCCATCTCAGTTGTGTTTTTGACCTCATCAGAGACAAATGTGGTCTTGAGAACAAAGGAAAATTACTTTATAAGCACCAGGGACCGGAATGTAGCCCTGAATTACCCTTGCTGCACAGCTGTAGGAGTCCAAGGAGGTAAAATGTATTGTATGACTCTGTTAACATTCTTTAAGAGCAGTTTCATTTCATAGTGACATACTGTAGACAGGAGGAAAAGGACATTTATTAGCACTAAAACCTGGTTGTTATATGGCTGAAAATGTTTTGGCTCCACTGGAATTTAAACTTGTCTGACTGCTTGAAAAATATTCAATTTTAATATAACTGTTCAAACTTGCAGTCAAAATTCTGTGTGAAATCCTCTTGTGGGGTAGGGATCTTGGTTTACAGAATCTGAAGAATTATTCTAAACACCCTCAAGCTCCAAACACAATGTAAAGGTGCCCGTTTCTGCAGAGATCAGATTGCTGCAAATGTTGAAAATGCAAATCAATGTCAAATTTGATAAATTAAAGCTTTATCCACCAAGAGGTTCTGATGGGAATTATTAGCAAGGGCCATGCTTAGTGATACTTCTTGTATGAGCTGAAGAACAATTCATTTCATTCGAAGTATAGCAGTGACAGAGTGAACCAATAGGAAATAGAAAGGAATATAGAGGAACTAAGCAAAGGGTCTTTCATAAAATGTTTCCCTTGGTTTCTCTAGTTTCATCATATATTTTTTATGTTTTAAGACCAGAAGGAATCACTGATCACCTAATCTGAGTCTTCCAGAGCACGTGTCTTAAAACTCATACTGTGCATTCAGTACCAATCCCAGAACTTCTTGTTTGGGTTGTAACTACTAAGAGCAGGGAACTTGAGTCTATTTTTTTTTTCTTTTAATCTCCTGTGGCTGGATTCTAATAAGACCTCTTTAAAATCTAAATTCCCTAAGGGCAGACAGCGTTTTGTTTCCTTCAGCATAAATCAGAGCAGGCTCTGTGGAACCAACAGTTATTCCATATTTTCATTTGGGGAAATTCTGATCTCATGCTATCAGTTAAGAGTATAAAGAATGGAACTAAACTCTGAATTGCTCTGTTATGTGACCACGTCTCCCTCTTATGCCTGATCTCAGTGATTACAATCCCAATGACACCAAAAAGAATTTTCTTTCTCCTCAAAAAATGCTTTGAGCTGTGGTGCTGATGGCTGTGGTTCTCCCTGCACCCAGAATGTGGTCACTTACATATGTTTGTTATGTGTCCAATTGTGCTGATAAATTCCCTTTACTTCTGATCAGAAATCATTATGATCAAGTGGTGTTGCATCTTTATGGAAACTTAGCAGCCATTGTATGGTGGGAAACTGAACAGAAGGCACTTTGCAAGGAAAAGTATTCATCCATAAAAACATTTTTCCTCTAGAGAACATGTAAAACCAGGGCAGTGGGAGGATCAGGATTCACTGGCTACTGAAGAAAATGTTTTCTTTTTTATTCAGCACAATTATACTTTAACTGACAACTCTCAGAGAAAGGAGTGCGATGCAGGGTGAGCAAACAGTCATCTGCACTCCACTGGGGGAGGAACAGCTCATTACTGTAGGAAAAGCTAGAGTCCAGGCTTGCTTATTTTTGATTTTAGGTTCCTCAATTGTGGGAAACAGTTTTTTCATTCTTGTACTTTTAATAAAATCTGCACACTGTTATTTGCTTCGCTCTGATGAGGGTCTGGATTGATGCTTTGATATGATGTTTGCCAAATTTGTAGCATTCCTTTAAACATATTTATTCTTCTTTCTATGAGGGCAAAAGATCTTATTTTGGACCCCCAAAGACTTTACCAACATATGGGGGATAAATAAATACTCAAAATGTCTACAATACAGCTGCCAGCTTTAGAAATGAACAAAGTATGTGTGTACATGTGCGCATGTGTGTAAGAGTGAGAGGCAGAGAGAGAAACACAGTGTGGGCACTCTTGGGGTCAGGAGCGTACTCTAATAAGAAACACATTTTACAGACAGCAAGAGAATTATTTTTACTGTGCTCATTTACAAGTCCTCAGGCAGTGAATTTTGTTGTGGGGATGTTTTTAAGGCTAATTATTTACAGCATGCAGGGCTTGAACCTGCAGATCTTAATTTGGCAGAACTCCTGTTCACTTCAACGGGTGCTCTGCATGGTGTACCCTGTGGAGGGGAGGGAGGGATGGGTGATGGGCACATGCTGGTTGTGATCCTGCTGACTTCAGGGAGAACTGAGCTCCTGTCTCCAATGCCAGAGTTCACAGGACTGTGGGAGCTGTGGGGGTGACCAGCCCTGGGGTAGGGTGGCTGAAAAAACGAGAGTGGTTTGGAGAAGGATTTTTATTGCCATCATTCCCATATAGCTTGTCTGATTTTTAACTCAGTTTTTGGCCTCACACTTTAAAAAAACCTTTTATGGGATATCCCACACAAACCACACTGGGTTTGAGTGTTTTAGTCTTTAGATATTAACACCGTGATTCTGAATGATGTGCTCTTACACAAGAAGAGAGAGGAGAAGCAATCTCTATTAAATTTCCATCCATTATGTATGTTCCAATACCAGGTATTTTTCATCGAGAACTAGATTCAATCAGCTCTTTTGATCAAGGAGATTTAAGAGCCTCAGCACAACAAGAGGAAGACTGGAAGCACCACTGAAGACAAGATTTTTGAGTCAGGAATAATTTTTTTTCTTCAGTGTTGAGCATGCTTGGCATGAGTGGCTCCTCTCCAAGCTGGATGCTTCTCGGCAATTGTGGTGATGGGGACGTTGATTGTACCAGTCCTTTTACAGGGCTCTGCTAAATACTCTTTGACGATCTGAAAGCAGCTGGGTGCTTTCAGCTTTCAAGGAGCTTTTTTAATAGGACAATTTTCAGTGACATCGGCTTGTGCAAACCACCTGCAAATGAATATATTGCTCTCCATGAATAATCAGCATGTGTTGAATTTGTATCTGCCAGTAAGAAAAACCAGCTGACCTCTCTGCCCAATCATAGCTAATCAAGCCAGGTTGTTTCCTTGCAGTCGTTGACATTTAAAATAATGCCCATTCAGTCAAGATGGGGAAACAGATTTAGCCTGCTCAATGATTTCATCATTCCCAATCATTTAGTCAGTTATGAGGCAAAAATAAATACATGATTTTCATGAAGAGAAAGAGCTTAGCTCTTATAGTTCTCTTAGATTGTGAATGGAGCTGGATAGCCAGGGAAGCCCAATGATTCTTTCTTTTTTCTAGGAGCAAAAATTGCAGGAAATGCCAATGAAGAGTCCCTCTCCCTTGGAAGAAGCTGCCAGAGGTTTCACTGCATTCTGGATTGGGTAAAATAGAGTTTAGCTACTTTTTACATCCAACATTTGAAATTTGCATCTTGTTTCTTTTTTCTCTCTTTCTTTCTCTTTTCCTTTTTTCCCCTTTTCTTTTAAAATGTTATTATATATGTATTCAAACCAGTTGAGTCTTCCAGCTTCCTTTGTTTTGTCTGTCAGAGGTATGAGTTCTGGAGGTGACCTCTCTCCCATGTGGAAGAGGTTGAATGGGGGGCTGATTCTCAGGACCAAAGATATTAGGTTTTCAGAGGATACAGTCAGTTAGGCAGCCCACAAAGTAAGTGGGCTCTCTCTGTGGGCTGTTGGATACCCAGGGCAGCTTCATTTCTCTACTCAAGTCTCCAGGACACAGGGTCAGATTCCCACTGCTTGCATCCATGTTTCTATTGACCTCAGAGTGCTGTCTTGAAGGTTGAGGCTTCCTCAAGTTATGGGTCTCACTTCAAAATTTTTTTCTCACATGGAAGCTGTAGTCTTGAAAGAAGAAGATCTTTCTGTCTGGGGTGGTAGGTAGAGGTATCTTCTTTTCCTAAGTTTCTGAGAACTGCTGAAAACTTGATGGGACAAAGATTCCCAGAACTTAAGGCTCTTGGATCTAAAGACAGAAAACACTCCCAATGACATTTTTCTGTAGTGACTTAGGCTCATATTACCTTAAATATTAGATCCTAAATGTCCTGAGAATTTTAAAGTCCTTCTGGCAAATTAAAACTGGGACATGCGTGAGCCTTGAATCCTCATAGGGGATTGTCAAAATGATACCTGAGTCCTTCTCTCAGTCCTCTTACTCTGCTCTGAACCAGAGTAGACAGTGCAAGACTGGAGTAACCACAAGGTGGATGTCTGGATTTCTCTGGTTAGTGCTGCTTTGCCAGTTTAGTTTTGTTATTTTTATATCTCCCTGAAAGATAATCTCAGTAAATGTACCTGCTTTTTGATTTTCCAGCCGATGTAAATATTGTAATCAATTAACAATAGAAAGCAGAGTACAAGGCAGAATCAAACATTCATCTAAATGTGTGGGAAAAAAAGTCTGTTGTGATTCTTTCTTCTGAACACCAAATATATGTTAATTAGTCTTTTAATCATGAAAGTTGCCTCTGCACCTTCTGTTTTTCAGAGACTTAATATTCTAAAGTGAAAAATTTGGATGAATGAAGACATATGTTATGACACTTCCATGTAGTATTCTCGTCCCATTTTGATTTCTTGATTGTTACAATTTCTGCCCTGGTAGCCCCTACAGGTTTTAAGCAATGTTAAAATGCTCCTTCACCAGTGGCAAGTTTGGTATTCAGAATACATGACACTTGAAATGTCTTTTCTATCTAAAGAAAATTGAAAGTTGAAAATCCCATTGTGTGGTTCTACAAGTGGAAAATGAAGGCACATATCTGGGATCCCAGGGTGAATAATAAACCACTGCATCATCCCACTCCTCTAACACTGTTGATCCTGACCCATTTGTGCTCTTACTTCAAAGCTGAATGACCAGCAGCTTTTTTTCCCTTCAGTTCCCAGGGAAAGCTATGCAGATTCATGGTGAAAGGGTTTCTGTTGCGTTGGTTTTGATCTGCCCATCCGTGGTCTGAGGGTTAAGCATACACAAAATCAACTTTTTGAGGTCAAAAGACAGACTTTCTTCTAGTTCTGACCTGGAGCTATAAATTGATCCAGTGTTACTCAGGTCTAGTTTGGGGGTGGGGGGAAAGGGTGGGGGCATCTCTTGAAAATGCCCACAAACTCTGAGGAACTTGATATAAATCATGAATCTATAGTACAGCTGCAATGACAGTTCATGATGAATAGTTCTTACTGCTGTATTTCTAAGGTAGTCTACCCACAGCAGAAAACAATACTGAAACAGTATTGTTTGAAGGGTTCTACACCTTCTCCTCTCTTCTTAGAATATAAATTTGCTTTTTGTAAGTAGAATGACATGAACTTGTAGCAAAGATGACCTTGGAAATGAGTGACGTGTTCGATTGGAGCAGCCTAGTGGAACAAGCAAAATCCAAAAGACAGGCGGTGTTTCACTTCAGGCCTAGTAGTTGAGATTTAGCACCAAATCTTGAATCCTTTAGCATCCAGCCTCAAGTGAATTCTAACAGTGTCTCTCTTGTTCTCAGTTTTATTACAGCAAACTCATCATCTACTCAATATACAGAACATGCATGTCCTTATCTGCAGGTGAAGCTTGTTGAGACAACAGCCAGTCTAGTGCAGAGAAGGCTAGACCAGTGTTTTAAGCCTCCAAGGTGAATTTTCTGCATTGAACAGTCTTTCAGGCTTTGGGTATGTAATTTTTTTCTTTCTGTATGTCCCAGTTTGCACTTGTCATCTGAGCAGAATAGATTAAGAATAATAACAAGATGGACTTCAATGTGTTACAACAGTAGAGTTGTAGAAGTAATTAGAATGGGTCATCTCTTAATAGATCACTTTTTTGGTGTGCTATTTATGGTTGGGCAATATGGAAAGGTATCTCATCTGACAAGATGACTGTTAGTCTGTACGTGCAGAGTCATGCATATTTAGGCCTTTTTTAACATGATTTGGATGTGTAGCTCCTGAGCCTTCTGCTAACGTCATACTTAGCAATCATATCAAAACTACATAGTTGAGTTTCTCCTTCCCCCATAAAACTGTCTTGGTTCATTCTGGGCATTTGCTTTCACTCAGATGTAAAATGCCACATAAATCTGGGCTAAGCAGGCTATCAACAACAAAAAGCCCTTCAAGAAGCGAAACTCATACCCTCCAGAAAAGCTTCGATGCTCCAAGAAATTTTGGCTGTACATGCTGCTGGGGAAAAGTTCTCATAAACTACTCTTTGTTGGTTTATACACTACAAATCCCACAGAATGTGTTAAAAAAGGTAGAGAAAAGTCTGAGATGTTACAGTGCAAATGAACCTCCAGAGAAATGCATTTTTAAGTCCTTTACACAAACATCCCATGACACTGTGCTGAAAGATGGCAATAGGCAACAGCAGAGAAGGCTGGGTATGCCAGTAAAATCCATTGTAATGGCTTTGTGTGTGTGTGCCCCAGGGCCTCGTAACCAATCCAGTATTTGTCAGGAGTGACTGAGCAGAGAACAATTTAGCACAGCACAGATCAGGGTAGGGGAATGGGGGATTTCCTTGAGCTGTTCTTAATAAAGTTGCTGACTATGGAAGATCAGGCTCCCAGGTCAAATGCCATTTAGCTATGGCAGCATGCAGATACCTGGGTGCCAGATGTGGAAGAGCTTGGCTAATTGGTTCTGTCTGTGCTGGTTTCGAGCTCCCAGCCAGAAGACATAACATTATCCAAGGAGGTAAAATAGTAAATGCAACCTCAAAGGCTTTTCCTCCACTTGGTACTGAACTGGGAGCCCCACAAGGTAACGGCTTTGTAAACTTTGCCAGAGCAGGGCAGCAAGTGTGATTTGTACAGCCATATCTTCTTGCAATTTCATTAATGTCAGAGGAAAAGGGAGAGGACCTCCAATCCAGCAGTAATTGTGCATGTGGCTGCTAACCCCACAGGCAAGGGACAGTGAGAGAATACACATGGGGCAAAACCAGACCTCAAAAGCACTGAGGTCACCAATAATTTGGGGCTTCAGCATTGTCATACGTTGCCTAGTCTTTCTGCTTCCTCACCTATGCATGTGCCTTTTGAAAGACAGATGGCCAGCCAGATGGCAGCTTCCTCATGCTTCCTGAAAGGTTAAAGGCACTGCTATTAGGGGACATCTAGTTCATATTTGCATTTAGGGGAACAGCATGGTTTAAATTCAGTCTAAATATGACTTCTGGTTAGTCTGGCTCATCTGAGCAAAAACTCTCTACCATAATTACGTCAAGAAGCCCTTGATTGCAGAGGCCAGCTCTTGTTGATGTGAACTAACTGGCTGATAAGAATATTGGTGTACTGAGACCTCTGCCTATGATACTGGGAGTTCCTGGGAGTGCTCTATCTGTGTCTCTCCCCCATCTTTCTATTTACACTGGGATCATCTGTAGTTCCACTGATTTTAATCAGAGGAATCCTGTCTTCCTCCACGCGCCTCAGTACTACATCCCACATCCATTCAGCCCAGATAAAGACACTGGGCTGAGATACTGAAATTAGAATCTCAGTTGCCTCCGCCTCCTTTTTCATTCATGGTGAGAGACAGGCATAAACAGGTGAGTCCAGAGGTTAGTTGTCCTGAATGGCATTAGTGTAACTAAAACTTAATAAAGTGACAAGTAATACCTGAAACTATCTGTAGCCAAAATGTTTTGCACTTCAGGATTTCACATCTCAGCCTCCCTCTCCCCTCTACCCTGACCCACACTGATCCTAGATTCCATGTTGTGCATGGTCATAAAACATGCTGTGAACACCTATGGTGCCCTACAAATAATAAACACTAGCCATAAACTGGAACTGAGATGGAAACCACCTTGGATAATGATGTGGTTATTATAGATACTCTATGGCACAAGTTAACTTCTAGAGCCAGAGGCACTGTCTACAGGGTGAGTGAAGTTTCCCAGAACGTGTGAAATGCTGACATAAATCCCCAATTGAACTGAACTGAGCCTTCACAGCCTAGCCAAAGCCCTCCAGCCAGATTTCAATAGTATAAACAAGACTGAGTCACCTCCTCCCTCATTGAATTAGGGATGGTAATAGTCTTGGAAGCAGCTGATTGCATGCTATCAATCATTCATAATGCTAATTTTTCTGACTTGGCACCAGAAAGAAAGCAACCAGGGCTGGAAAGGAGTCTAGG
This sequence comes from Sclerurus mexicanus, assembly GCA_013396755.1. Lineage (NCBI taxonomy): Eukaryota > Metazoa > Chordata > Aves > Passeriformes > Furnariidae > Sclerurus > Sclerurus mexicanus. Next base: position 250,570 of record VWZF01003190.1, read on the forward strand.
TTGTTGTTCTTCCCGTGTCACATTGCTTGTGAACAATTCGGCAACAGCTTTATGCCTCAATCAATGCAGCTGTTAAGCTGAGGAAAAGCAGGACTTTACCGAAAAACAGATGTTTTGCACATGAGCTGACTTATTCCAGTTAATGACCCAGATAGAAAAGAAAACAAAGCACAATATATTGCACACACAAACAAACAAGCATAGTCAGTGCTTGAAATAGTATTTAAAAGTGCAGATATAGATACTGAGATATGTTGAGAGGAAAAATTCTCTTATTTCACAGTTATTCCATAAGCCTCTAAGACTTTTTGGAATACCAGAGTGGGCTTTTGGCATATTTTGGCTCTTTCAGGCACCATGTGTATACATGAACACATACACACGTATATATGATGCAGAGTGACAATGATAGTATTGGGGCTGATTTCTATGAAATAGTGTTGAAAGTTCCCAGAGTGACTGAGGCAAATTTCTTGCAGAGTTGTTTTTGTCAGTGTTTGAGATGGCTAACTAAGAGGGAGGTGATTTCCCGGTATCTGGTTAGGCAATTAACTGAATTAGTATTTAGAAAATGGTTTCTAAAAATAGGAAAAAATAACCACTTTTTTATGCATCAACCTAATCAGGGACTGAGCTTTTAGGACTATAAAGTCCATATGGTGGTGATTTTGAATGCCTTGGTGTTTGAGTTTCTGAATGGGAAAACTACAATGAGGGTGATTTCCAGGGCATTGCTATTCAGCACTTTCTGAAAGTTGGTATCTGGGATATGTTTCAAATTTCATGCCGCTCTAAATTCCCAGTCACTGCCAAAAAAAGTGGCTACAGTGTCTTCTTTGGGATCTTTGGTGTCTTTGGGATCAGTGACCACTTTGTCAGAGTTCAAAAATAAGAAATACAAATAAACAAAGAGCTTGCAGCTATTTCCGTTTAATACACAAGAGTCTGTCTTGGTTCTGCACAATGATACTAAAGAGGTGAGAATTAAATCTACTTGTGAAATTTTTTGTTCCTTCTCCTCCCCGCCTTCCCAGTTGCTTTTTTTTTCACTTTTTCTGGCATAATTTACAATTACTTTGTTATTATATTGGTCTCTGTTTAATAATATCTGATCTCCCCTTTCCAAGGGATTGAGAACAAGGATAGGAACTTCTCAAATCACAACTGAAAATGAGATCAGTAAGTGTGACCAAAAGCCAGCATTGCTGGCTCTTGAGAAAGCTTTCTGAGGTGCACTTTTTCAGTTTCCAGTTTGTTCTTTACTGTCATGTACTGGAAATTTTGAAAACAAGTCTGAGAAATGAAAGTCATCTGAGCTGCTTAGAAATGTAAAATTGTTTCATTGTCAATCTGTTAAACCTTAGCTTTGTCTCAGCTTCTGTGAAACTTGATCAAACGTGAGATGCTTCAGATGAAATGTTCAAGGAAGTAGTGTTTACTGAAGAAACTTTGTTTAGTTGGAAATTTGCAAACCAGCTTTAGTTATAGTCTTATATCTCTCTCACACAGATTTTTTTCCTTATACACGTATTCACAGAGAGCTTGTGTTAAATAGATGTTATCAAGTATTTACTTAAAAAAACAATAAGTTTTAAACTGTTTGACCAAAGAACCTTTTCCTCCCATCTGATGCTGCCAAAAGGATTTATATAGGAGCTAAAATACATGTGGAAAGGGTCATGCCTGGAATTTTTCTGTAATTGTATTTTTTTGATGCTGAAAAACAGCTGCTTGTCAGTTTAAGGGGATCACTTGAGACCCACTCCAAGCTGACCAGTAAAATGATTGAATCACCAAAACAGTAACTCACTGGAAAATTGCTTCTGCAATAGAGCTCTTTTGCCCTATCTTTGGTGCAGTCACCCTGGTAAATAAGAATTGCAAACTGAGCTCTGAACCTAAAGTAGACCAGAACAACTCTGTCCCCAGCTCTGCAAAGCCCTGTTTCCTGAGCTCTGCCTGCATAACTGAGATGTCCACTTCTGAAGCATAATTTCATGCTCTTTTTGATATTTCTACTTCAGCTCCTGATGCAAGGTCAGAAATGAACATTAAGCTAACAGAAAAAAAATATGGTTATTTTTCACCATCCAGCCCTGCAAGCTTTATGTAAAGTCTTGATGAAGCTTCTGGGAATGTTGTGCATATGAAAAAGTCTGATTTCTTCTAGTATTTAACACAGCGTATCTGTTACATTTCTAAGTTATTGCTATCAGTTCACCATGTGGTAGCTGGCATCCCCATGTGATTCTTTAGGTCAGCAGAATCTGAAGCCACCGTTTCACTGCAGCAATGTCCATGAAGAGAACCATATTGTGCTTCCGCTGAGCAAGGGTTTAAGTGCAGCTCTGTTGGCAGGCAGTGAAAGAAAGTACATCTCAGTAGAAAAAAAATGAGACCTGCAAGCCCAGAGCCTTAATGAGGTGATTAATTAGTATCAGAGTCCTTTTTATTATATGCTTGGAAGAGTACTAAATCTTGGGTGGGTAATTTTATGTTCCTGGTGGTCACTTCTATGCGTTCCCGTGAAAATCCCCAAGATACTTAGCTGAGAAATCTGAGATGAAAAACAATTAGGACCTAACTTCCAAGTGAGCTGCTGGGCCTCAGGCAGAAAACCATGAGAAGACAAATGATAAATGACCAAGTATTCTGTCTCAATAGGAAGACGAGCTAGGCATTTCCGAGAACAGGTTTTCCAAAGAGCTAAGCCCTGACACAACTGAGTGGTTTAAACTGTAGAGCCAGCCCAGAAAACCAGACTGGGACAGTTCAGCGAATGCTGGGTTTCTCAAGGGACTTCTCAAATCTTTTGCCTCTGGTATTTGCTGCAGCGGATGGGTCACCAGGTCACTTGTGTTGTAGGTGTATTAAAAAACGATTGAACAATTTAACAGTTGATAACATCAATGCAGTTATGTCCCTGATATAAATGTAACCAGATATCTGGCTCTGCGGCTTGAACACTTGGACAGTCTCATTTAAAAGTTCAAGTGGTCTCCAAAGGAAAACAATACGTCATGACAGCTGAATGGCTCCATTTGTGATACCACTGCTGATGCCTGTGGGGTTGTGCAGGGCAGCAGGGATGCAGAGTAGCCAATACTCCAGCACTGTCTCAGTAGCTGTATCTCTGGGCTTGCAGGGAAGCCTGGCACGGTGGTGTTGACTGCCTTCCAGCAGCACAATGCTGGCTCTGGCAGCAGAGGCTCTGGAAGCTCAGTGAGGCTGTGACAGGTTTTGCCCCTGCAAATTAAGACTGTGCTGTTGTGAGGGATATGCCTGTGTGGTACACAGCATGTGTGTAAGCTGAAATGAGGAGTGTGTGGGAGACAGGGCTGACTTGCATATTGATAGCTCTCGGACTTGTAAGACTCTAGGTGCCTTGAATTTGTGTCAATGGGTCCTTATTAGCAGGTGGGCCTACTAGAGAAAGCCATGAATTTGCCAGCGCTGAGGACTAAAAAGGTAAAGAATAACCAAAAATAGCTGATTCTGGTATTTTACCTTCTAGCTTTAGAGTTCATGTACCACCAGCCAGCACTTTGTGATTCAGCTAGATTTAGTCCTCTCTGTGATTTGGATTCAATGAGCACACAGGAGAAAAGTCAATGTCTGGATTAACCCAAAGGCCAACTCCAGCTGTGTCTATCCTTTGTCACAGCCTGAGCCACGTATTCCTCAAATACCTGTCTATGTTTCTGTGTCCTGTAACACCTCCTGTATGCAGCCAGCAAAATGCCAGCAAACTATTTTTATACACTTCTGCACTCCAAAAAGAAAGAAAATACCAGGCACACTTCAGAAAACACAATTGCCGGAGATGTACTTACAGCCCTAAAATACAACAATCCCCTATATAGCCATCATCTCCCCCACAGACATGTCATACTAACTTACAGCCTCCTCCTCACATACTTCCCTTCACATATTGTTGTACAGACTGAATTTGCTTAGCACAACACAACAGTCTCTTACATACAAGCCATGAGCGTTCTTAGCTCATGAGTTTTACCATAAGTCCCATGAACATTCTGTGAACTTCCAGCTCCTGGATTCATGGGAACAATAAAAATCTCAACAGGGTTTTTAGGTTTTATAGTTGCAGAAAAAACCACACATAAATATGATCTAAAAAGCCCCCAAACCAGAAGGCAAATAAAAATAATCCCAGAAACATTACTGTTATGCTGATAAATCCAGTGATTTTTAAGCTGCCTTCTTCAGGGATCCCATGTATGTTTTTAGGAGGTATGGTTGGCCACACTTGTGAGAAACACACGCTTCTCCACGCTCAGGTGTCATAGAACTCTTTGCTTCTAAACTCACACAGATCCTTCACAGCACTCGACGGCACTCACTGCCTTGAGATGTGCTGTAGTCAGGGATGAAAATCAGTCTCTTTAGATTCAGCCTGCTCATGACTCAGCTTCAGTCATTACAGAGAGCAGGGTAAGTAGTGCAGGCACTAGGGAGATGAGAAATGGATGCACTAGGGGGCTGCTAAAGTCACTTACAGTTTCTGCTGCTTCTTTGGGATTAATGAGGTGCATGAGATGCCAGAACAAACAACCTGTTCCCCCTCACATTTAGCTGTTGAAATAGTGTGTCCTGCCTTGGAGGAGCTGCTCTCATGAGATGGTTTCCAGAGCTCATGCTTGCTGCATTGCACTCTGTCCCGTCACACTTGGGGCTTTCAGCTCTGAGCTTGTAAGCAAAATTCATGCTCACTGAGAAGATAGATGTGGCAGGTCTTCTGTGTGACATCTCAGAGATGAGCTCTACTCTGCTGACAGCAGTCCAAGCCATGGTGGCCCACTCTGTCGCAGTCTGTGCAGCTTGTAATGTGTGCAGGTTGTTTATGTGCCTTCATGGAGTGCAGCCCACCACTGCCTCTGTATCTGACTGGTTTTGTGCCAAGGGGTGCCCTTGGTTTGGAGCTGGATTTGCTTCCCCTTCTGCGCTGATTTCTCTTGGCATGCCTAAGGGCAAGGAGTGGAGCCTAGGAGTCCTACACCATAGGCACCTTTGGCATCATCTCTGTCCCCACTAGAGGGTGATGTCAGGGTGTTGCCTAAAGCCCTGCCTCCACTGGTCTCCCAGACATGCCTTGATTTGGACAAGGAGATGGTATTTCTTCAGTGAAATCTCTTCTGAGTGCTGAGGGTGAAAACACAGGGTATGTTATGTGCTTTATTCTAAATGGCTGCAGACAGGTCAGTTTAATTCTTGCCTCTGCCAGCTTTGTCCATGACCAATTTCAAGGGGCAGTAGTCCTCTGAGCAAAGAGGAGTGTGAACAGCAGCCTCTGCATGATTTCCCTGCTTTGTATGTCTCTAGCTGGAAGATGGCTCTCGATTTTCTTATAATAGCCAGTGCAGCAAAGTGAGAGGGGAGCAGAGACAGCACTCAACTGACCTGAGAAGTTCTTAAAATTTTTGTGGCTGTGTGATCCTCTCCTGTTTTTACTCAGGCCTGGGACAGCTGGAGAGGCTGGATGTGGTGTTCTACTACAGCTGGAGAGGCAAGGGTGATGTAAATTCTTCTCTTCTGAGGAAGGATTTCTCTAAATCTGAAAGGGCACCCAGTATTTTTTTCTAAGGTCATGGATATTTTGCAAGAGTTGTGAGTGATGGCAGAGACATACTTTGCAGTCAACTCTTCTGGGAGTCAATCGGGAGTTTTGGCCAAGTAAGAATTGGCATTAAAGTTTGGGATCTGACCCAGAGCAAGTAATGAGTCTCTGGGACAAGGCTGACCCTAACTGAGATCTGCACTTCGTGGTTGTTCCATGTTGGATCAAATGTAAATGACAAAGGGAACTGCCACCAAGACGTTGTGTGGGCTGGAGCAACGGTGCCTTGGGAGATTTCTCATACTGAGTCTAGCAAAAACTTACTGAGGGTGGAGAAAAACTGAAACAGGCAAGACTGAGGTTCACAGGAGATGCACTCTGGCACCATCTCCCTTGTTCTTTGTTCTCCTTTATGTCCACAGCAACTACAGTCTTTGAATACTCCTGAATGCCAAAATCGTTCTTTTTCTAACATTGTGTGCCACTGGACAAAACCTAAGATTTACATAGGGAGAAGAGCATTAGGTCTAGACTGGAAATTATTTTCTTAGTTTGTGAGGATTTTCAAAGTACTGGAAAAACTCTTTTTGTTCTCTCAGAGGCCAGAAAGTCAAATCTGAAACATACTCATGAACTGAAAATCTGGCAAAGAGCAGTAAGGTTAGGGGTCAAGTCGAGCACTTTGTTTAGACAATTTTGAAATGTTTTAGTTCTGGATATTTCTAAATTGTTTCTAGCCACTACAATTACCTTAAATTTGGAAATTAAAAGCTACTTTGAAAAGCAGAGATTTGAGCAATTTGGAGGAGGAAGAAACTTCAAACTGGAAACTTTGCAAGAAAAAACTCTTTCCCAGGGAGAAAAACAGATATCATGGAACCGCACTGCATTATGAAACACTGAAAAAAACCTGATTGTCCCTGCCTAGCAGCTGTCTCTGAGAAGGGGTGGTGTTCAGCCATATACTTCCAAGAGTTCATCTTGAGGCAATGCAGCTTGTCACAGATCTCCCTTTTGCTGCCTCGGTCTGTCCCTCGGACTTTCTTTCCTGCTTGTGGAAGCATCTATGTTGTCTGATAAAAACTGAGCAGAACCATATGTGAGCAGGGTTGCATTATGCAATATAGGAGGATGGGTTACTATCTACTCTTCTCATGAAAGTTCTCCTTTTTGGCCAGGTTTCAAGGAGGGATATTGAATTGCATTGCATTTCATTTCTGATTGACACTGGACGCTTAAAATTTACTGCCAATACAGGCACAGGTTTTTTCTGCTGAAGGAATTCTTATATTCCTTGAAATATCTAGATCAACATGAGCCTGCCAATGCCAATTCTTGCTTTACAAGCAACTACTAGATCCTAAGGCTGAATTTACAGTATTATTTCCTTGTAAATGTCAGATGTAATTTTGGGAGAATGTTCAGATATATCCGATACTGATCAACTCACCATTTTCATTAGGATGTAATCAAATCAGATACATACCCTTGAGGAAGCCTATTGACAGGGTATAGAGGCAAGCTTTGGAAATAATAGACATGAAAAAGTATAAATTCTGTATTAAAGTTTTATAAGTTTCATTATATAGTGATATTTCTATTACTCCATGGGAGATTTGGATGAATCTACAGGGAAAAAAAGGCAGATGTTGATTGGCAGCTTTTTGCTCTGCTTTAGTTCAGGATTTTTCCTTTTGATTAGAAATAGAAAATCCCTTCAGCTGAAGGGGCAACACTAGACTAACTTGCATTGGAAATGGAAAACTTGAGGCACTTTGCAATGGTACCTGATTCTAGTTAATTTCAGCAAGTTTTGAGGCTCTTTGCCACCTTTCTGGTCACTCCCATGGAACAAAGAGTTACCTCTTGCTACCCAGGGAAATAACTGTAATCTCATGTTACCTGTCAAAACTCTTTATCCAGAGTCTAATGCCTCCAAATGGGATCCAAACTAGAATTCATTACTGGAAAGATGAGGACAGATTTTTTAGTAGGGCCTAGTGTGATAGGACAAGGAGTAATGCTTTTCAATTAAAAGAGAGTTATTTTAGATTGGATATAAGGGAGACGTTTTTTACAGTGAAGGTGCTAAAACACTGCCTCAGGTTGCTCAGGGAAGTGGTAGATGCCCCATCTCTGGAAACATTCAAAGTCAGGTTAGATGGGGCTCTGAGCAACCTGATCTAGTTGAAGATGTCCCAGCTCATGGCAGGGGGTTGGTCTAGATGGGCTTTAAGGGTGCCCTCCAACCCAAAATATTCTATGATTCTGTGAAAATCATGAGCCTAAAACCTATGAGCCTTTTACTTTGTGTGCTCCCTCTAAGGCAAGTGCACCTTGAAAGAGTGGAGAGAACATATTTTTTATTTTTTTTTCATTGAAGAATCTAGTGGTGCTGTGATTAGAAAAGTCTGCAGAATAAGCATGCCCGGAATCAAGACCAGATTGGTAGTCAGCACCAGGAAAGTGTCTTGTGGGGAAGGGTGTTTGACAAAATTCTGCTTATATTCACATCAGAATGTAATACTTTTGGTGACTTCAGAGGGTCTGGATTGAATGATAGTAGTCTTATATTTTCAAATACAGCCCTTCCTGTGAACAGTAACTATCACTTACTAAACTTTACCTCACATATATGTGCCAGGTTGCAAGCAGTAGCCAGATTCGATGTTCTTCCTACCATTAAAGCACAGTTATTCCTGAGGAAACTAAGGTACCAATATGCCTGACAGCTGTGAACGACAGAACAAGGCTCTGGAACTGGGAGTGCTATTCCCTCTTTTTGTATTCATAATGCTCTTTTCCCTGCACTTCACAAGAAATGCACATATGAAAACATGGAAGGACACTTTAGAGTCTGTTGTTCTCTAACCCTCTTTCTGGACTACAGTTGCAATCCTAAGTATAACAGAAATGAAGCAAGATAGAATCTCATAAGGAAATGGCATGCAAGGTACTGCACACCCGGTGCATTCACTTTTGAGAGAGCTTAGCAAATCAGTGAAGCAGACATGTGGTACCGTTGCCTGAACTAACAAGAAGCTGGTTTTCTTTCCCAGCCTTTTGTTGAAAGTACTTGACCTTTATCCTCAGATCTTCTGTCTTTTAGGAAGGGCCACGATAAATGCTTATTTCTTTCAGTTGTAGGAGTCATGCTTACAGCTATTCAGTCTCTAATTGTGTGAAGCTGTCCCCAAAAATGCAGCTTCAGAACAGCCTTTTACTGAGGGGAACAATAAGGCTTAATATAGTGCCTGGAGTGATATTATAGAGTTAGAGGCAGATCAGAGATTAGTACATTGTTTCTGCTGTAAAGGATTTTTTGCTGGGACATTATTAGAAAAGGCTTTACCTAATCATATTGTTTGCAGGCTTGTTTTGTTTTGCCAAAGTGATATGCAAGTCCCTGACTGTCAAAAGGGAGCAAAGTTCAGCTTCCCATTTTCCACTACTGCTAAAACATGAGCCTTTCTTCAGGCAAATTTGATAAGTGGGGAGATTTCTGTTTCTTGCAGCTGATTTCTGGGTCTTTAGTTACATTTCTAAGCATGCAGGCAAGAAGTCTCTATGAAACATTGAGAGAATGCTGGATGAGGTTCACACATAGATCCTGGGATTTCGCAATCTGGACTTTTAAAAAATCACCAGATTTCACAATATCCACAGTCACATTGTGAGGAATGGTGACCCTTCAGATCAGAAAGTATTTTTTTTTCAGGATTGTCTCTGTTGATTTGTAGTTTGGGTATTTTTCTTTCCTTCCACATGTGACCCTCTTTTTCAGGGTCATGTATATACTGTATATATTGTATATTGGGAAATCTAGTTTTTAAAGGCACACCACTCTCCCTTGCCCCTTTTTCTGCAGCTCTTATGGGGGCAGGATAGCTTTCTCTGTAGCCCTTCTTTCCCACAATTTTCCATACATTTTCATTGTTGAAAGCAGTTCTTTATTCCCCCATCTGCTATTAATTGCCTCTCTCTCATGCTCTCTAGCTCTCTCATTGCACCTCATGCACCCCTGCTTCAGGGACAAACTTTGAGAAGAACTTGCACTCCACTAAAGGCATCTATCAGTGGCTAAATCCTTCTCAAACATCACCATTCTTGCCGTATGCAATTTGCTCTTTCCATGCCAAGGTTTGCTTCAGGAAATCCCCCAGATGAATTAAAAATATTGTTTTGCATTTGCTGGGACCTCTGCCCAGTGCTGCTTGCAGTGCATAAGCTGAGTTTGGTGCTAGCTGGGTCAAGATAGCTCAGAAAAATCTCATGGCTGGGTATTGGCGCTTCTAAGCCTGTTGGCTCACACACATGCACACATACACACACACACACACACACAGAGTCTCTCTCTTCTTTAAACAGGAAACTCAACTCAGCATGTGGTGAGTAACTAAATATCAGCAAAGACTTTCTTGCATTTTCTTAAATTCTGTTAAAAAAGAAATTTGAGAAGGAGGGAAAAAATCCTGTGTTAAAATAAACTCTTGGGTGTAAATAGGTCAGCACAATCAGGAAAACTGGGTGTTTAATGGAGAGGTTCTGACCAGGATTCTTTTGTCACTGATTCAGTTGAAAGAAGCTTCATGGTGCCTGGAAGTTTTTATAAACTTGGAAAAAGTTAAAAACCCAGCAGATATTGTGTGGACATGGTATGCAGGCCCATGATGTAAGCTGGCACAACTCTTTTCAAATGTATTGGTGCAGGGCAAGCTGTTTGGCTTTGCCCATGGAAATAACACAGGTGTAGCTTAAACAAGGCCTGATTCATTGCATTTAAGGCCATAGGGATTTTTATGGTTGCATGGATAGACTATTTCTATAGCATACATTTTGCATACCCTGTGATTTATCTGTGAGGTCTGAGTTGTGGCAAAGTTCATTTTTTTAAAAAGGGAGATATCATATGTTGATTCAAAGACTTCAGGAGACAGAAGACCAAGGCCTTTGGTTAGACTGGCTGAGGGTTAATTACCTCTAGCTGCCTGAACATACATCATTCTACTCACTGCTCCTCATGACTGCCCTCTGCCCCTGTGGCATGGAAGTGGGTTTGGTATGCCTGTCTCTCCTCAGCCTCACTTGCTGTATAGTCAGCTGTGCTATTGCAAAGTGAATGCTGCTTTTGTATCAGAGGTGATCAAAACAGAATGAAAGCTTTGGACAGCCACAGTACTTCCTGCTCACTCAGTGACCAGCCAGAGATGATGGGAAACTGAGCCTGATACCCCCCACTAAGAAAGGACAGAAAACTGGAGGATACTTATGCAGTCTCCTCTCCCAGAATTCCCAGTTTTGCACAGGGAACATTTCACACATACAGCTATTTGCATATCATACTTCGATGAAGGAAAAACTGGTATAAAGAAGCTTGATATAAAAAAGAGTCCTTTATTATGCATCTTGAGAGGGTCTAGTGGTTAAATTTTACTTCATCTTGGCTGAGGCAGTTGCTTACCATGGCTAGTCAGAGTTCTGTGCAACAAAAGACAGCTGAATGTTGACATCAAGGTTTGTCCCACTGATCTTACCAAAGAGTATTTCCTGTATGGGAAGCAGCAAGAGCCATGTACTTCATACAAACTACCATCAAGAATATACGATGTTGCTGTTCTGTTCACAGAAAATCATTACCAGATGGCACAATGATGGTGGGTGTATGCAAACCCACAGGGTGAAATGGAATGGATGAATAACATCTCTCTGCGGCACATTGAAAAGTCAAGGTGATGGCAAGCAGAGATCTTGCTTCACACTCGTTGGTCATGTTCCATTCTGCCCTTGTGCTGGACATGGGTTCTGTGTGATGAGGAATATATCATGAGAATAGGCATGCCACCCAGGGCTTGAAGCCTCTACCTTGAGCCTAGCAAAGGAAAGTAATAGCAAGGACAATTAAATCTTAGTCGGCCTTCTGCTGCGCTCAGCATGGAGGAGGTTTCTCTGGGTTCGTTAACACATCTCTGATTCATAACCTTGAGTGGAAGGAGGCCAACAGGCATAGCATACTATTCCTCTGAGTGAGCTGTTCCAGCTAAATGAAAGCAAAATTTGCAGCACAGTCTCCCCTGAACTACGCAAGAGGTGCTCTGAAAGTTTCATTAAAATGTCGTTCCATTTTAATGTCTTTTGTGGTGAAGAATGGGTCACTCGCCTTGCCAGAGAAGTTACTATGTTACTATGGTATTTTACCAAACCCTGACTTCTGTTGTCTGGGTGGAGAACAAACAGCCTGTGTATTCTGTGAAAAGTTTCAGTAAGGTAAAAAACCCAACAGCTTCGGAGGATGGCATGGAACAAAATAATATATTTTTTTTTAATTTGGTTTCCAAGAGAGCCATAAAGCCTAGTTGTGTCCTTTCTGGAACAGGTGTTGATCAGGGATCTTGGGGTCACATCCTTTTCCCAGCACAGCATGACAGGCTATCAGGAAAATGACAGTGCATTTCTCAAATATAGACTCTTTTTCTGACCACAATTTTCCAACATCAAGGCCATCATCTTTGTAGATTTGTTAATTTCTCATAATGGCTTGACTAACAACTTAGGCCAAATCATTTGTGCATGAACTACCTACTGTGTATGTCCATGAAGGAATTTGCACCTTACACCTGGTGAGTTGTGTGTTACAGACTTTTTTGGTGGGGTCACTACAGCTACTCTTCTTCAGAAGACAAAAACCACAAGACAACTGTGAGCAGGGCTGCCTGTAATGTGCTATTGTATGAATGTTTACAAAACAAACCTATCTGTGAAACTTTACTCATAAACTGAAGGATTGGAAGAAGGTTTTAAAGGATCTTTTATGACTGGGAAGCATTGATCTTTGAACTGAAGGAGGCACACAACCTAATTCACTGAGAAAGCCACTGATTAATGGTTAAAAGAGATTTTATCTCCTGGCTCTTATATTTGTACTAAAGCTCTTTTTCTAGTCACAGATGAATGTCAGTCAGCTCCTAGAAATGCAGAAAATCAGAACTTTTTTCTTCTTCTAAATTTCAGGTTTGTACAACAATTGAATTCCATTGGTCTGAGAGGGATTTGGGGAAAGCTTTTAATGTTCCATATGGCTTTAGGATTCAAGGAATTTCCATGTAATGAAGTATTGTCTTCTGGACTTTTCCCTTTCTGCTTTATACTTAGCAGGCGGTATTATAACACTAGCAGCTTGGGGCAGTTTAAATTTCATATTAGAACTGTAGTATCTGAACTGAAATCCCAAAGGGGATTTTTATCCCTTTTCTTTTCAGCATGTGTCAATGGAAGCAGTCCTCTGAAGGTCAAGAACAAGTGCTATCCCTAAATATAAAATTCCTTTGGTTATCACAAAAGCGGTGTTCACCACAGGAAGGGACTGGACTTCTGAGAAGGGTGCAAGTTTTGATTTCATAAAGTTTATTTTGCAGAAGGGTCGTGGACAAAGTCTTGGAGACTGGTAAGAATCAGGGAGATATTATCAGCCCACAGCAAGGTTTAATGTTCCAAGGCTCCTGGCATGTAACCTGGGTCTTTAATTTCCATGCTACTGATTCTGGTATTATGTTGAATAAAAACAAGAGTAAAGAAGACTTTTTATAACCATGTTTTCCATTGCAGACATAAAGCAGATCATGCAGTTTTGTATAAAAGGGGCAAGCATAGCTTATAAAACTTATTTGAGAAGGACCTGACTGCAAGGAAACTTATCTCAACACTCTCTTCAGTAATATTACACTGGTGTAGCAGCACCTCTTTTTTATTATTAGAAACACAAAAAACCAGTTGGCTTGATTGCATGTGGAATGGCCACCTCATAAATGTGCTGTAATCCTTGTCATGAGAAATTTTTAAAGGCTCTTAGTGGGAGCTGGTCACAGTTTTCTTTCCTTTTTTTTTTTTTTTAACCCACAGGTTTTAATGAAAATATTAGAATACTGGTGTTATTTTTTCAAGATCTTTATAGTTTTTGATCATTTAGAATTCTTCTGTTAACATTATCTAGAAATAATATACCTTGAAATTTTTGTTTTTCTTTCTTTTCCTGTTCAATTATCCTCCTCCATCCTGCTTTTTATTTATTTTTTTTTCATGATTGGAAAACCCCAAATAGTGGTGGGAAAGACCTCTGAGAGTAAAGAAATATACAGGGAGAAAGACCTGGAGAAGGAGAGAAGCCTGGGTCCAGATCTTCCAAGAGAACATGATCAAATGATTTTCTGGCTTTGATTTCAAGCATGAATTTGAACATGCATTTCAACCTAGACTTACCCAGTGTTCAAATTATCTGGAAATAGATTTAAGAGAGCACCTGGGTGCAGCTGGAAAGAAGTTCAAGTCAGCCTTTAGAGGAGAGCATGGTGTGTTGGCCAAGGTTCCCACCATTTGTCAGATACCTTTCAGTCTTCCTATGGCTTCCATAGGGCACTGATGTGACTGATGCTCCTTCCTAGGTCAGAGTTAGTGCTGGCTGAGGCAGCTGACTAACAGATGTGTGGATGAACCTTTTGGACTTCTGGTGCTTTCTGTCTATCAGACTTGGACCTTGCTGTCCTGGTGTGTGAACAGGGACATAAGATTTCCTTGCCTCATGAAGAAACAATAAATAAAACCTGGGAGACAGTGAGATGCTACATTGAGAAGGGCCATAAAGCAGCTATGACAGCTCCCTGTTGTCAAGGTGGGGAGAATGCTGTGCTGCCATTACCTAGAAGGCCATGGGGAGCTGAGATGGTTCTTGTCAGTTTTCTGGGAGGTCCCGCAGGCTGGCTCTATCAGATCCTCATGTTCCGTTATGAAATACAGATGCTGACACTTGGAACATTTGTCTCCACCAATCACTGGATAAACAGGTGCCATATGGCCAGCCCTGAACCAAACAACTACACTGCAACAAGCAGAGATTGAGGTGAGTCTTTCAGGGCATGTTCAGCCAGACAGTAGCCATATGACAAGGGGAGGTAGCCCAGTGACAGAGTCCCTACTTCCTTTCCTTGCATGCCTGGGATAAAGTGAAAGATGTGTTTGAAATTTCTTCCTGAGCCAAGGCTCTGTGTTTGTCAACAGCTTTGTTTTGTTAACAGGGCAAAATAGGGAACAGAGTATCTCAAAAATTAGCAACTGAGGTACAGGGATAGAACATGAGGCAGTGTGGGCAATGAGTCCAGCCACTGAGGAAGGCTGATGCAGGTGGGGTTTGAAAACCCAACTCAAGAACTTTTGCCAACTGCTGAGAAGAAAGCTGAATGCAAGGGAAACATTCTGTTTAGATTTTCCACAGCATGAAATTCCCATAGTGTCAATCTTTGTCTGTTTGTGAAGGCGACTTGCAGAACACCATAGGCATGACCCTGCTCTTAGCTTTTTCTTTGCTGGGGTGAAGCCCAGAGGTGCAGCAGCAGAGGAAGCCTCATCTGGTAGTAAACACTGCACTGAGTATAGGGGTAAGCAGATTCCAATTTGTATGTCTCTCAGTAGGCTTTCTTTTCACAACTCTTAAAATTCACATTAAACCTTACTGTAAGTGTTGAAATCAGCTTAAGAAAGTTAATCCATTGTTTGTAGAAATCATTGAGACTGTCAGCTTGATGTTGTGTGTAGTTATTCAAGTTCTAAAGCCCTGAAAAATAGAGCTCACAAGAGAATTGGCAGCTGACCCTTAACTTCAAATGTCATTGCTTTTATACTGTAATATGAATTATTTTCTGCTTTATGAACTTATGTCATTCACTAAAGACCCTGCCATGCACTGAATTTTTCAGACATACTAGTGACAAATTGCACTTGTTATGTAAAAACCCACACTCTGCTTTCTAGGTCTCAACAGCTGTCATCTTTTTCCCAAGATACATTAGAAAACGCTTTCTGGAGCCACAGATGTTTGTTCTGAAGGATAAGTTTGGCGGTCCAGGGCCATGTGAAAGGGTGCCTTGATGAAATTCTACATGGGGGTCAGTTTCAGCATTGATCAGTCTTTGAAGGAAGCATTTTCCTTACTGTTGCCCATCAGCAGAAAAATGCTAATTGATTTTTGAAGCCTCAGTCCCTACTGTAGAGAAAGGCAACAGGAGGCGGAAAAAGGTTTTGTTGTCTTTCCTGGCAGTTCATTTTGCAGTCTCTGAGATCCATCTGCTTACAAGAGAGTGGGGGACATTCAGAAAGAACATCTGTAAATATCCCCTGTCATTACACTTCCAAAGCCAATGGCAAAGACCTTGGCAAGATCCAGGGTTTTCAAACATGAGCCTTTTCTGCAAGTGTTTAGACAGATGGTTTGCTACTGTATAGAGCATCTTATGGGAATTCACTCCTATTCTCAATGTTGCAATTACTATGGGCTCAGGACTGGCTGTCTCCTGCTGAGTTTCTGAACAGTGTTTGTTTTGCTTGATGAAATTCTGTCTTAGATTTTTTAGTGATTATACTATATTGTGCTCTACCAGGCTTTGAAATGAGATCAAATTGCTTTTCCCTTTACATTAACTTACGAAACATATGTCGGCCAAATCTTGAAGTTCCTACTTGTGTACCAGTCACCCACTGAAAGTCAGTGGGACCTTTGCCTGAGTAAGCACTGTGTGAAAAACAATTGTGAAGGTGGGGGGCATTTCTTGGCTGCAGAATAACAGCTTGCAGCAGCAAATGTTATATTTTCTCTGAAAGAGGTAAATGAGTACACTGATGAGATACTTTTAAGAAAAAGGTTGGCCAGCCCATGGTAGAAAAGAGTACTAGACCTGAACAAAAACTCTTCTCCAGTTTGCCAAAATGTTTATATTTTTTTAAGTTGATTTCAGTCTGAATCAAACTAAAATTTCAAAGTATTTCCAATTCAAAGGTATTTCCAGTGATGTGGAGAATCTGCTCACCAAAATTGACAACTTCTGTTATTTTTGATGATGATCTAGCTGTGAAATTGGGAAGATAATCCATTTCACTGAGCAGTTGTACAAATCTGACCCCGGATGCATCAAGAATGCATGTTTGGGCAAAAGTCTTTAAGATGGAAATAGGTAATACAAAGTATTTTGTACTTAGTTAATCAGTGTTTTTAAATTCAGCTGTTGTAACAGAAACATTCACTAATCTCTAATAGACATAGTGAGATCACATCCAAACACTTTTACTTGCCACACAGTGCAAAGCTGAATATGAACTTTGAAATTCCGGCCCTTTTTGAGGGTGCTTGCAGTGTGGTCCCTTGGATTTCACAATGAAAGAACAATTAAAGAGGTGCTATAGAACCAGGTTTCTATCGGAATCATTCCTCCTTTTCATAACCAGGCAGACTTGACCACACAGAATGGATGAAACTCATTACTGAGTAAATAAATAGCACAAGACTATTTAGGTCCTTGAAAAACAAACTCAATGGTCTTTTCCATGGTCTGTTGAGGAGCAAAAATAGCACACTTTCTTTCCTATTCTAAATATTTAGTAGATCTCTACACACTGCAGTCACTGTCCTACTGTCTGTATTAATTAAATAGGGCTGATTTTGTGTTCATGTAGCATATATGACTGCCCTGATGTCAGTGAAGTTCACATCAGTATTAAACTGGTGTGTTAATGGACTCAAGTCTAGATGCTAGTAAACACTTAGAAGATGCTGGGTCTTTAAAATTGAAATACCAGCTGCTACAGTGATTTAATAATTGTAAAAGGCGAGTTTATTTGTGTTTAATTTTTTAGATTTTTTAGTTGAGTCTAGGGAAATGAACTCTGATTTCTTGCAGAAAAGAAGACTGTGTACATGTGTATGTCTGTGTGTGTCCCTGACACCTTTTGAATTCAGTGGCTGACTTCCACCAGATTTGTCAGAGGAGTATAGATGTCTAAGATAAGTAAGGCTCTGAAAGCAGATGGCTAGGTGAAAGAAAATTTTGTTGGGAGGACCTGACAGTAGGGAAAAGAGCAGAACAAGAGTGCACTTTATTAGAAATGAGAGAATCCGTATGGGGGAAAAACCCTTACAGATGTCTCAGTTGCAATAAAATTCTAGATATCAAAGTCATTCCTCCATGAGGTGCAAATCTAAAGGAAACTGATTTCACTGATTCTGGTGCTTTTGTTTTTGCAACATAACTAGTTTTATTTCCATTCAAGTATTGGTGTAGGAGTAAGAAAACATCATTCTCTGGGAAAAAAACCAACAAATAAAAAACAACAAACCCAAAACAACTTAAGCATATTAAGTGAGTATGAATCCTTTTAAGAATAAGAGTGTTTTCTGTGAACAGGGAGCTGAAGCAGGTTCTGATAACTGTGATTCAATAAAGGTATGTTGGGTAAGTATCCTCTGTTCTTCCATTCTTGGGGCCATTATGTGTTTTAAAAATGAGGTTAATGATACTGAAGTGGTTTGGAAGTATTTTGACTGCCACGAAGAAATGGTTCCTGAGATAGGTGTAATTGACACCTCCATGTACTTTAAAATTTAGTTTCTTACTACTGTGGCATTAGACTGTAAGATCTTCAAATTACACTTTTTCTTAATATATACAAGAGTGGGCACTTTAAATGATGATAAAACCTGGACAGTCACAGAAAGAGTGAGCTTCTCATAATGCTCTCCTTTCTACTACTTTAAGAACAATAAAGTAAAAAGTTACCATGCATGCAATGCAAGAAATAGGAAACATTTTGATTTCGTTCTTAAGCAAAAGAAGTTTGAATATGTTGCTGATCTATATGAAGTGGATGAATGTGGCTATATGGTCTTACATACAGGAGAGTTTTTGAGCTTCGCTACACTTCTGCTAACTGGATCCATATTGGCACAAGGCATAAGAGATATTTCTGTCAGATACTAAAATATATGGAGGCTTGGGACTCTATGTTTTATGTCTCTCCAAATCAGTCTCATAATTTCTTTTGTTTGAATAGAAAGTTTCAGGAAAATTCTTTCCAGAGCTAACATTTCTGGAAGCTTTTAAGGAACACATAAAGCTTTGATGACGTCATTAAAAACATTAAAGATGTGTTTGAGTGAGGGTTTCTGGAAAGGTTTAAACCATGCAATGTTCTATTCAGCTGTAGAGAAAGAGTTGCTGGATGGCTCTGTTGATTCTCTATGTCACTTGAATGTGACAGAGCTTTATACCATGGCCAGAACCAAAGCCTAATTTTCTCTGGACCTAAAACTCAGGTGTTGTATGGCAGAGCAGGCTTAGGGCTGAATATACTCTGAAAGATGTTCCATGGCTTTGTCAGAGCTCTAGTGAGGAAACCATGACAGCTTGAGGAATAAAACATGCAGTTTTCTGGGTAAGAGGATTTACTTCCGTATAGAAAAATCATTCAAATGTGCTCTATAAACAAATTAATCAAATACTGGCCAGATTCCCCCCAAATTCATGTGGTTACATTAAGGTCAACTGGGGCCCAATTAACTTGTGTTTGTTTCCCAGAGCCATCTGATCTTGGCAATTTTCATCATTCCAATAAGATTGGGTTTGATTTCTGGTGCAGAGAGAACAGCTGTGATTCCAGGTCTTCAGCTTTGTCTAATTCCAAGGAGCAGTGTGCAAACAAACTAATCATCTGAGATCTTAGCAATGAGCACGGGGAAGTGTGAGTTATGCACATCAGTAACTTGTGTAAGGGAACTAATTAGGAGCAGATGCTTAAATTTTCCTAATGTTTATATGAGGAGAACAAATTGCATACTGGCAGAAAAAGCCATCTGTAAAAATGGTGTTCCAGCCTCATAATTTTAAATGTTTTCCTTGTATTCCTAATTTGCATGTACAAATAAACTTCAGCTAGAGATATTCAACCAGCAATGGATCTGAGTGTTTAAGGTCTGGACCATGTCACCCAGCATGAGACTATTACTATGAGACTATTCTGTGAGACTATTACAGATTCAGCTGAAGATCTGATGTCCACGAACCACTGTTTATTAAAAAAAATTATATCTTTTCTCAAAAAATAGGGCACACAGAGCACCTTATAAAAGCAACATCAGTAAGAAATGTTATTCTTCTCTGATTCCCTAAAATGTAGTAAGAATGTTCTGGTAAATAAATGTTTCACTCTCTTTTTTTTCTGTTCCACTAGACAGGAGAAAATAAATGGGTTATTAAAACATTTTGTCATGCAAGGGAGTAATGTTCTCAAAGTATGAAAACACATTCCCTCCCCTTTGCAGAATCCAACCTCTTTTAAAAATAATGAATACTAAAGTGTTTAGGGATCCCTTCATATAAATTGTGTATGTTCCACACAGTGGAAGACCTGCCCATTCCCACAGATGTCGGCCGGGACATAAAAGCTTATTTTGGCTGCACTCGCCAAGTCCTCCTGCTGTGGGCCAGAATGCTTCCCTGCCCCACCTGTGTGCTGCACTGATTGATTGAAAACCAGACCACAGAACATAGCCTGGAGAAGCAATTATTTGTCTCTCAGTCTGCTGTTGCTCGAAACTGACTTTCCAGAAGGCCTGGTAGAGGAGCATTATGGTAGCATTGGGGTAGTTACTGGGAAGGTTATCCTCTCGGGAAATCTTGACCCCACCAGCTGGGCTGCATGGGCATGCTTGACTGCCAGGTCTTGCCTGCCAAAGACTAAACCAGTTGCCTTTATCTCACGGGTTCTGCAACACTGCTGAACCCACAAGGGAGTCATTGAGTTTGACTTCTTGTACATCATAGGCCACTTCATTTTGCAAAGTTACTCCTGTATGGAGTTCAGTAATATGTGCTAGCAGAAAGTGTTTCCTCTGGGGTGGGCTTCAGCTATGATCTGAGTAGTTCAAGAGAGGAAGACATCCTCCAATTTTCCAGGTAATTTTCAACATCTAAGGACAGGCATGAACTTAAAAGAAAAAGAAAAGGTATGAGTGCATTTTTATGGCTTTGATTTGTCAGCTATTGGTCTGTGTTATGGTTATGTTTTCTATATTAAAAGAATCTGTTAGTGACTAATATATTCTCTATTTGAGGATACTCAGAGACCAAAACCAAATCACCACTAAATCTTTTTGAGAAGCTGAGTATGTGGACTTCTTCAGATGCCTTGCTACAGGAGAATATTTACTGATGAAATGTTGGGCACTGCAACGTGTAGATTTCTGCTTCTTATGACATCTCTCAAGACCTGTTTTCTCTGGCCCTTAAATGATTTCAGTGGTTCCTTTCTGTTTCCTTCCCAAATCCAGCATCATTTTCTGAAAAACACTCACAGTGACAGCAATGACCCAGCATGCAACTATTACACGGAAAAAATCATCTCTCTCCTGCCTCACATCTCCAGTTGCACCTTGAGCCATGGCTTCTGCTATATTTTCCCAGAGAAGCATGCTTGGAGCTTAGACTCTGTGTGCTCTGACAGTATAGTTCTTCAGTAAAGTCCATGCTTTCCTCTCGCCTTTCTATCGCTCTGCTTGCCTGTTTTCTTCCAGTCTATGGAACAAGTCTAAGATTTCTGAGGTCTCAGGAAATGCTTGTCACTCGCTCATTTCTCAAATAATAACATTTTACCTAGACATCTTTGTTATCTCTAGTCAATTCTGTTTTTTTTTAAATGGTCCCACCCTAAGAACTGATCCAGATTTCATGTCTCTATTTTCAAATCACGAAAGAAAGTGCTTAGTAATGCCCAGGCTAATATCAATGAGGCAGCTGACTCTACTACCTGTTGCCTCCTGCCATGCCCTAGGTTGGTGTTTCTCTCATGTTAACTACTTTCTGAAAAAGGCAGTTCTCCATTTCTCCAGCCACTTAGTATGTGCTTGCGTGGTGCTAAAGTAGAACAGGAACCCATTGTGTCAGACCTTCCTTTAAGAAGAACTAAGTGGTAGGCTGGTCTCCAAGGGTCTCACAATAAGATGTACAAGAGTTTGGAAAGCGTTTGCCTACATTACCCAGTGAGATCAAGACCTTGGTTTCCTGGGCAGACATTGCCATCTGCAACACTGAGGGGATGACTCCTGTTATTTGCCTGACCTTTGACTGCAGCTGCCAAAGAGTAAGCAGTTTCAATGGCCAGCCTGTATGACTCAGAGCACCTCCAAACAGCATCAGGAATGCTGCCGGCCCCGATGGGGATTGCGGTGTTCTGGTAGCCTGCCCAGGAGCACTGAGGTGAGCTCAGGGCATGCCCGTGAGCACCCACAGAATTCAAGCTCTCCTGTAGCTCACAGGGCTTTTGTGGCTGGTTTCCCTGTGGGGTAGATTAATGCTTTTTCATTGATGCTGACTGAGGAATACCTCAATGCACATCATCTCTGCATTTAACTAATATTTCCAGTTGCTCTTTTTCACATTCCTTTATTCTCCTTCATTTCCAAATCTAATGTTGATTTCCTTGGAATGTGTTGCCACTGGGCTTTCAGGGATGTAGATCAAGCTCTTCATTACTCTTTTGATTCTTAACTCTTCTACAGCTGAAGTGAAGGTTTTCAAAGGCTCTGGAGAGATCTGTTTGCTTATTTCTCAATTAATTAAATTTTTCTTAGGCAGTTTTGACATTTTAGCATGAAACACTTTTTTTTTTTTCTTTTCTCTCCCTCAGGAGTGAAGCAAGGAGGCAAATCAGATATATTGATTCTAAACCAGAGAGTCTTATACCAGGGCTGAATCTAAACCAATCTTTCTACCCTCCCATTCTTCAAAGGTTCTTTTACCCAGGAGGAACTTCATGGAAATCAATGGAATTACACTGGAATGTTCAGAAACACTATGATTTTTAACCCAAAGGGTTGTCAAATCTTGGAAAAAGTTGCTAGGTGATGAAGGAAATTCTGAACTCTTCAAATGCTTGACTCAAAACCTTGCATTACATGTACCCTGCATCAGCTGTGTATTGGTGAGTTGATGTGGAAATCACTGTGGAAAAACTCATGGCCAGCTTCAAGCAGTTCAGAACAGACTATTATAAAATCTCATGCCTTAACATCTCTGGATAACAACCACTGGAATGGATAGAGCTAGTCACAGGCAGAAATTTGAGTGAAAGACCTCTAGGACAGGACACGTAATTTTTCTACTGTATTAATAGAAACTCTAAAAAAAAAATAAATGGTGGTAGTTGTACCAGCACCTCTCAATAGGTACCTAAAGTTATGTCCTACCAGTCTGGGTAGGCTCTGTTTTGCAGGGATTAAGTTTGATTCTCTCAGATGTCTATCCTCATTTTCAGGATTTTATTTTTTCCATTTTAGGACATTGTGGTTCAGTTTTGTCATATGTTCCTGTTATTGTTTAAGGCAAAGGCAAGAGTTGGCTGTCTAAGGGTTTTCTGACCTCTGTAAATACAGACAAAGCTGAAGAGTGCTCGTTGCTGAAAAGGCCAAGAGGAGGAAGACAAGTCAGGGTTAAGTTCATAAGTGGGTTGAGTTTAAAGATCCCATATGTGGGGTTTATGGAACCATGTTTTTCAGTTTTAAAAGATTTTTATTAAGTTTTCACAAAATACAAATGAAAAGTCATAAACAAAACCCAGGATCCTGCTCAGAGTTACCCTGAAATAAATCTGGAGTAACTGCCTTGGAGTGAGGCAATGACTCCAACTTTATGTTGCTGGGGCTAAAAGGAGACCCTGACCCCATGAGTATATTCAAATGTGCACTTATAAAGTATGCAATGTTCTCTTAATAATTTAGACTAAGAAATTTACAGGCTGCCATTGACTAAGGATTGAGTTTAACCAGCGATGTTTTGATTTAAATCCTCTTTTGGATCCACGTGTCATAAGAATGGAATGTGTTCAGTGACCCACGCAGATTTTCCTGTGCCTATCAGCATCACAGCTCGTGGTCCCCAGGCAGCAGGAGTTTGTCCTCATGACACCTCAGTCAAACAGGAAATCATTATATTCTCTGGAGAAATTGAGGTACATGGTGATGAGAGACTTCCTCAGTCACCAAGGGAAGCCTGTTGTAGAGTGAGGGTAAGACTCTTATTGACTTTACCATGGCCAAGATTTCCCCAAGGTCCATGAGGGACTTGGGAAGGTGTTGAATTGGAGAGGAATAATCAGGACAGCTACTGTCAAGATGTCAGGTCAGGATTTTCCAGTTGGTTTTAAAGAAAGACTGAAAAACCTGTGTCCTTGCCTTTCCATCTCTGTTGCTCTGTCTGTTCCGGTTTAGAAAGAGGTTTTTGTCAGCTGTGGCATGACCAGGTGTGGGCTACCTTGGCTGATAGCACCTCCATTGCCTTTACAGGCCAGGGGCTGACGTCTTTTGTCCTTGCTGATCTGGGTTTGGTTAACATTATTAGGACTTTTTTCCCTTATTTCAAAATTGTGTAAAGACTATCTTCTCTTGAATTCTTGCAGTATTTTCCTTGACACTGGAGGGATCTACAGCATATTGTGCAGGGTGATTCTCCTCACAGAGTTAAATTACACATAGAATCTGAACTCCTGGCCTTGTTGCAATGAAGGGAAGACTTGGCAGCCAAGCAGGGATTTCACCCAGACATCAGCCCTTTCTTCTGAGCGCTCTGCTCTGCAGGATGTACTCTTTCCATTACAGCCTCACTCCAGGACTCCACAAGGGCACTGTGAGAAAACCGCTGCTGTCTCTTACATCAGATTTAGGGTCTGCAGTGCTCAAGCCATGAAAGTTCCACAGAGGCTGGGCAGTCAATCCACGGAAATCAAATGAGAATTTGAGTAAAGCCCCTGGTTAATAAGTCGTTCCCAAGTCCAATAAACATAACTGGAAATAAATTGCATCCATACATTTCACAGTTTGATTTACATTAAAATGAAAACACAAGAAAGGCCTGCCATTGACAAGTTCAAACAATGCAAAATTCTGCACAGTTTGTGTTTATCCAACCGTAAATTATAGCTCAAATATTCCATTGAGATATAAGTAAATCAATAATAGTACACTACTTGCAATTTATCTTGGAGTCATTTAAAAAAACAGTTGATTGTTTTCCTTTGCTGGTAGAGTAGGTCTATCATAAAAGCCATCACACATACATTTTTCTGTTCAAGGCCCCAGCAAAATACCTTCTGACAAAGGGCCTTTTTTCACAATGCAGACAGCTTCGCTTCTGTTCAAGCCTCAACCTAGCCAAGTTCCTGGTGTGCTCAGTGTCTGAAATAAGACCATCACTCAGCTCTAGATTTAATCTCTGGATGGATTTGTGACAAAAGGGCTTCAATCATCAAGCCCTTTAGTACCAGAATTGTGCCAAGGAGGTGGGTTTGGAAGCAGTGGAGGAGCAAGTCTGTGCACCCCCTGCCTGCTGACAGGAGCAGTGATTCAGAGCTGGTAGCATTGTTATTGAAAAAATATTATTGGATGCAGAAGAAAAAAGAATTCTTCCCCAGTCCCTATGTCTCCTATGGCTTTTGGCAGCATTTCTGAGGTAAATGAGTCATTAGCAGCTGCTTGGGAAGGGAGGGAAGGCTGAGCAACATCATGCCATGGCTTCTAGCTGGGCTCCTCCACCCTTCCAGGAGTTCAAGGCTTTTTTTTTTCGCCCTAGGCATCCAAGGTTATAGAAGAAACCTTGGTGCTCCAGATTGTATGTTGGCTTTGGGCTTGGCTTAATTGAGGAGGCTCATTTTATATTTGCCAGAATAACGAGAAGACCTCTGGAGGTTGTCTAGTCCATCCCTCTGCTAAAGCAGGTGAGTCCTGAAGAACTCCAGGGACAGTGATTTCAGGGCCTCTCTGGGCTCCCCTCCAGGGCTTGTCCTCTGGGTTGCTCCTGCAACAGGAACCAGACAGAGATAGATTTACACACCTACTATAATTGGGAAAACTCCCAAAGTGGATAAGCAAGATTAAAAGCTGTGTTTGTTAATCCTAGTATGGCAAGCTCTGGCCTTCCAGGAGCGTCGTCTCCTGCCAGGACTGTCAGGCCTCTCCTCCCCTCAGCCTGGTGTGGATGCTGTCCCATTTTGGGGGGTGAAGAGAGAAGAGTTCACTGGGAAATCACTTCAGATCCACTATCTGTAGCGATAGTCAGGTCAGCAATTTATCAGGTCCAGACTGATGTGAAGCCAGAATTACTTCATGTCAATCCATCTGGGGCCAAATCTTCACTGCACTTAGCACTTGCCACCAAGATATTGGCCCTGATATCCCTCCTGGGTTTCCCATACCCTTGACTGTCAACATTAGTTCCCAGAACACCAGAACATCACGTCAAAGTTGTCAGGGCACAAGGATGCTGTTAACACAGCATCCTGCTAAATTTTATGCACCAAAACACTGCCTGCTATGGAGTTGGGTTGGCACCTTTCAAAACCCACTGGACATCTCACACTCCTCTGGGGTCTCCATCACTTTGGCCTCTGTGTGGTTTCCCAGTGTGGGCACCTTTTTTCTGGGTGGCCCTTGGTATCTGCCTACGGTGCTTCTCTGCTTCTGTTGTGGGCATGGCATCCCCAATCACCTCTCCCTTCCCAAGAGCCTTCCAGCATAGGAATCAGGCAGGATTTCCTGCTGCCTTTCAACCCATTCAGTGCTTTGAGGGTGTGAAGGAGCCAGTTTCTTCTATGTGCTTGTCTTCATGCCAGCTAAAGCTCTGGGGACAGGGCTGGCCTTCCATGCCTCCGGCATTCACACCTCTGTGCTGGGTCTGCACATCCCCACAGCCGCTGCAGGCACTGCCTGTACTGGCAAGAAAATAAGGTGACTCCCTATCCCAGACACAGGATTTACCCTGACTAGGGCACTGCTTTTTATTCAAACACTCACAGACAATTTGTTCACTCCCTTTCTCCCTCTCCTTACTGTCTGATGCCCCTACAAGGGCCATTACTAGAGCTTGCACCTGGATGTTGGCATTAAAGCCCTGTTTCTCAGCAGTGAGATGGGCACATCAGCAGCCCCCTGGCACTTTCTGCCCCGTTTCTGCAGGCAGCTCCTTCAGATCGACAGCACTTCTCATTTCTTTTCCCCTGATTTCCTCGGATATTGTTGACATATTTCAGATTCCCCTTCAGTGTGGGAAAAGGGAACTTGGACCCTTGCTCAAGTCAGCTTAATCCAGGCCCTGCAGGCAAGGAAAGTGCCTCCAGCCGAGGTCACTGGGTGGGATTGGTTAACCTTGCTTCTTCCTCTCCCTATCCCAAACTATTGCATAATTACCCATGCTGTGATCATAGCACTTTTAATTAAACAGTATTTGATAAAGGTCTGTGAAAGTTACAAAGTTTATTAATAAACTATGAACCTGGATTCTTATCATCCAAACTTTCCAGAAGTTGAATATTGTATTTTTTCCTTAACTGGCCTGTTTGCCTGATACCAGGTTTGTGACAGACAGAAAAAGTTTGCCATTGGCAAGGACTGTGCATTGTGCCTGTGTCTCAGCAGACTAATTAATTAGGTACCTACATTGAAGTGTAAGCATAGTCCTACTGAAGTTAGTGGGACTTGAAGGTGTATGCTCTGTACTTCAGATACATTTCTTGACAGATTGAAATCCAAACCAAACCTTGTCAAGTGAATAATTATTTAACATATTTAATTTGCTTCTTGTTTCTGTCTCTTTGTTTCATTTGAAGAACTCATTTTCTTTGGTTTTGCTCTTCTTGCTGTATGGTATCCATTCATTTCCAGTGCTACCTTGCTGTATGGACTTTTTGCCTCTCCTCCACAATTCATTCCTCTTCCACTTTCAACCCTTTGCAATTGCAGAGCTGCTCCTGTAGTTCATCTTTTGTTCAAGAATTAGTAGAATCTACATTTTGGGCTAGTAAGTGCAGTCAGCTCAGGCTTGCTTGGGAGTTGGGAATTTGATGAAATGCTGTTGTTGGAACAAAATGTTTGCAACACTTTTCTGGAGTTCCCCTTTATCTAGAGTTTGTCCAAGTGCTTAATTCCAGCTGTGGTCAAATATTTAATGATATAATTAACTCTGACCATTGCAGATAATTCCTACTCTGTCAAATTTCATCTGATTACCCTATACAGTTTTACTTACACAAGCTTCATTAGCTGCACTTTGTGATGGGTGAGAGGTTATTCACTGTGGTGAAGCGATGTGGTCACTTCTGGTGAGGAGCACAGCAGCTGCATAAATTTGTTTGGCACTCAGTCATTGGAAATACAGGATATGGATCTAACCAAGCCATAAATAGAGGCTTTGAGGAGGCAGAGTACAGACATTTAACATCTTGAATTACAATTTGGGTAGAACATCATGTTCCTGTAGAATCACAAGATAATGCCATAGGATACTCAGTGCAATTAAGACATCTGTTTTATACCCCCATCAGACAGGTGACTCTTCAGTAACACAACACCCTTATGAAATATGATGGAGCTTATGATCACTGCACAGGAAAAAGAGCTCTTATTTTGTGGCTATATTTATGTTGTTTGTCCATTAAAAATACGGATCCAGCTCTGTTAATGGAAGCTGACATGATCATGGCTAAAAGTAATATGCCTGCAAGCAGGCCAAAAAAATATTTATAACCCATCATTAAGATGATTTGGGAAACTAATATGTGTTCTGTGTATACATATTGTACTTAATTTTTCTGCACAACAGATGCTTATCAGGGATTTTCTCTATGTCTGTTGCAACAAAAAAACAGGCAAGGAAAAAATCCCAAACTGACATTATTTATTATATCGCCATTGAAAACAGATCATGAAAGTAAGTTGTAAAAGCTATTGGGCAACATTAAACTTGTGCTGCTGAGTTCACGGGCTATCTCAGGGGACCCTGTGAACTCCTGCATGCTGGAGAGCTGGAATCCCTTGCACAGTTCTTGGGCACCGTCTTTGTTTTTGCAGTTTACAAATTAGTGGACTTGAGGGTAAGATAAATTATGAATGGGGAGAGATTTCAGACTAGCAAAGACTGTGGGTCTTTGTGGGGAACCTCGGGGTCATTGTTTCTTCTGTCATGGCTAAGATCTTTTGAATAACAGAAGCCCAGGATGGGGGGTAAAATTGCCAACGGAATGGATGCGTAAACAGAGCCATGCGAGCTTCGCAAACACTTGTGGTTTTTCACTGGCAGCTGTAGGCTTGAAGTGAACAAAACACACCATTTTGTGTCAGATTTACAAAATTGTTTTGCACAAGTGCCTCCCTTCCTAAGAAATGGAAAACATCTCCTTTTGGCATTTTCTAGAAAAATATTTTAACTCTCTCATTATAAATGTTTAATTTAGTTTGCTTTAAAATAGATGCTTAAAAAATGAATCAAGAATTAAACAAAAGGTGGTTTGGGGTAAATCCCAACTGTTTTGTGTATTTTTAATTTTTATCTCATAAAAAATTAAATTAAAATATTTTTTATAAACTAGATCTACATCATGTTCAAAAAATACATATTTAATTATCTACTAGAACAAAAAGTGAACTAAAAGTCTGTTATTCACTGACTTTGTGTCCAAAGTCATCTCAGAATTAGTTCAAATGGCACAAGAGAGTGGTATAATTCCAATCGTACATTGTGTCTTCTTTTACCAAACAGAATGACTCTGCCCTTGAGGCAAGAGGCAGAGGGGAATTTGGGGCCAGTTTTCAAAGCATTTGTCATTGATGGTTACCCTGGGACAGCTAAGTGGGAGATGAAAATCAGGCCAACAGAGTCATACAGCAGGAAAAATGTTTATTGCATTAACAAAGGTATAAATCAGAGTGGGCCAAAGCGTGTGAAATCACTGAATTCTCAGGGGGCTAAAGCTTTTAATTTTGTTTCAATGAAGGCAACAGAAGTTAGGGAAAGAAGACGATTCTTCTGAGGTCACAACCTCTGGTGCTGCTAGAAATTGCACAGGAGAAATGGTCCCACACAGTTCCCCAAGGCTACAAAGGGACTGACAGTAAGCTCGCTTTATCTCACTTTTAAAGCTCTCCAAAAAGAAATTTACCCTGTGAGTCAAGGAAAAAACAGAGCTGCATTGAAGTGCTCTGAGAAGGTATGCTGTCACCAGAAAGGCTCTTTTGTGGAATAAGAACTGTCTCCCCAGATCAACCAAACAGCAGCTGACTGGCTGAAAATGAAGCCTGGCCTAACCAATGGAAAAAATCCAACAGGGATTGTTGGTTTGTGTTGGTGGGTACCCACTCAGTGTGGTATTGTGCTTGACTGAAGTCCATATAGAATTAATTTGGTTTCTAAATATGGCTATATTTTTAATCATACATTTTCTGTCAGGCACAAGACGAATACAGTCTATTTGTAAATCACTGCAAAAGTGATTTACAGACACTGCTGGTGGCCCATGATGTCAGTAGGGCTAAGACCATTTTACCATTGCTATGCACCATTGGTAACATGAGTGTCACAGAGATCTTGTTTGGGCATCCACATGGAGAGAAAGTTTTACTAAAATTATTTGTACCTAAAATTATGATCTGAGCCTCCCAGAGAACTGCAGTACATCCTCTGCAAATTTAACATTATTCCTTCAGGCAAAAGATATTCTCCTGAGAATTTCAATCTGCTGAATGGTTTATAAGATGAAAGCAATTAAAATCTGATTCCATTAAAGTGTAGTACCTACAGATTTTGTTCTTACCAGATGTTGCTAATGATGGAGAGATACTCGACTCTCTAAAGTTCAGATTCATGGAAACATGTCAACATGCCCTGTTGGAAACATCCAATTGTAATTATTCTCAATAGTAGCTCTATCTATTTGCTGTAAGTGAAAGGACTATGGGAAAGGTAATGTCAGCTGCTCAGGTGAGTGTAGTCATTATGCCTCCAGGGAGAAATTCAGAGCTCAGCATCTCTCCATCCTGACTGCTTTGCTTGCACTGAGGCCATCAGCTGTGATGTCTCCCTACCAGCAGTCATCAGTTCAAGGTCCTCTCATTGGAGGTGACCATATGCTGTTGTCACCATCATGTAAATGTGCTGGGAAATGGAGGCAGCTGCAGCCCTTTGAGTACAGTGTTTGGTCTGGTGAGTTTGGCTGGTGAAAGCATTTGCAGTAGAAGGTGTGATGACCAGTGTAGTGTTTTGCCACACAACCTCCACAGCCTTCTCTCAAGGTGCTGCAGTCCAGCAATACTGCTGCTCTAATCTGGCTATGGAGGTGTGTTCAGCACCAAACAAACTCCTTTTCGCTGGCTTTGTGCCTCCTCTGCAAAATCCAATGGCTCCCTGGAAGTATTCCAAAAGCATCTTTCTAGATCACTGAATGTTGTAATGTAATGTATGATATTCAGTTCTTAAATCTTATCAGCATTCTAGAAGTACTCAAGAGATTTTTTAGGACAGTGTGATCCTGTAAATGACACTACTTGAACCCTCTCTGGGACTGGGATTGGGACTGTGATCTACAGTGTGGAAAGCATGATGAGTCTGCCTTCTTTGAGAGAAGATATGAAGCTTAATGTTTTAAGTCTTTCAGTGCCGTCTGAAACTAACCAGTAGTTGAGTTATGACAAAGTTCATGTGTTTTGTTTAAAGTTAGACTATCTATTTTGTGTACCAGGCATGACTCCACCAGCGTTTCATGGCAGCAAGGTGCCCCAGCCATTGGAGAAGCAGTCTTCATCCACACAAGGGCGCCCTCACCCATGTAGAGCTTCCATTTACTCCTACTGTGCACCCATAGTGTCATGTGTGCTTTGCATGTGAGAAGGCACTTGCTAGTGCTAACGAAATTCTACCCACTGTGCAGAAGCATTTTCATTAGTGGAAAACAGGAGTCTTTTGAGAGAGTTTTCTGTTCTTGCCATCCCTCTCTGACTGGATTTATCTCACTGTTAGGAAAGTCTCAGTCATGTGGTCAAAGCAGCGAAACACTGTCACAGTGCAGAACAGCAGGATGGAGGAGTGATGTGAAACAAAGAGATGGTGAGGAACTAGCTGGCTGGAAGCACATCTGTTTCACCAGTAACAAGCCCTGATTTCAGTTCTCCTGGGTCTCACAGTATTTGCGAGAAGGAATATTCAGTGGAGAGATGTGTTGTATGTCCAGCAGAGTGAATGTATATCCTAAGTAACACAAAGCAGCTCTAAAAGTCATAAACATATGAATGACCAAGTCTCAACACTTAGTGCATATCTAGATCCATGCTAATGTAGTAATGAAAGCCAATTTTTTACTGTATGCATTCTATATATGATAAAGTGATCCATATGTTTTTATGTTCCATAGTTCTTTCCAAAGCAAACATCTTATGCACTGCAATATAGGTGCTATTGCAAACTCAAACTGGCCTAAAAAGACAACTGCAAGAATCTATAAGTCACATGCTAGGAAATAATAATATAAACCATGTACAAATACCTAATTACTTGTGTTACTCACACATGGTTCCACAAATGGCTTTTCCATTTCCTGGGTCACAAAAGAAGCATTTTCAACATTATGTTGTGACCAAAGATGCTGATAAACATAATAAAAATTAATTGCTAGCCCCTTCCCAACCTAAATCATTAGCCATAACTATGTTATCATGTTTTACCTGTTTCCAATGACTCCATAAGCCATGTAACTCTTGGAAAACACTAAAAAATGGTTATCTTTCTGGCAAAAGTATAATATGACTTTTTTTTATTTTAAAATGTAGCATTTCACCAGTGTTTTGGTTTTCTAGCAGGTGATGTGTCTGGAATGACATTTGCAGTGAAGAAAAGGCTTTTAAGCTTTAGTTGGAAGTTTGCAATATCAGCTCATATGTACAAATCTTTGGCCTTTGAGTTGTTTCTGTTCTTCTGGGGGAAGGGCTTGAAAGAAAACATGATTGCTGCTTGATGAGGAACATTACTCTCCCATTGCAGAGCTCCTCCTAATTCTTGTAGGACCTGGCTGAATGTCTCGCTCTCCTTGTGCTCCTATGTCTAAATTGTTCCTCTTGCTGAGGAGGAAGGAGCCAATGGCCAGTGTGGCACAAGGGTGATGGGTGCTGCCAACCTTCACGTGTGTGCAGAGCCCTTTCTCTTGTGAGGCTGAGTGGTGGGGTCAGGTAGCATCACAGCTATCATTAATGCCCTCCAAACCTTCCATGTCCCTTCTGATCACAGGCAGGAGCTTGAATACTTGAACACAAACTCAGATGACAGCTTCAATAGACATGTCATTTTCTGATCTCATGTTTTTATGGACAGTTTTATCCCCATTGCCACTGGTAGAGCTGATGGCAAAAACATTGCAGCAGGAGTTTTGCCTGAGTTGCAGTGAGTTTGGTGTTTTATTTGCTGCTTTGATACTTTAGATTCATATTTCTTGTGTTTCCTCACATGAATGCCAGTTGCTTCACCCCATGATAGCAGTTTTACACATCCATTCAGTGGGAGAAAAATGCTGCCTCAGGAGGACATGAAGGAGTACGTAGCCCTGTATGGGTTCAAGGTTGTGGGGCTGCTAATTTTAAAAGGAACAGTTAATATCTGAAGCCAGTTCCTGCTGCCAGCAGCACCTTGCAAAATAATTATGTGTGTGTTATTAGAGAGCATTTGGATGAGGAAGTACCTGCAGACATTGCTGAGGTTGCACCCCCTTGCTGGCAGATGCCTGGGAACTGTGAATCACAGCCCCATGGAGCTGCATGTCTGAAAAGCAGGACAAAAGGGTGAGAGAAATGGGGAGCATGGTAGGGCAGTGAAGATAAATTAAATGGGAAGTTTCAGAGTGGTTGGACTGATTTCCAGAATCATGCAAAATTTGATAAGCAGTTTGGAAGACAAACAACAGAGTGGGCTTTTAAGGCACCAGACCCTTTCCCCTGGATAGCTGCAAACTGAAGGTTTTTGGCTTTTCACTTTGAAAGGAGATTTTTCATTTAGAAACAGGCATGATAAAAAGCCATAACTGCAGAGTTAAAGAACATGAAAGCAAAAGGAAACTCTGGATTTTTGATTTAGTGAAAATTATTTCCCCCTTCCATTTATCACATTCTTTTCTTTTTGTTTCTGTCTAAGCCCGCCGCTCCCCATCTTTTTTCCCTGCCTGTGATTTCCCAGTTGCTCGTCAGCCAACCGCTCACTCAGCTCTCCATGGCCCCTCAGCTGAGTTTAGCACAGTTCAGCAGTGGACACTCCATCCAGGAGGAACAGCAGTCACAAACAGTGTGCCCAGCATGCTCCATGTCTGACACTGGCCCTCTAAAAACTAAACATTTTTTGTGACCTGATTGCTCTTGGCTCCTTCTACAGCCACTGAGGAGAGAGCAGCTTCTCCAGAGAGTGTTTTCCTCTTCCCTGTCCCAGCTGCAACTGGATGACATTCCCATGTGTCCCTGTAGCCTGTGGAGGGAAGTTCCATGCTTGATAGCAGGCAGAGGTCTTGGCGAGGCTCCACCTATAGGCATTGGCTCCCTCCCTGGGAATAACCCTGCTGAGATGGCAGCAGGCCATGTCTGTAGGGAAAAAAGATGGGGAAGTGAAAGCGTTGAGCTACTGAAGTTTCCCGGAGCTCCTTGTGTTACTGGGCATTTGGAAAAGTGACTGAAGCTGGGTTTGCTGGTACAGTGTGAAGGCTTTGGAGTGTGAATGAAGAAGGCACGTGAGCCACGTGAGCCCAAGGCTGCCCTGGGGAGGAGCTGGGGCATAGGCTGGACAGCCACAAGACCTGGAAGGGGCTGTAGGCTATGAAGGGAACATTAAGTAGGAAGCATTGCATTTTTACTTCTAGTATTCATTGCCCAATTTGCAATCTTGCTCCTGGTGAAAGCAGCAGTGGAGTTAAACGTAGATTCACTAAGCACACTGTAGTCACAAAAAATTAAAGCTTTTTCACCAAGTAGACCAGATTGAGCAGATAAGGGCTCCTCTTTCCAAAAAGAATCACTGGGGCATCACAGAAGAGCTTCAAGTACATACTGGGAACTTCTGCCATCACATGCAACCTCACCATCAGCCATTCATCTTTGGGCTTCTATACCACTGGGGTGAAGTAATTGTCCTAATGACCAGGCTGACATGTGAAGCCTTAACTCCTTTCCTGATCCCACAGCTGAATAATTCAAGTTATTCAGTGTTATTGCGGAACCCAAGAGATAGGAAAAATTGCAGCTTGGCTGTTCCCTTTCTCCAGCCTGATATTCCTGGGCTGTGTTTCACAGGGGCTGAGGGGGAAAGCTCTCCTGGACTCCTCCCTCTCAGTTTACTGTGCCTTCTCCTTCACTTGTGGGTGATTCT
This sequence comes from Sclerurus mexicanus, assembly GCA_013396755.1. Classification (NCBI taxonomy): domain Eukaryota; kingdom Metazoa; phylum Chordata; class Aves; order Passeriformes; family Furnariidae; genus Sclerurus; species Sclerurus mexicanus. The sequence continues at coordinate 285,166 of VWZF01003190.1, forward strand.
GAAATGGCAACTCACTTTCTTCCAGTGTAAGAGGAAATCAGTATACTTGAGCTCTGTATCCTTGTAATAATAATAAACTAATAAACCCCTCTCTCCCAGGTTTTCTATTCCACGTAGTTATGACCAAGCAGTGCCTTGTGCAGGAAGCTGAGCAACATAGTCTCCAGAAGTGTTTCCATGAAGATTTTAATCTGCGTAATCTAAGGAGCTTTTTACAATAAACCATTGAAATCAACTCATCTGGTCCCATTCTTGTGTTTAGAGTGATTCTTCCTTCACATATGCTTGGGTTGTTATGCCAGGCTCACCAGACACCCTGTTTGTTGTTTTGTGTCACAAGTCCATCCTTGGCAGGACCAGCACTCCTAAGCCTTTCCGTCCGCTGCTTCCGCCTGCTCCAGGGACTGCTCATGTTTGTCCACACTGCTGAGATACATCTTTCAGCTAAAACCCAATCTGTCCAGCTGGGATTCCTGTTTGGACTAGAAACCTGACAGATGGATTCCACTTGCCCTCATGGAGTGGGATTTTACTGCCCCCGGATCAGACAAAATTCAAGATGTTTGTCTGTTTTCACTTTGCCTCTCCAGTATGAAGCTGGAGTTACTGCTCTTGCTGGAGTCAGTCAGGCCATGGCAAAAGACAAATTATGCAAAATGCTAGTTATCCCTAGCACACATCCTAGCATGGCTGATGGGCAAGATGCTTGGGAATCCCTTCAGATGTATCTCCAGTGCTCTGAGTGAGCATTGGCCTGGGCATTTCACAGTATAGTGGTTTTAGGCAAGAACCCGTGAGTCTTTTATCTAGAGATTTAATTTGCCTTTCCCCTTACTCATCAGTTGGCAGAGGTTGCTTTCTTGGTTGCTTGGGAGATGGTGCAGACCAGCATGGTCCCTGCCATATACTCATGGTCAGGGGCACTCAGAAGCTCTCCTAAGTGATGCCAGAGCCATGGTGCTTAATGTCCTTTTCAGCTCTCTCCCCTTGACAGAGGACCTCAGGATCATCATTGTCTGCTGCAAAGAAAGAGCCTGGGGCAGAGTTTGGGCAAGGAGACCAATTTGTCAGTGTGAGAAGGAGATGCAGCCTGGGATGGTCTGGAGGTGCTCAATTTGTTCCATCATGCAGGAGCTCAGGGATTCCAGGCTGACAGTGAACCCATACCTGCACATGAGCAGGGACAAAAATCCGGACTTAGCCATCGTCCAGGCAGAGGGGAGGGATGTGGGTGGGAGAGAAAAGCCAGAGACCCACCTTGCCTGGTATCCTGCCCCTTGGCAGCACAGAGAAGCAAGTGGTGGGCTTAGCTGGGATTTAGCACAACAATAATGTGCTGCCAGAGACTTGGGAAATACTGTAGTTCTCCATTGCTACAGCTCCAAGTGTATGTCAGCACTTCCAAAATTGCAAGTCAGAAAGTAAAACGTGAAAGATGAAAGTTTAGAATGAAATAGAGCATTCCATTCAGATTCAGTCAATTTTGAAGGACTTTTTATAAAAGCAAGAAGCAAAGAACATTTCGTAAGAGTAATTTCTCATTCAAAAAACAGTGTTTGACTTTTGCAAAAATAAAATTAATTTCCCCTGAAAACAGCACTGTGGCAGTTTGGAGAGAAGTTTGTGAAACATATTGGTGATGTTAAATCTTTTTTTTTCCTTTTCTTTTTTTTTTTTTTTTTTTTCTATTCTTCCTCCCCTCCTCCCCCCCCCTCGTTTTAAAAGACAAAGTTTTAAACTTTTAGATATAAGTTAACAATGTAAAAAAATTGAGCAAAAAAGTCACTTTTCCTTCTTTTCTGGACAGACAGACTGTTTGCAGACTGCATGCCAGATCAGAGTCTTGACAGTGTATCAGCTTCTCTGGTCAAGTGTGAAGTCCTGACTGTGAGAGCAATGAATTTACAAATCAAAACTATCCTTCCTGAGACTGAAAGAACTTTATTGCTGGAAAACAGTCTCACACCGGTTTTATTTCATACCACCATGATAAAGTCCTCAAGACAATGAGGTATTTATTACAGGTTTCCTTGGTTTAAGAAAACTTTCAATGCACAGACCTTATGCTGAGCGAAACACTGTTTATATTAGGCAATAATGGGCTTAGATAAGGTATGCTCCCCAAATAGGAATGATCTGTAGCGCTAAGAGACCCAGAGAGGGAATAAGGCTTGAATCACCGAACTCTGATATTAAAAGCAATAGCCTGACTGTGGAAATATCAGGCCAGTCACCATGTGTGGCAGGTTGCAGGCTTGAGGTAACGCTCTGTGTCCCCATTGTGCCGGCACGCTGGTGCTGCACCTCGCTGGCTCAGAGCTTTTGTTTTGCACAGGAAGATGACTGCATGGCTGTCCTTGCTCTGTGGCTCCTGGAGTTTAAAAAAAGCTTTCCCTTCGTGAATCACAATATGCACTCACCAGCCAATTATCTTTGGCTTCCAAACTGTTTACTCCATAGCTGATACATTCTTCCCCCTGGCTCTACCTCCACCCTCCTTTTTTGTTCTTTTTAAGGACTAGCCAGGGGAAACCAGGACAGCTTTTCCAAAATTTGACTGTATAAAATAAACAGGGTTTTTTTTCAGCAGTCCTGTTTCGTGCTGGGTTGCCTGTTAGCACTAATGCTTCTCAGGTTTAACTAGCATGGTGCCAATACAGGGAGAGCTTGTTCTTGGGGTAAAGCTCTGAGTGCAGTGGTAATATCACTAGCAGTAGTTTGAGGGGAAGGCAGCGCAGGAGAAGTGAGGATGCAGTGAGTTTCAGCAATTAAAATGAACAATTTGTTTCTGAAGCAACACAGATTGATCTCTTAAAGAGTCATGAAACAGAAAAGTAACACAAAATATTGGAGGATGAAACAGTATTTCTGCTGTGGCTCTGTGCAACACTTCATAATTTTTAAATTATAAAAATATGGTGGCATGAAATTACTAATAGAATTTTAAAGTTTCAAAAGTCCCAAACAGCTCACTAAGAAAGGATTTAATTGGAGTGCTTCTATTATTATCAATGCCTTTTGTAGCACTCTTTCCTAAATGACTGTGGCACCAGACTTAATGTGAGTTTGCAAAGCAGTTTGTGGACATCAATCCTACATTTTTCTCTAAAGGAGGATTAAACCTGTTTTATGGAATTCTATATATGAGCTCTGCCTCACATAAGGAATGACTGAAATTTTAGTATATCCTACTTTTGAAATGCTCCAAACTGACAGTCTTGCTCAGGTACTTCAAGTCATATTTGTTACCTGAATTTTTGTCCTTGTTCTACAAAATGTTGGATCTGTCTCCTGGAAGCAGAGGGACGTCTTGCTGTCCAGAATGAGCTTGCTGGCCTGCTGTGACTCTCTTGACGTTCCCTGCTCCTTTCCTGCCTCATGGCTAAGCATATTGCCTTGGTATGTGCAGAAATCTCCAAACACTGACTTCTTCAGGTCACAAATCTGGTGGTTTGGCATCAACAGAATGTCCCTGGCCAGCCCTGCCCTGTGGTTGCAAAGGGAGTCCTCGGACCTGCTAGGAATTGTCTCTGCACACCGCCAGGCTGGGTGGAGGATGGTGGAGGGAGCAAAGGATGCTCTAAGCCCACCAGCACCAGGAGGTGGATTTAGCCTGCACAGCCCTGCAGCAATGGCAACTGGCTCAGGGAGACTACAGGATCACTCTTGAGCATGATGCCAAGTCTGCAGGAGCAGCACCTCAGCTAATGTGCTTGGTGTGTGGCTTTGCAGTAGAAAAAGTTTCAGAAGACAGAACCATAAAGGACAAGAAAAAAGAGAAGGAGGGAAGAAGAGGCACATGGGCAGACTGGAGTTCTTGTTATTATTTCCCCTCTTCAGGGAGGGTCTTGTTCCCACTTTATGAGAATATGATTTCAAACGTGAAGTGTACTGGGCCATGTTTCTTCCTCAGAGACCAATGCAGAAGCTTCCCCCTTTCTCAAAGGGGCTCCTTCTTCATGGTAGCCTCGCCTGAAGAGGAGTGGGCTTCAGAGTCAGGCTGGCCCAGCTCTGGACCAGCCCTGTGGATACCACTGCACCTCGGGTGCTTGAGCATCACTGCAAGAGTTTCAAGGTGATTGGAGGATCACCTTCACTGCCCTTCTGCTGTAAGAAATAGGATGCTTGCAGGGCCCGAGAGTTGTCCCTTTCACGTGGCAGAGCTATAGCTTTTATTTTTCTGCTATTTTCTCGGTAGGGTCCTGCAAGATACCACTAGAAGTAATAAGGAGATTGATCCTTCACAGCTCTGGATAACTCTCACCCCTGGATGAGAGTTAGGGATAGATCTTCCCCGTTACTCTGCAGCTTCTGTGGAGCCTGTACTCATTCTGAGCTGAGTGCTAGCTCTGCTGAATGAGGGCAACATCTCTTCTTGTCTTTTAACAGTGTCCAGATCTTGTTTTCCTGTGGTGGTTGGAGCGTCCCTGTTTCCAGGCTGGCTAGGATGTCAATTGAAAACTAGTCAAGTGTGCCTGGATGCTCAGAAGTGTTAGAACACTGGGTTTCTGGGTGGCTTACTTGACTCTGTCCCTCCAGATCCTCGGGTGGACAGTCTGGACAAAGCAGGGAAAGGAGAAGGCATCTCACTTACTACAATTATTTTCCAGTGACAAAAACTTTTGTCCTACCTTAAGGAAATCAAGGGAAAGTGAGGCTCATTATTATATTTCATAGATACTTTGGCCATTTCCCCACCCTTTTCCAGAGATAATTTTGAAGTGTCAAAAAACCCATGGTTCCTTTTCTGATGTCACACGGAGACATCAGCTGGTGTCCCAGGGATCTTTCTGTTGGCCTTCTCAGTGATCTCCTATCAGGACAATGCCTGTCATGCTTCCCCACAGCCACCTCACTGCCAGAGATGTTCAACTCCATCTCTCAGGATGCACTGGAGTACCAGATCACATGCAAAAAAAGAAAGGGGGGGGAGGGGGGTGGGAACTTTCCATTCATTTTTGACTGAGAGCCAAATTTTTCCAAAGAAAGTAAACAGTTTTCACAAAAACTTTCAATTAATTGCAAACCATGTTTCCAGTAAAACCTCAGTATCAACAGTTCTGTGTCTGTCCTACTCTAAGCCTTTCAAGGGAGGGGACTTTTAAAGCCCATGTACTGTTTTCTGGTGGGAAAAATCTGCGAAAAATTGAGCAATTGTCAAGTTTCAGTGATTATGTGCACTTCCCACCACTCTGCAAAATAGCACTGGATTCAGAATGAATCCAACGGCTTTATGTTTGTGGGCCAAGCAGACCAGTGTGTAATCTATCTAAAAAGACTCTCTCAGCCTCCCAGCAATCTGTTAATTAACCGCTGATAAATGGTAGGCTTAATCCTAGGTGGGAGAGTGGGGGTTTAATCCCAGTGCTGTCTGGCGCAGCCCAGGGGCTGCACAGCTGTACAGCTGTTCTGGCACCATATATGCTGGTCCCATACAGCCGTGGGTGTTTGTCTTTATGGAGAGCAGACAGGGGACAGCTTTACAGTAAATCCACCCCTTGCTGCTCTAAAAGCTGCCTGTTTTTAGCAATGAGTGTCCAGATGAAAGGCGTACTTGCCCAATTCAAGGAAAGTCTATTTTTTCCTGGTGACAAGTATCTAAATCACTTTGGAATGCATTAGACATCCCGGTGCTGGCATCGCCAGTTCCCAAGGCTTGGCTCCACCTGGCCACCCAAAGCCTGATCTTGGGATCTCCCTCTGCAAATCCGGACAACACTGAGCCTTGATCGTCTGAGTGGTGCCAGACCTGGAGCCTCTGCTTACTTTCCGCTGGGAGCTCTCCCAATAAAACCCTTACTCACTGGGGAATTTAGAACTGCTTGTCGAATTACCTTTGTCTGCAGCTCAGACCGGGGTTCCTGCATTTGTGCTGACCTTGTTCCTGTCTCCTGTCTGTCCCTTAGCTGCCTGTCTCTGCTGGTTTCCTTCTCTTCCGGAGGGCCGGGCACGGGACCGTGCATGCCGTTGCTGCCTCGTCCCCTCGTGCCCTCCCAGGCTGGAGATGTGCCGAGGGGCTGCTCCATACCACCGCCCTGTGAGGGTCCCGCCAGGCTTGGTGTGGCTGTGTTCCACAGGGCGCCTGCGGCTTTGTGTGTCGGGGACAGAAGAATAGATGGTACAAGCCCAGCTAAACAATATGCTTTGTCCTGTGCCTGCTGTCCCTCGAGAGCTACTCTCTCAGTGGAGCAAGCCTGGTCCTCTCCAACTTCATTTAGGAGGTGGCAGGCTTGAGTCCGCTCCAGATATAGTGTAACATGCTTGTTGCCCTTTTCCTTGTTTAAAGGGGTTTTGAGGGATGGTGACTGTTTTGCTCCCTCTCTCTCCCCTCACTGTCATCAGCATTCTCATGTACAGAAGCCAAAATGAGAGCTGCTGTGGTGGAAAGCTGGCAGCTGTGGGGATTTGTATGCAGAGGGGGCTGCATGTGCATCTCAGTGGAGTTCTTTATGCTGCGCATGCTGGTCTTGAAGCATTAGCTTTGCTTGTTTTTTAGCAATGAGTGTCCAGATGAAAGGTGTTTTCCAACAGCATATGTAACCACTGAAGGTCGTGTTCCCATATCGATGTATTCCCTTCTCTTTTCCTCTTTTCCTCTTTCTCTCTCCTCATATATCCATTTTAAAACTATGGAGAGGCTGACAATCTCTCTAAAGCCGGTCTTCAAATCTCTCTTCTCTGGAGGAATTGCAGATCTGTGCCCTTTGCTTAAACCCTGCACCACAGAGGCTTCAGCACAGCTTGTGGAGTGATGCAGGCAGCCAGTCCAGTCAGTGCCTGGAGTTCTGTCAACAAGGCAGACTTCAGGGTAGCATGTAAAAGTGGGAACCCCCACAGGCTTTAGAAGTATCATTTCAGCCTTGGCTTCATTATCTCGAACAAATATCAGCCTAAGCTGTCAGCGATGCTCTGCTTCACCAAAGTCTCATGCCCTTTGACTGGAGTGTTTTCAGCAGTGCTTGGCATTAAACACATTGCCTTTCACTTCAGCAAGTGAACTGATGCCATTATGGTCTTTATCCTGTAATGAGCTTTGTGGTGTTTTTTATTTCCTCTGGCTGTTTTAAGTACATATAAAGTGTGTGTCTGTATGTTGGATCCATATTAGGCAGCTGGGGTAAAAACAGGGTTTTACAGTCAGGAAATCTGGCCAGGCAATGAACAGTACCTGAGGATGGTGTGGTAGTTAGGCTAAGTCAAATTTCAATTCCAAATTATATGCCTTTTTTTTTAGAAAAACATGACATAATGGAGATATACCAGTGATTTATTTGTCCAGTCAAAAGTGCTTTGATTTTGAAAAGTAAATGCTGAATACTTAGTGAAACTTACAGCAATCACATAATTCCCATCCAGCCATAGGATGGAGTGTGCCTGTGCAGAGCATTCATTAAGTTTGCTGTAATCATGATCTGATTGGAAGCAGGTCAGGCAAACAAAAAGGGCTAATTTTGGGAAAAGAAATAATTTTCTGTGAGTAATTAGGGTATGTATTCATGGGTAAAGCATTTTGCAAATGCTAGCTGCTGTGTAAACATGCTTATAATTGTTATTAATGGAGTAAGGAAATATTTTGACAGACAGCAGTCAAGATGAACTTTTCCAAGACACGGTGTTTCCATGAATATGTTAAAACTGTTATACATATGTACAGAGGATACAGATGGTGTTTTAGCCAGCTGAAATGATACCAATAAGGCTGCAGTTTTCTTTGTCCCACATACTTTTGTGATCTCTGCAGGACCACAGCAGGCAAAGTCTTGCTCACCCACGTTCTCATGGCTGCAAAGAGGAGCAGTGCAAGAAGCAAGCAGCTGTTTGAATGTTCCCAGTCAGACAGCCTGCAGCTGGCCCCGATCAGCAGCTCCCCTGCCCCTATTGAAACCCACTGGCTGGCCCTCGGGGCTGCCTCTGCTCTGCCCAGCTCCCTGCCTGTCGCCTGGATGCTGACAGTTGGCTTGTCATCCCCTGCCTGCTCCGCGGGAAAGGGAATGGGTTTTCAGCATTTGCCAGCACTGAAATTTTGAGGAAAGCACATGCTTTCTTAGGAGGTGTACAATTTTTGTTCAGAAAGCTGGGAGCCCTCAAAATGTCTGCCCCAATTTTTTCCACTTCAGATTCAAGAGAAGTTTTTTTATCCTTTCCTTTTCTTTTCCCTGGGATGTGACAGAGTAGGGAGGCTTCAGTAACTTCCTTTCATGTTCCACAAGCTCTTGAGTTGTTTTAATTTTTTTAGTGCAAAATCAGTATTTCCTCTGCAATAAGAAATTTCTTTCCCAATATCCTGAGCATAGAGTGCATAGAGTGCTGATTATAGATGGAAGATGTGTTGCTAAAAAAAGAGAAGGAAGGATAGAAACTACCAGGAAATCTTTGCACAAGGGTATCTTATCATATCTTACCAAAGACCTTGCTGGCAGGTCTCCTGCTAAAAGGGGTATGATAGCTGTAATATTCGTTTCGCATGATTTTCTTCTTGGGCTGATTCCCCTCTGCTGGCAGTGCAGAGGAGCGCGGGTACGTGGCCACGGCACTACAGCAGCTCTCCCCTACCAGCTGTGCTGGAGTGCACAGTGATTGGTCCCACTGGTCCCAGTACTGGTAGTAGTGAGCATGGGTGGATGACATGCCTCACTACCCCTCCTCAGCACACGGAGGAAAAGCAGGGCTTTTCACATCCCCAATCAAACACAAAGAGCTCACAAGGATAAAAAATGTTTTGTGCAGAAACATTTCTGAAATGTTTCGGGAACTCGAACTGCACAATGTTAAAAATATCCAGCAATTTAACACCGTGTTTGCATTTTCAAAAGCTGATATGTGAGTTTGAAGTATTGCCTTTCGTAAGTACAGTTCCAAAACCCCCCATGATTTCAATTGAGGATTAAATGTCATTATGACTTGATTTCAAAGGTATTTCAAATCTTGAAGTAGGGGGAGAAAAGGAAACCTTTCCTTTTTTCTTTCCTAGTTTTCCTCCTTCTCCTCCTTCCCCTTCTCATTTTTCCTTTCTTTTCATAGAAAAAATTTGCCTAAATCACTGAGAATTCTTAAAATGCTTCTGTGACCTAAATTTCCACCTCCACTGGAATAAGAAGCCCATTGCTGGATATGGGCTATATGCTGCAAGGTGGTGCAAGAAAGGTGGGAACAGAAGTAAGTGACAGCAAATTTATGAGGTCCCACCTTAGAAATTTATGTGAAGGACAATAAAAGCAGTTTTAATGGTGTATCTATATGGCTAAACTTCAATCTGTGATAGAGCTGCAAAAGGCCCATTTCCTCTGTTAGCGCAGGAGCCCTCTGAACCACAGAGCTGTTGGAAAGGTACTGAGGTCAAACTCAATTTAGAAGGATTTTTAATGGCCATATAAGCCAACCTGGGATTGTGAGACTCCTACTAGGGCACCAAGAGGAGGAGACGCCTTATCTCCTCACTGTGGTGACCTGCTGACAAAGTCCAGCTGCTGTGAATAAGAAGCCACAAAATATTTGTTTATCTAAAATGAAAAATTCCTCAAACCTTGATAAAACAGGGTGGCCAGTAGGAATCTGACTTGGATGGAGTGTTCTTCATCATTTTACTTCAGCTGATGGGAAAGAGTCTTTTAAAATGGCAGTAACAATGCTTTAAGTGATGGACAGAGCTCATGCAGATTTAGCCACCTAAATGTTAGTCCTTTATCTCAACACCATGGTGCCCTCAATAGCCAGCTGATAAAACATGTCCAGTGTGCCATTTGAGCTGGCGTGAAAAGTCCCATGGGGTGCATTTATCCTTTGATTTTAGATGTCCAGGGCCAAGTGCTGGACTTCCACACTGGTGGGGCAAAAGTATCTTGGAGTTACTCAGCTGTCTGATCAGGGTAGGTCCAAGCGAATCACCACCTATAGCCTTCACTGGGTTTGAGATCCCAGATGAATGTTTATTTAGGAACAAATTGAAAATGCAATTGCACCACTTGATTGGACCTTGGGAAATCCGTGTTCCTCTCTGGTGGTCTATAGACCAGCAAGTGACTTTGTCCCATTTCCTTTGAATATGATACCTTCTTACCTTCTGAAGGATCAAAAAATTCTACTGTCCTCTAAGCTTCAGGCGGCACCTGAAGAGTGATTAGGTACCAGCTCTCTCTGCAGTCAGCCACATTTTTTCTTCTAGTTGTCACTTTTCAGAGAGAATCTGTGACCTTTACTCAGCCTCCTGCCCTGTGCAGGAGATGGTCCATCGTTGCCCACACTTGCCCTGGCACTGCCCGGTTGCAGACGTAGCAGGCAGGGGAGCCCAGAGTTAAAGAAGCTGTTGACTTCATTGAATTTACCCTGTGAACTGGAGCTCGGGGCTTAGTTTGGAGCTTGCTCACATCCTGCCAGGCAGGATTCGCTCTGCAGACCATTTGATTTTTAATATAGGACTGGGGATTTAACTCTGATCAGAGCAAATCTGGGCCTGGAATCTGCCCTCCTGTGAATCCTCTAGGCTCTTAGCACTGCCATACCTTCACAGAGGATGACAATGTGGGTCTGCCCTTGTCTGGCAGAGGTCAAAACTGTGGCATCTATTGATACAAGCCTCTTTCCCTATTCAGGCCAGTGTGATTTGCTGGACTGTCCCCCTGGCTTGCTTGTCTTGTCTCCAACCTGCTGGAGAGCACAAAGTGTTGCGTGGGAGGGTGGTTTCCTATTAGGCAGCTGTAATAGCTGCTGCTGTGGAGGCAGGCTGACAGCTGCTGGAGAAGCCTCTGCTTTTGCCTCCCTCCCCTCTGCCATGGGCTAGCTGCTTGCTGTGAGAAGCCAGATTTGTTCTATTAAAAGTGTTTTCCCGGATAGAGGGAAGTTCTCATGCACTCTGCCCTGGCCACCCCTGACCCACACAGACTCTGATGTGAGCAGTCTTTCACTGAGCACAGCTCAGTGATTGGAAGCAGACCTGACTGGGAGATCCACACGTGCTCACCCCAAAAAGAATGAGAGCACTGTGTATTTTTGGGGCAGGCAGAGATGGTCTCTGTCCTGGGGCTTCATGGAGAGAGCCACCATCCCAGCTTCGTAGACCACCAGTACCCTTTGGGTGTCTGGGCTAATGTGCAGGTTGCAGCCTCAGGAAGCCTCTCCAGCTGCCTGCTAGCTCTGGGAAAGAGCAATTGTATTAGCAGGTGAATTGAAGCTGGGGTTTTCAAAGGTCTTAGGGACAGAAGTTCAAAGTGTTTGCAAAATCAAGTGGGTTTGAAAAATCTGTGGATTTTGCAGCGGCCCTAGTGTCACCTGGGTGAGAACACATCCTTCTGTGAGCTGCACAAACACTGCCTCAATCCTCTCCCACCCTCTAGCCCCTGTAGCAAGCCTGTGATGCCCACAATAGCACAGGGAGGTGTCAAACATGGTTGCAGAGATGATGCCTGAGCTGCTTTCCTCGGTCTGCTGAGGGTGGTGGTCTAAGAGGGGGGAATCTGGATGCTTTCACAGAGCTCAGGCATTACAAGGTGCTCGCTGGAGACAATTTTGTCATAGAAAACCTACTGGAACTTTTTGAAACAAAACTTCAGAACTAAACATCTGCCTATGCTATTTTCATCCAAAGGATTTGGGAGAAACTATAATGCTAAGCTTCAGTGAATGAAGAAAAAATTGCAGATGTTAGCAAGAAATTAAGAAACCTTCCATTTAAAACCAGAAAGTCAGTGTGTCGAAGTGTCAAAACAAATCTGAAATGTGTAAGTTATTTATGAGGCAATGCAAAGGAGGCCACATCTCAGGTAAGCTCAGCCAGGGACAAGCTAATGCTATCCCAGGATGGAAAGCAGCTGCAGGGATCGACATCACTCCTGCTGAGCTCCTGTGTGCCTGCCTAGGCAAGATGCCACAACATTCTCCGCACTCCTTCCTGGTTCTGTCACTGCAACTGAACTCAGGAGGTGACATTCAAGTGTATAAGCTATGTATGCAGTAATTTTTTTTTTAAGGAGCCAGTGGGGCATAATGTTAGCAGAGAAATAGACACAAAAGGGGAATGCTCCAGCAAGCATCTGTCAGCTGGCTGCTGAGCAGTGAGTCTTCTAACAGCAGGCAGGAGGCAGTGGTGGGAGCAGAGGGCAAGGTGCCAGGAGCTTGTGAGGTCTCAGTGACAGAGGGAATTGAAGTGATTGCTCACTGCCACAGCAGTCTGCAGCACTGAGAAAACCACTTCATTTCCCTGTGTCTTTTCATAGTGAGGCAGAAAGATTTGCTAGTTTCTGAAGCCAAAATATTTTGATAGTAAAATGTCTCATGTTCTCACATAATTTTGACAGGATCTGGATTCTGGGAGTTATTTTTCAGAGCCCCTTACAAAAGGCAGACTCAATTTCTTCCCAGGGAAAGGTCTTATCAGGGAAACACCCCTCCGATGAATTTCCTGTGTAGGGACATATCCTGAGAAGTGGATGTAATTTTCCCTTTGTTTGTGACATCTAATTTAGAAAGAGAAGGAGAATTTTCTATTTGCTGACATTTAAACATTCTTTCACCTGGACAGGTCCCACAGGCCTCTTTTCAGGACTGTCCTCTGATTAAGATACCTGGTGAGCAAAACTCTCTCCATGTAAAAGAGTTTCTTTGAACTCCTTACAAAGTGTCTTGCATTGATCCTCATTTAAAGGGAAGCCAGGCAGTGCTTTTAGCTGCAGTTTACACTTGGACAACTGGTGCATCCAGTGATGAGGAAACTTGGCCAAGGCCATATGGTGAGTCTGTGGCACACTAGAGGTTGTTTTTTCAGATTGGAGATTCAGATTAGTGTAGCCTTTTCTGGTCATCTCTCCTTCATATCCTCAGTCACTGCTGCCTTTTCCTCCCATATAATGATGACTGCATTAACTTGTCAGATAAATGTCCGCTCAAGTAGCAGTTAATTTCAAGTGAGAAGTCTGGGATGTGGCACTTACACCATGAGGAGCTTATGGGCAAAATTCCTGGGAAATTATGTGTTCTCTTCACTCCTACAAGAGTACTCCAGACCCCTTCTCCTCCAAAGGACAGCAAAACCTAACCTCGTGTGAGACAAAACCACCCCCTCAAGTCACTGGTGAGCCTGAGCTGTTGTGGCAGCTGTGTCTTTGGTCAGTCCCGCAGCCCAGGTTTAGGGTTAGTAACAAACCATGAGCTGGTGGTCTCAGGACAGGGGACCTCTTCATTACAGTATTTGCCAGACCTCACCCTTAACAGTTCACACATTACCTTTAGTAATTGTACCTTGCATGCCCCTACAAATTACAAATGTTTGTCTGAGGTTAAAAATGTAAATCCCAGGGCATTTATATAAAGACTTTTATGTATCCCTTGAACGAAAAATGGTGCATGGTGTAGTCATTGGCTTTATTTGTCATGTTGAGTGAACATTTGACAGTTCACTCAAATTCCTGCCTGTTAGCTAGGAACACGGTTACTCTTGCAGTGTTTTATAAACTTTTTCTGGCACTGGTACAAAACACAGAGAAGTTATCGAGGCACATTCCCTGCAGCTGTTGTAATTTTTACAAACTGATTTCTTATTTCACCATGGGAATAAAAATAATGATATTCATAATAATAACAATGATGACGATGATGACATAGTTATTACATTTTCATCGGAGGATCTCTGAGCACTTTATAAAGTACAGCTAAACTTCAAAATAAATAATCCTGGAGGACATATAAATACCATATTGTATTTTGCATGGTCCCATTAGGCTACAGAAAAGATAGAACAAATCCTAACTTACAAACTACCTCAACTTTAAACTTTCTTTTAACCGTGTTGTTAGAAACTGAAATATTCATTCCCCATAACAATTTTCACAATTAAAATTTCCTTCTTGAAATATTCTGAGGAAGTCTAAAGACCATTTAGAAAGTATGATAATATGTGCAAAATCCCCTCAACCCTTCTTATGTTGTTTTCAACATAGGTACTCAAAGGTGTGAAAAACGGGAATTTTCTTATTTTTGAAACATTGACATTGTGTTAAATAAAATAACAAAATGCTTGAAACCACATGTGGGCAGATCTTTTTATCCAGAAAACACTTTCATTTGGAGCTATTAGAAAGTTTCTATTTTTAAAAAAATCTGAAGATGGTTTCTGTTTACTCCCTTCGCTTTGGACAAAATTATCTGTTAAAACAAACCCATTCATAGCTAACTCCTCTCACCCCCAAATCCCTGAAGATTGTTTTGTACTATCTTTATTTAAGCTATTAGATAGGGAAATATTCCTCATCTTGTCATATGTTTGTGGGATTTGCTTCTGCTTTGCTGTTCCTTTGAGTGCTGATCACACACCAATGCTCATACGCAGTTGCATACGATACTAACCAAAGACATGCTATTTAAATTGAGTACTTAAGAACATAGCTTGCAGTTAATGCAAAACTACTTGCAGAATCCAGATTATTAATTTTCTCTGTAGGGTTGTTTGGGTATTCCATACATTATAAGATAGAATAAAAGCCTTCAAATCCTTTGAAATACAAAAAAGCATTTGCAATAGACAATTCTCCCTTCAAATCAGTCTAATAGAAAGTAGCAATTGCTATAAAGCCAGAGACAGTAAGTCAGCCTGGCTAAATTAAACTAATAATTACATATTTCCCTTTGAATTACTTGCCCAAGGTCACACTGCAAATCAATGGCAGATTCAATAATTTAACCCAAGAGTCCTGAAACCCAATATCCTGCTCTCACCACTAGAAAACCACTGCACAATTGGCTTCCAACCTGGTAATGATACATGACATAAGGAGAAAAACTAGCTATTTTAGGTTTTTTCCCTGTATACTGCTCATTTGTATAGAATTTCTGCTTACCTTGGTCTAGCATAATAAATACTTAGACACATTTTCTGTAAAAAATGTCTTGAAATGTTATCAAAAGCTGCTGGATTTGTCAGCTGAAAATGACTTCTGGGGCTGCTGTGAGAGCTACTAATGCTGTGTCTGCCTCCTTCTCTTGCTTGAAGAGTAATTCATATGGCCAAGCTGATAAATATTCAAGTAGTAATAGAAATTGCAAACTTAAGATTTTTTTCATTGAAAAAATTTCTCAAATATTTTTTTCCAATCTTCTGGTATTCTTGACATTGATATAAATGTACATCAGATTAAAAGTAGATTTATCTCTCTTTTTTTCAAAGACTCAAAATATTTTTATATTTCAAAATTAACTTTTTCTGTTCTTTTACTTTCTTAACATTAATTATAATAGAATGAATAAGACTGAGGGGCTCTAATTTAATTTCCAGTCTTTTCTCCACTCTGTAGATTCCAAAATAAAATTTGTCAAAGGAAAAGTGTTCAAAAAAAATTAAAATTTAGGGGGGTTGTAATGTTTTAAAACATAATACGTATGAAAAAATGGAGCACTAACCTATAGATTTCCTGTTAGATTTTAAAAGGAAAAGGAAAATTTCTGAGTTAAAAATCATTTAGTGTGTAGAATGGAAAAACACTACGTCTGTTCCCTTGGGACTCCCTGAAGCTGAGACAGGAAGAAGGAGCCCCTGCGTTGGGAGCTTAGGGCCTGCCCCTGCGGTGGTTTTGGGTGTGCAGAGCTGTATGGAGGTGCATCCTGATGAGAAAATTCCTCCGGTGCTGGAGACATGGTATTGAACTTGCTGCATGTTCTGCGACCTCCAAACCCAGACCACAGGCTTATCTTCAGATCCCCCCTCTAGGTGTGTGCTGCAAGGTCGCCATCAATTTTCCTGCCATCTCTGCTCTTGCGAAAGCTGCCTACAGCAGGTGTTCCTCGAGTCCACCCGCCCGGAGCCCACCAGCTAATTTTTCAGTCCTGACTTCAAGCAGCTAAAGGTTTTCACTGTCCTTCGGAGAGTATATGTGCATGAATTATAATTAGAATAGATTTTATTGTCCGGCAGGAAAAGGCCCTACTCAATTTTCCTAGCCAGGGTCCCCAGTGGCCCTGGCCAGTAACAAGGTTACAAGGATGCTTTGCAGAGATCAGTTAGGAACTGGTAGCCTGGTGCTGTGCTTGTATGGGGCACATCTGTGGGGTCCCTTTCCCAATCCTAAACCCGAGGATAGACAAACTCTGCGAGTGGATTACCTGCAGATGAGAAAGAGCTTTTTGTCACTTTGTTACCTTTCCCCACATCACTGGTCCTGGACAGTTCTAAACGTAATGCCTGCAAGATGCCACCGAGCTGGGTCAGTGCCATAACAGTCTAACATCCAAAGAGAAGATCATCTTCTCTGTATTTTGGGATGCTCTGACTTCATGACCTTGAGACAATCACAGGGAAAGGAGTCATGAGGTCTCCTGAGACCCTCTGGTGAGGTAAATTGCCAGGGACAGATGGAGAAAGCCTGAAGAGAGGAGGTGATGGTGTACCAGCGACACTGACAAACTGGCATGATGTGTTCTCCTGGAGGGTAGGAAACCGGGCTCTGCAGTTCAGTTTGTTGCAGTGGCAGTGAAAGCAGAGTGTACACACAGTGGGCACAGTGGGCAATATTGGTAACAGCAATCAGAGAAGTGTGTTGAGAGGAGGGAGAATGCCTTCCTGGGCTCTCCAGGTGCAGAATCCAGGGCAGGTACAGGACAGAGGAAGAGCCACAGCTAGCTCATATAGATTGCGTTGAACAGACATTGCCTGCCAGTGTTGGGACCATCATAGATTCCATAGAAATTTCCCACTGCTTGTTTGAGTTAACATCACTGTTTTCTACACAGCATGTTCACTCAGACCAAGCATAGGTGAGTTCTCTGGGCTGCTGGGTCATGGGTCAGCAGTAAAACATCAGAGGAAGAGATCTCCAGGCCTTTAATTGTTAAAGATGGTCTTTCCTGCTTGCCCATGACAGACATATTGGAGGACTGTGCAGCATAACATGGTGGACCTTGTGAACAAAATAAATTTTCTGCATTCTATGAGTAGACGCATGTCCCGAAAGAACAAATTGGTTGCTCTCATTGTCTCCCATCACTGGCTGCATTAGCAAAAGCATTAACCATTATTTGCTCCTCTTAGTGCCTTCCCACTCTTCCAGTTAGAACAGCCATTCCAGAGCACCACAGGGTGTTTTCTGCAGAGTATTAAAGAGTTATGGTAGGGTCATTTGAGACTTCAGATGACAGGAAGTAGTGCAGAGCTGCCAGGCTCTGGGCATGGCTCTCTGCCAATCCATACATTTGTTGGTCTTCATAGTAGCAGGAGAGTCTGAGAAACAGAGGAGAATTTTGGTCCCTCATCTAAGGTTTGTGTGTATGGAGATTTGCTATCATAACTAGCATGATAAAACTGTTCTTTCTCAGTCTGGCTGTAGGATTTAAATAGACTGTTATTGTTATCCCAGTCTTGTAAAACTAGTAAGACCAAACCTTGTCCTTGGATATGTGTGTAAATTTTCTACTGATGGCAGAATAGTCAGAAACATCTTAAAGGAAGCCCTGAGAAAAAGGTTGAAGATAAGATCTACTCAAACCATGGCATTCAGAACCAGGACCTTGTTCCCCTTATAATCTGCATTTCACAAAAAAAAAAAAAAATAAAATTCCTGCAGTCAATCAAATTACATTGGTGTAGAAATTCTGTCTGGGAGGGGAAGATCTGATTCCTGGGTTGAACTGCATGGTTTCACAGTTTGGGAATACTTTGATCTGGTCTGTCTGAAGACCTCAGACTAAGACACTTCAGTATTTGCCACAGGGTCATCTGGAGCTGAAATTTTCTCCAGGCTCTTTTCTTGTTTGAAATAGGATATCTTTTGTTCCACAAAGTACAACAGAAAAATCTGAAACTTAAACAGACTTGTGGCCCCTGTATGTGTGGAAGAGATCTCCAGGCCCCTCTAACATGCTACACATTAAAAGAACAAACACTATGGGCAGCTCTACTCCTGCTGAAGTGTGTCCAGTTACTGTCAGGTGTGCAGAACAGCTCATATAGGAATTCACTACTTAAACTTCATCAGAAATATAACACCAAGGACAAATTAGCTGAAAATTCATAAGCTGGGGTCTTGTGTGATATCAGTAGGAGACATCACCTGATAAGAGGCTGCTTTGCAACCTGATCCTGCATTTCTCTTTATCATGTGTCCAGGCGATGCTTGGAGAACACGAATCTGTTAGCAGGCAATTTACTTGTGCCTCGCCAGGTCCAAATGCGGACTTCTCTTTTTCACTGTGAATTATTGTAACATCAAAAGTGCCACCTGCTCCTTCTTGGGAAAAAGCCAGCATAGAGTAAGCAGCCAGCAAAGCTGTCTCTGATCCATCAATCTTCCTTGTACCAACGGCATCCTAAAAGATGTGAAAATTGGAGATGAATGACTAAAAGTGGGATGCAAGCCCCTCGGCCCCACTTAGGGAATGTCGTTCCTTAATCACTTGCAATTACACCACATTTTCCATCACAAGAGATGAAAAGCCTGTCCAAGCTCCTGAGATACTTCACTACTGAATGAATTTGGAAAGCAATCATCAGACAGTTAGTGAAGTCTGGAAATTACTCCAGAGGTAAGAATGAAATTTAATCAAGAATGGTGAGGATAGATGTGGACTGCTAATAACACAGTATGTTTAATATCTGCGGTTCACACCTACTCATCTCAACTCATCGTCATTGCTTGGCCGAATTTTTTACAAAACATCAGAAAAACAAAAGATAACTTCCCTCAGGTTACAAAATTTCTTATATCCAGAAGTAGGCACACAACATATTTGCAACCAAGTAGTAATTTTACTAAAAAGGTTTGATGAAAATGTTGATACTAATAACAGGGGAAAGGCTTTGAAGCTGGTACCTTGAAATTAAATATTTCATGTTGCTATTCCAATGACCTTTATCTTCCAGGAACTGCTCAGGCTCAATGCTTGCAGTATGGTCTGGCATGAGCTTATCTTGCACATTTTTTTCTTTTCACTTTGATGCAAAATCGTGTTTAGAAAAGAAGCAGACAAAAGATTACTCTGGTCAGACTTTGTGTTCCAGCAGGGTGGTATGCTAGAACTACAGTGAAAGGTGATTGGTGCTGTTTATTTAATGAAAGAAACCAAACTACAACCACAGATTTAGATAAATTACAGGTCTTAGTTTTAAGATTTATTAGCTTTGGGGAGAAAACCAGAGTTTTTCCCAGGCCTATTTTTGCCATTGACACTGCATTCTTACAAAATTATGCATTTGGAGGAAAAGCTTCTTTCACTCATTCTTTGGGATGCACATGAGTTATGCTGAACACCATCTTCTGATGAGGCAGATTGCATATACAAAGGGTCTCATTTCTCTCCTAGAGTGAAATCTGCCCTACTACAGGTCCAAAATAAGTCACCCAGGTCTGGACAGATCTCTACTCATCTGGCTCCAACAAATTCTTCAATATGTACTGAAAAGGTGCAGCTCCCTGGCAGAAATGATGCCCAGGACACATAGCCTGATCTAGCTAGCTGGTGTAGACATCTCACTGTGTGTGGCAGATGGGCTCATCTCCCTGTTGTAAGCACCTTGCCATGCTGCAACCTGAACTTTAATTACAGTATTTTTGAATTTTTCCTTATGCACAAACAGCAACCCCTATGTAAAACTAGATGCATAAGCAAGGTTTGCTGTCAGGTCCCAAGAGCCACCAGGCAGGATGCGTGGTGCCAAGGAAAGGGTAGAGAGCTGAGGAACTCTTGCAGAGAGCACCCTTTAACTCTTTTTAGCCTAGAATACTATTTCCTGTTCAAAAGTTATCATAAACTCTTATAAAGGAGCCATAATAATGCAGTCTACCCAAGGAAGAGAAGCTTCATCAGAAAAACAGAAATAAAAGCCAAGAAACCTCAAGGACTCCCCCCCTAATCAATCTGCATCCCTGTCATCTCATGCTCCTGTTATGAAGTCAATGGCAACTTCCCTTCTTTTACCACTGAGCCCAATGAGCTCCATAAACTGTTCACCTGGCACAAATCAGCAGTGCTATAATAGGGAGGTGCTGATCTACCCTGGCTGAACAGCTGCCCTGGAGACTTATTCCCCCTTAGGACCAAGTAAGTCATGTTTCAAGAAATAGGTGGTGAAGTCTTTTTTTTTCCTTCACTTTTTTTTTTTTCTCAATAGAGTTGGGAGGGTTGTTTTTAGAACAAGCCAGTTTGTCATCTTTAATTGGAAGTCATGTGCTCTGCAGAAATCTTCTTTTTGTTCAGTGTTTTTGCTGTTCTGGTGGCAAGAAGCTGTCTAAGAAGAGTCTGGATGAAGAAGATGTTGTGAAGCAGAGGAACTGTCTTTTTATGGCTGGATTCTGCTTCCTCTGTGGTAATTGGTACAGAATGGGAATGAATGCAGATGCTGAAATACAAGAAAAAGAGCTGAGTGACCTCAAACCCAATATCGTGCTAATTATTTCACATAAATCAGAGCATAAGGAGCTTTGGCACGCTCTGTTCAGTCCATAGGAATAATTCGTTACAGTATAGGAAAGAAAATAAGGGCAAATTGGAGCCCTGGTTCAGACAGGAGCGAATTCATTGATTAAATACAACTGTGTCTGATTGTGCATGAGCTGAGTTGGAGCTATTGTTCATAACTCTGCAGTCATCCAAACAAAGTGCATCCTTCAAAAGGCAGGCTGAGCAATGCTTCACTAAGTGTCTGCCTTATGCAAAACTAAAACCTTCTTTCAAGTGTAGGCTATAGACTTTGTGACAGCAGGGGCTCCTCAAGGAGGTCCAGCATTTCATGCCTTTGGTCCTAAAAGAAATAGTGAGTGTATTGTTTTCTTGGGAACTCTGACTCTTCTCCAATGAAACACACACAAAGAGTGAGCAAAACTTGTAATGTAAAACAACCACCCAAAATATAAGACCTTTAGAAGCAGTAAGAGGGAGAATTTGACAATGGATTCAGGCACCTTTTGTAAAAGAGCACTCAAACCCTGCTGCCTTTGGTGCAAGAGGAATCAGACCAGTGAAGGCAATGACTGTGTGCAGCCTCTGCACTTGTGGCAAAATGCTCGGCCAAAAGCCCATCTTTTCTCTTGAGGCAGTATCTGGGTAAACTTTGAGCCAGAAGAAGTTTTTTTTGTCAGCCTTTTTTGTTTATTGCTTCTCATTCATCCTGACTTTCTTCCCAGGAAAGCAAAACAATATTCACAACCTCCTGATTTAGAGCAGCCGAGGAGCCATCCAATTCCTGTCTCCCTTGCCCCAGTAAGGAGAAACATATAAACCTGATGTTAGTGAAGTTCAGTCAACATACCCCCAAAATGTCGCTTTTTTTCTCTGCTTCTTGCTTGTAACTTGATGTTTTTGCAGACTGGGCCGGGGGGTAACAGGACCACTGGGCCAAGGTAGAGTTTCATGGTCAAAAATCCAGTATTTGCTTCTTGTGAAAAGGACAAATATTTGCATATGTCAGCATTTCAACCTCAAATGATTTTGTTTTGGAATCCAAAGTTGTGGAGGGAGCATTTCACTCTGGTTTTGCTGATGTAGTCCAGTTTGTGTAACTCTTCCCCCGTCTGCGAATTGTTATGTTGGGAGCTTTCATCCTCACCAGCTGATCTTTTCCCTAGTGTCATCTTGATTTATTTGTGTTCTTTGGGATTCTGATAACATTTCACCAATAAATTAGTTTTAAATTAAACTTTCTCTTCTGCCTTTTTTGTTGGACCCAATGCATTTGCTGGAAGGAAATTTCATTTTTGAGATACTTTATTCTTCTTTTTATCACCCTCTTCAACTACAGATGCGCCAGCTGTTACATTTATTTTACTTTGGATGAAAGTCGCAAAAGCACTGCCTAAATTATGAATAAAAATGTGCTGTTAGTGAAGATGAACAATTGTAAGAAACATTTTAGATAGCCACAAACCAGAAGGAGTTGTAAATGCAACTGAGGGTGCAGGCTAGCAAGAGGACCTGTGCTGAGTTTATACGGTATCTGATAGCAGAACGAAAACCCGCTGTGATTGTCATCCCAAAACCTTCCCCTTTCCTTGCTGCTAGACCTATGCAAACACTGGAAAGCAGCACAGAAACAGTCTGGCTTAGAGCTTGAACTCATGGTTCATTTGACTTTAGCCACTTAATTGGGTACCTCACAGTCACCCTCTGAGCAAGGGGCTCAGGTAAGACTGGAGACAGTGGCTGTCCCATGTCCTCGTGGTCTCCCAGGATTATCAGATGTCCCAGCAGAGCTGCTCCCCTTTACCTCCCTGCTGGGCTCCACATCAGCCTGCCCTTCCTGCAGTTCAGCCTCTGGTTTTCCTCCACTTCCATGACTGAATAGCTTCTCATAGTTAAATTGAGGGCAGTTTTTCACTTGCTGGCAAAGTTTGCAGCAACTGAGGCAGCCATGCATAAATCCAAGAGAAAGTGTTTTCCTTTACATAAATCTAACAAAACACCTGAGCAAAGCAAAGCTCTGCAGTGTTTTGTTACATCCCAACCACCACAGCAGTGTGGCTGAGCTGCAAGCATGGGCAGAGGGGAAAAAAGCAAGGCGTGGGACCAAATTTTGTTTTGACTGTGCCAGGCAGGGCTGAGTTTGCTTTTCCTCAACACCTCACTGGACACCTCCATGCATTTAAACAAGGCAGGAAACTAGTTCCCTCTGCAGCTCATACACATGGTATCAAGACCTCCACTGTAGCAGGAGGCTGCTGAGTGCCTTGGGCACGTTCTGGAGGGGCAGCCATGGGATTCACTGGGGCCAGTGGGAGGCATGACCTGCAGGGCACA
This sequence comes from Sclerurus mexicanus, assembly GCA_013396755.1. Classification (NCBI taxonomy): domain Eukaryota; kingdom Metazoa; phylum Chordata; class Aves; order Passeriformes; family Furnariidae; genus Sclerurus; species Sclerurus mexicanus. The sequence goes on from VWZF01003190.1 coordinate 307,870, forward strand.
CTCAGGTCTCCACATTTTAGTTGCACTCTGATGTGATGAGAGGAGGTGAAAAATGTGTGTTTGGCTTAAATGAATTCCAAACCAGAGTATTTTATTGTATAAAATATAAAAACATTGAACACCATTTCGGCTGTAGTTTATTTTTGTAGCAGATGTCGTGCATTCTTCCCCGCCCCATCTTTTCAGTGCATCATAAGTAGTAATGATGTATAGTCTTCTTGATGAAGCACTTATCTGGGGCCCATTATTGTAATGACACAGCCGTCCATACTCTTTTGAGGTTTTATTATCAGAACGTCTGCCTTGCTTCAAGCTGATTTTCATAAATCATCATTTTCTCATAAGCTTATAGGAAAAAAATGGCCCTTTGGAAACCTGTGACCTACTTTATTGCGTGATTCCTCAACACTGGTCCAGCTGCCAGACCCAAAGACAAGTCACATCAGCTCCTGGTTTGCTTCCAGGAGATTATTTTATATTATTACATTATTTTATAATCTCCAGGGTTTGAGTGGTCTTGCATGCAAGCCTTTACAATGCCTTGCTCAGTGCCCTAACCTTGAATTCTCTGCAGACTGGAACTGTTGCCAGATTCGTGCACACAGGAACTGACTGCCTAGATCACACCTCTAGCCCTCAGATGCAGCTTCATGTTCCCATGGGGACAACCTGAGGAACACCTGCCTTGGCCACCCTATCCTCCTTAGTGGGAAGGTCAGCTGGGAGGTGTCTGGTTAGAGGAGGTACTGAGAGGAAACCCTGGACGGGGACACACCTCCTGATGCCTCAGCACCTCTCCATCAGCCCACTTCATCTCTGCCTCAGAGCAGAAAGAGAATTCATGTCCTGTCCTTTCCTTTGTAACCTCTTATTATTTTTGGATAGGAAATCCAGACGAATTCCTAACAGAGGCATGGAGAAAAAACAAAGCTCTTCGTCCCAGTCCTCAGGATAAACATTTCCAGTCCTGAAAGAAAATTAGTGCTCCTGAGGTTCCCCACCTGAGCCTTCATCCCAGCACCCACAGGCAGGACACCCCATACAGCTCTCCTGGCAGTGGCATTCCTTGGAGCAGATTTTCTTCTTATGTCCTGACTACTCCTCACTTGCATATGACACCTTTCCGCCACTTGGGGCTTCTTGAGCTCCCTCTCTTCTGCCACACACTGCACCAAAGGGCCACATCCCATAGGACAGGATCACCTCCCTGCAGCCAGCTCCACGTGATGGAGCAGTCAGGGTGCCCACATCCCTCCTGTCCTGGGGCAACGGCTTCCTCCCAGGCTTTCTGCTGGGTGGTGTTTTCCTAACAGATAATACAGAGAAGTCACTTTGCACCTCCCACCGGCTTCAGGAGCCCTGGGGTTCTTCTCAGTCATGGGAGATGTGCAGCTCTGCATTCCCTTGTGTTTTATGCCTCCTGATTTCCTCTCCTGGCTGGTGGCCACAGCAGAGTTTCCACGCCATGCAGGCTGTTTTCACCCTGGTGAGGCTCACTGTTGAGTGCTTCTGCTTTGGGATTGGCAGGGATCCTGCCCGTTCCAGTGACCACTTTCTTTCCCAGGCATTGGGTCATTTTTGTGTTAGATCTTTGTTAAATCATTGGATGTAGTTCATGTCTGACTGACCATTTGGTCTGATGTTTTTGGATGTTAGTTATTTTAAGACTTAGGAAGATACAATTTTTTTTTTCTTTTTGGCAAATGATATCATCCCACTTTACAAATAAAGGAGAATAAGAGTTATTTATGAATTTGGGATATACACAAAGAAGTTGTTTTCTTTAAGGAAAGAACTGAGTCTGTTTAAATGTTAAACAATATTTGGTTTCAACTTTTTCTAAACAGAAGCATTCTTTTGCTTCTGAACTACATTTTCATTTATAAATTGGCAGCAGTTATAGAAATATTTTTAACAGCTTTCAAAAAACTACCCAAACGAGCCTTTTTTTGTTTCAGTCAAAGTCTCTGTGATTTTTTAAAATTTTTTTAAGGTTTCCTACCAGAACTCCATCAAGTCTTTTGTGCTTGGATTTTCAAATTGCTGCAGTGTTCCCCCACTTGCTTCAGCAGCTTTCTTAGCCTTGGCATCATATTAACTCTTCCTTAACAAGTGACAGAGGGACAGTCTTTATGGCTGCATTGACTGTCCTCCTTCCAAGGACACTCCTGTCCTCCACTGAAGCTATTGTCAGCCATACCTTCTATGGAAGGGACTCATTTAATTTCTTTTTCTGGGATACAATAGGATTTTTCTTGTTGTTCATTACTTTTTCCCCCTTTCTGCTGACATCCCTCTTGCACTTCTATTTTTTTTTAATAAATCTTGGTTTTTATTCCTTCTCTCTTTCTCTAGCTCTGTGCCAGGATTTTACAGCCAATGTAGACAACCAGAGCTACACCAAAGAGATAATGAAGACACGTGAATCAAATCTGATACTTGTTCATTTAATTTTGCTTTTCACTTTGGGGACTACTACAAAAATTCCAAAGGAAGCATATACTCTTGTGTAACAAATTCGTGTCTTCTGCAATAGGTTCATTCTTAGTTACTGTTTGTGGACACCTTTGAAATTATGTTTCTTAAGGGATTTCTAGGGCACAGGTTGAAATGAGTGGTTTAGTGTGCTGCAGTAGTGATGGAACTGAGGGTAATATTTGATGCACAGGGGCACAGGGTCCCACTATTTCCATATTCTCAAGAGCTCTATTGCTTCAGGTTTTTCAGCAATGCCTCTTAAATATAAACTGGATCAGCAGTGCAGAAGAGACCCTTTTGTGGAACGTGAAAAATTAAAAGAACTGGCCAAATAATGTCTTCTTGATACATTTAGTCCTCACCAAATCAATGGGATTAATGAACGTAAATCCTTATAGCCAATGGGATTAGCATGTGTAGATTCCCTCTAGAGGAAACCAGACGATTGGAAGAGCTTTTGCTGAAGTCACCATATACCCTGTCTGCAATCAGTTAAAAAATTTTTTAATTGCAAACTAATTTATTCAACTATTATCTGTGTGGAAAGTTTTACAGAATTTTGACTAGATGGGACATTTTTGTGGTCTGCATTATTTCATTGTTGAGATGTTTCAAACAAAGGAACAATTGGAACAGATTTCTTAAAGGACCAAGTTTCTAATTAATTGCAAATCACAAGCTAACAAATGACCTGACCATTCATCTTGTACCCAGAGGGATAAGTGCTTCCAATTTGAGGAGGAGACCATATTTTTCAAACACAACAAAGAAGCTGAATTCCTGTTTTCAGTGCAAAACGGAACTGTGCTTTAACTGTGAAATACAAAATTGTGTCTTTGTTAGAACAGCTCTAATTTAACTATAAAATTCAATTATCTACTGATGATACTCTCCCATTTGAGTCCCTTGCAGCGGTTTCCATCATTTCCCTAATACTATCTTTGGCCGTCACCTGGAGGCATCTATTCTGATGACTGCTGCCATTTCTCTTCTTCATTAGTTTCCTGACGCTCTTATTTTTTGGCACTGATTTACAGCATTCAAGACAGGAAAGCAGCCTGAGTACCTTAACTCAGTGTCACTTGCAGACCAGTGCAGTGATAGGACAAAACACACCAGAGCCTCACAGGAAATAGCTGGGCCCCCACAAAATGTTGCTTGTTCACCAGATGTGCAAGACCCGAGCAGTTAAGAAAACAAAATGTGGCACTTAAGTAAATTAGCAGCAAAATTCCACCTTTGAAATTTTAAAATTAAAAAAAATAAATTGGATTATAAATTTTAAAGAGACACATAAAAGGATATTAAAAAAGAGGGAGAAAACACAGTTTAATTAATCGATTTAATTTAGGCTAGGTTTTCTGAACAATGTTAGCTATTAGTTTTTCTGACATGGGGAATAACAAGTGATGGGGATAAGTTATCCCTGGCTGTTGTGTATGAACAACAGATTCTTGAAGGTGGATGATTCTGGCAGGACTTCCTCCCACACACACCTTTTTACTATGCCTGGAGGGTTGTATTAATTTCTAGACTCTCTTGTGTCCAATTAATTGGGCAGGAAGGGTGCCATCCTGTAAAATACAGAGGGAGGCTGGGGGACACTGAGCCATTTGCAAATGGTGGGAGCTGAGTGACACAGATGCTGACAGGGGTAGGATCTCAGGGAGTGCCAGTTCCTCTCGGAGGATCAAAGGGGAGATGGCAATGTGAGAGGCTGCAACCCAGCAAGGATCTGCCCTGGACCCAGATGTGACTCAAATACTTCCCTCGAGTACCCCTGTGGTCCTGCTGGAGCAGATGAATGGCCTGGTGGAGCATCCTGTGAATCTTGGTCAGGATGTAGGCCAATCCCTCTCATTACATTTGGGAAAAATGAAGGCAGAAGTGTACCTGGGCTGTGCCCTTATATGAATTTGGCACAGCGACAGGCTGTGGTCATAAAAATTAACATACACTCAGTGCTTATACAATAACCAACAACGATTTTATTTCTGCCAATACCTCCTTGTGCTAGTATATTTAAAAAATAAAAACAACACAAAACAATACAAAACAAAACAAGAAACAAAAACCACAACAAAATAAAACAAAACAAAAAAAACCCCAACCAAACAAAAAAAAATGAAAACACCAAACAGCAGGCATTAACTTATTTCATTATATCTGCCTTAACTGCTCAGCAGCAGAAGAAATTTGACAGGCAACAACATTGGCAGAGGAGATGAGGGTTGTTTAGACTGATCATTATCATATATAAAATCATTTCTATTAAAGTACCAACTGAGTCACTGCATTACAGTATCAGCAATTACGTACCCGCACCCTCAGCTACTAAGCCTCAACGGTGCAGGAACCTCAAGCAGGGAAGGGTCTCCATCGAGAGAGATCTCTTTGGGCTCAAACTACGGTATTTTCTCCCTTTCTAGGAGGCATTTTCCTAACCTGCACCTAGGCCTCTTCAATGAAGGAGCTTGAAAAACGTTTTGCTCCACTGCACCCATGGATGGAAAGCTTTCCCCAGGCTCCAGCCCAAGCAGCTCTTGCTGAGTGTTGAGCTGATCTGTTCTTGTCCTTACTTTCAGTAAGGACACTTAAGTGCTCAGTGTCAACTTTATTGTAGATTTTTGTGCATTGAGGAAATAGTCTTGCCTTACCTTCATTTTCTCTAAACTAAACAATCTTCTATAGACTAAACAAATGCAATTCTTTCTATCTCACTGGCTGCATTTTCCAAATCAGTGATTATACTTGTTGATCTCCTCTGGATGTCATCAGTATATCTGTATCTTTATTAAAGTACTGTGCCCAAAATTTGACAAAACTTTTCATCTGAGACCTCCACACCAAAGTACAGAGCAGAATAATTGCTTTATTTTTCTTATGTATGATGCTTAATATATAAAACTCAGGTATTTGTATTTTATTTTTTCCAGGGCACTGCACTGCCAACTCAAATCCAGCCTGTCATTTGCTACATCCCTCAGACCTTCTTTTGCTACTCCACTGCTTACAAATTTCTTCCAGCTTTATAACTGGGAATTGGATTTCTCCTCCCTGAAAGTAGCACTTTATCCTAGCAGTTACTTAATCAGGTTGGCTGTGCACCATCTTTCCAGAAAATTTCTGTGCTTTGATCCTCTGACTTTGAGCCTCTTGTAGCCTTTCCAAGTTTAATGGTAACCACAGATTTCATCATCTACATCATTAGTGAAAAGAATGGAAACAGGCTCAGGATAGATCCCAGAGGAATTCCACTTGAACAACTTCCTATTTGATAGAACAATTGATAACTGGTTTTGGAGTGAAGTTCACCCAGTTGTGCACCCGTCTTGTTGTGATTACATTTAGCTCATACCTAATGCGACCATATCAGGAGATAAGATAAATCACATCCACTTGCTCTTCTCTATTCACTAAGCCAGCTACTCTGTCAGAAAGGGGGAAATTAGACAGGTTTGACTTGATCTGTTCTTGACAAACTCACATGGGCTGCTTTTTATCACCATACCATAATTCTAGGTATTTAAAAAGCTGATTGTTTAATAACTCTTTCCAGATTTTCTGGAAACTAGGATGAGTGGTTTATAGCTTCCAGGGGTCTCATTATTCCTTCTAAAGATCGACACTATAGTCTCCCTTCTGCTGTGCTCCAGGGCTCATCCTATTGTATGCAAGTCCTTTACAATAATTGCTTTACAGTAATTGTTAGGTATTCACATATTACTTCATCTTATTTCTTGAATAAGTTCAGGTGAACTCTATGAGGCCCTGCTGATTTGTGTGCAGTTGGCTCATCCAAGTGTTCTTTAGTTTGGTCTTTTCCTGTTTTGACCTGCAGTCCTACCTAATTTTAAAAATAATTTAGTTAATTAGCTGGTCACAAACAGCTTTTTTTTTTTTTTGAATAAGGGCTGGATCAAGAGACATGCCAGGCTTTTCTGCATCATTTGTTATTTGCTCTTTTTTCCTGTTTAGCAATGGATCAAGACTTTCTTTTTTCTTCCTCTAATTAGAATGTATTTATAGAACCTTTCCCAGTTCCCATTGATGTCCTTTCCTAGTTGAAATGCCTTCTGTGCTGTAGCAGCTTTGCTTCTGTACCCTGTTTTTTGAATTATCCCCTTGTACTTATCTTTATCTAGGTGTTTGTGTTGCTTCTTTCTGTAGTATGCACTTTTTAAAGTCCTCAGAAAGTTGTTGCATCTGGAATAGGACCTCTGTACCTCTGTTCTTCTGCATAGGGGCAGCTTGCTTTTCTGTTTATAACATAGAGATCTTTTAGGATCTGCTCACTCTTCTTCTACTCCTGCTGAAAACCTTGGTTGTGTACTTGAGAAATTTAAAGTTACCCTACTGTTTTTTCTAGTTTTGAGCAACTTAAATCTCATATCTCATTGTTTGGGTATCTTGCACAAACGCTTGTTAAAGCTTCTTCTACTTCCTGTGAGTGATTGGATGGGCCATAGTAGATCTCTGTCCTAAGCCACTCTGAGGTCACAGCATCTGAACAAAGACTTACAGTTCTTTCTGTTCCCCTGGCTCCCTGTGTTTGCCTGCAGTGGTCAACACAACATTCCTCTATTTACATTTTTGTCTACTTTATAACCAATGTTTCTGATTCTCAGGCTGCAGCTAAGAACAACACATTTTTCAGTTAGATGCAGACTTCTTCAACCACTTCTCTGAGTCTGCTTAAGAGGCCACTGGCAGATTATTTAATAGTTTGGGATAACTTAACCCAAGTTTGGTATAATCTCAGCCACAGGCATTCCTCCACATGTCTGTGGGGATGTTTTGATTCAACATGCAGTTCAGCTTGAATGAGTTGATGACAATTTGGTCAAATGGCTGCTAAAATTGTAACAAGATTTGCAGACTCCTAGAGAGGGATGTAACATGTCTGTTGATAAACCAAACAGCAAATCACTTCAGCAGGTAGTAGTCTCACTTTAAACAAAAACACCCAGAGACACCATGATAGGTGAAGATTTGGTACCCATCATGATACATTGTTGTCTGATGCTCTGCTGGAACATTAATTCTTTTTGATCTCAGAGAGAAACTGTGACTACCTCACCTCCACCAGCCCTTTTCTGGAAGGTCACCCCACCCCCCAGGTCATCACCAAGCCCATGGAGAAACTAAACTCTCCCTCGGCAGGACACCAGCATGACTTCAGAGGTACTGTTATGTTCCTCAAGTTACAGACATGCCCAGGAAAGAAGATTTCACTAGGGCTTGCCCTTGCTCTTACTGAACTTGGGACCCTAATGACATAATCAGTGCAGGATCAGGCCAGGGGAAATAGAGTTAAGCACATGCAGAAGCCCTTGAAGGGCCAGAGCCAAGGCTGCAGTTCTCATTTGGCCTGGTGTGTCGTTTGTGACCCATCCCATTGTTCTGAGCTTAATGCTTATTCATTTCCTCTTTGCTTGTGTTTTCACATATTATTATTTTTAATTGTACCTTTTTATTGTAAAGAAACAATAAAAATAAACTCCCTTGGGTTACAGAATGTGGATCAACACAATCAGATCAAGGGACTGCTTTTAGTCTCACCACTGACTTTGAAACAAACATGAATTTCAAGGTGACAGCTTTGCCTAGAAGTTTTTTGATCAAATGTAGTCCTGGTGTGGCTTCTGGGAATGTAAATACTCTTAGCAGAAATTCATAAGGATCATTATTTTAGAGGGAAGAAGGTTACTTTTGAGAAGATAGCTAAGATATTCAGGGGTTCTTCCTTATTGCAGAACTAACACTGTGTATCCAAAGAAATTAAATATTTAATTTTCCTTTACATCAATGAACTACACTGTTTCATTGCAATTGAAGCTCACACATAAATTGAGGCTCTTCTGTTCTCCCCTGTGTCACATCTCTGTAGTGGAAGAGAAGTTTATGCTGGGAAGGGACTAAAAAAGATGGAGGAAGAAGGGAGACTCTTGCTTTCATAATGAAGACAGAAGAGCAATAAAATAATTTCCTCAGATTCCTCTCTCCCTCTCTAGAGGGGGAGCTTTAGGGAAGGTTTATAGTGGAACAGACAAGGTGGCTCTGCAAACTGAAGCTGTGGTCCAAGAATACATCTTTTTCCATTAAGGGGCTGAAATGTAGTCTTTTTGTAAAGCAGCTGCACTAACTTCACAGTCAGGCTCAATATTAGGAGAATTAATAAGTATTTAAACAATACCAGGGCACTTTGATTAAACATTAAAGACTGGAAGGGCCATGCAAACTAGACTTCGGTTATTGCAGGTTCACCAACAGTGTGAAAAAAAGGTGACGTGATCTCCTTTGGGCAGAGGCAAAACATATCTGAAAGCTGCTTTTTTGAATTATGATGGCATGCTTATGGATAACAGATCATGTTGATACCACAAAAATGTGATGGGTATCATCACATGTGGGATGTGTGATGTGTGAGCATCATAAAGCAAGTCATAAGCCCTTGTGCCTTCAAAATGTAAAAAATCTAAGTCAGAATATTTGCTTAGGGAAAGGATTAAAAGCATGTAAAAAAAGATGGTGTTCTTTTAGCCCTTATATGCTTTGTCAAAAGCTCTTTAAATAGAAGCTAAAAAAGCTATTTATGCTTTTGCAAATTAATAAAACATATGCTTTGCTGTAGAGAATATAATAATAATATAATTATGCTACAAACAGGGAGATAAGATGTTGTTGTAAGACTTTCCTCCATTTATTTTTGTAGTCATATTAAAAGAAGTGGTGTTTGATCTAATTTTTGAATAATGGGATACACAACCTTGATCTTTTGGCTTCTGGTCTCTATTTACGGCAGGTAGGTAGGTGATCCCATTAGTGATGTGGACAAGCAAAACTTTCTTAAGCAGAAATCGAAAACAGTTGGAGGAATTCACATTGAGGAGGAGATTAATAAGAGCAGACATGAGAAATGTATGAAGAGAGTGGGTGGGATAGATAAGAGAGGGAGGAATTAATATTCACATTGGCTTTAAAACAAGAGATTCAGTGAAAGAAGCAGGAGCAAATGTAATAGTGATAAGAGGAAGCGTTTTTTCACACAAGATGGCAACTAGACACAGGAACTCCTCGTTACAGGATGTTTTGGGAGTTAGGAGTTTATCAGAATTTATGTAGAGAGCATGAACATGCCAAATCATCACTGTGAATGCTAAATAGAGCCAGGAACCAGAGCAGCTTCCTGCAGAGATGGGGGAGCATTGTTTCTCTCTCAGAATGGGTCCGTCACCCACCTCCTGCTGTCAGCTCCAGGGTTTCTGCCCAGAGGATGGTGGGAGGGGCTTTGGAGGCTTCTCTCTCCCATTTGGCAGAGTTTGGTGGGGTCAGTCCAGACTTCACTAAACTCCTACTGCTGAGTGGCTGGAGCTCCCCTGGCAGAGTTAGGTCCTACATGAGCCATGGGGAGCATGGTTCCTTCAGGCTGAAAGACACCCTTTTTTCCAAAGCAAGCAAAAATGGCTCATCTTTTCGCAGGCAGAGATCTGAACAATAGTCATTGTGCTGGGAAACTCTATGCTTCTCTGAAATGTGAAATGAAATGGGGTTCCACTCCTTTCCTAAAGTTCACTAATGCAGGTGATAGTGCAGACACCTTCAGGCTGCAGCCTTGACTTCCCATGCTGAAGTGGAGCTGCTCTGGAGCCATAAGGGAGCTGTGTGGGAGTGGAAGAGAATCCTTTGCTTCAAGGAAGACCCAGGGCAGACTTCACATTCCAGGAGTCTGTGACCCATTTCCATGACATTGCCCTGAAGTTTGCTATTGGGAAGCAATCCTTCACTCTGAAGTCCCTTATCTTGAGGGATAATGTTATATTTATGATTCTTTCCCTGTTTACTGCACATGCTGATAAGCAGGTCTGGGACCAAGGAGCTGTCAGAGTCTATCCCTTTTTCCTCCTTAGGGCTGACTAATTATAAAATAAATAAATCATTAATTGAGCTTTCAGTAACTGTTTTTAAAAATTCATGCAGTGTTGGAAAGGTCAATGTCCAAAGTAGTTTGGGATTCAAATCCCAGCAGGTCTCATGGCTGCCCCATTTCTCCAGGGAAAAGCTAAGTGGGACACCTGATGGGAGGAGGTACTGGTCATTAATCCAGGAGTCAGCAGCTGGGCAAATCCAGTGACCTCAGTTAAACAAAACGTGTGCATAGTGTGAGGTTTCTTAAAATCTGGGTTTGTTGCCTGGCCTGCCAGTCTGAAGAATTGCTTACTTTTGCAAGTTTAATGATAAAATGTATGCCAAGGTCAGGGAATAGGCCAATGATTTAGACATCCAGCTGGGAGACCTAAGGATGCCTCACAGGAATTAGCTGGACAGGAGACTTTTGATGGAAAACTGATGGAAAAGAATTGCTTTTGGAGAAAGGTCACATGCAAAGTCCATGCAGGCAGTCATCTTCATTACCCATGTGTCTGTTTCATGTAGAAACGTGGGCAGGGAAGGAAAGAGCTCTGATTTTGACTAATGGTCAGTCAGAAGAACTCTATGATGGGGCAACATGATTTCCTGAATATAGCACAACTGTTTTAGGGGAATACTTCTTTTCATTTGCTGAAAGCAATACTGTCACAGTACATATATCAGTAGCCTCTTCCTCTTCCTGATTCTTCCCTTGTTTCATTGCAATTGCTACTCTTTGTATGGGGAAACATAAGAGGGAAAAAAAAGATAAGCATATTGAAAGAAAGAAAGAAAGTGTCCTTACTGGGAATAGGTAATTTTGTACAAAAAGATATGAGAAGCTGCAATGGTATCATTCAGCAGATGTGCTCTTCTTGCTAAACTCCCATTCTAGTTAATCTCGTCTGTATCTTGCAGCATCACAATGAAGTCAGAGTAACTTATTGACTGCAGTTTAACAAAACTTTGCTTGTGGCAGCAGCCTGTGGACATGTGCTCTGTCCATCACAAATAGAAGGTAATTTGAGTGAGTTAGTTGTCTGTCTTTGGACTTAAGCTAATTTCAGTTGCCTATATCTGCTGGGGAGTCTGAAGTCACAGCTCTGCACATGGAAATTCATCTGTACAGAGCACAAACAGCTCTCCACCAACCTCCAGGGGCATCCTGCAGCTCAGCATTTTCTGTCTCCCAGTGCCAGGCTTTCAGCAAAACACATCTTTTCTGCAGGGAACAATGAGCAGACAAATATTAAAACAAGTTATCTCCTGATCATGCAAATTGATGCAGCCTGTTTTTCTATGGGAATTCTGGATTTCATCTGTATAATGACAACCCACATAACCATTTTCCATGACCTCATTTTTCCATGCACTACCTGAAATATGTCACAGACTCTCATCTCTTCTCCAGTAGTCCTCCAGCACTTGAGGAGACAAACGCAGCATGTACCACTGCCTGTTTTGAGCCATGTGGTAATGACTGGCTCTCTGGGATATGTTTGCTCATGGCCAGCTGGCAATCAGACAGGACAGATAATTACTGCTCTCACCTAGCACTCCGTCCCTCACACAGGACCCTATCTGGGGTCTTCTCTCCATTCAAGCCCTGGTTTTCACTGCTTTATAGGAACTTCTTATCTTTGATACCTCTTCCACTTCAGCAAAGGGAACTGGAAGTGGCAAGTGGATTCAGAAATTGTAGGGGAGTTAGCAACTGAGGAAGGAACTAACTAACAGCATATGCAATGTGACAACTCTGCATCACAACTGGCTGCAAAAATTCATGTCTTCAGAAAAGTACTACCCACACATGTTGGCTTCATGAGTACAACTTTCCCTGGGGAAAGGATGTGAGGGAAGAAACCTCATGTGGTATGGATGAGTCACATGGATTCAAGGGCAACTGGAAGATGCTCAGGTTCCTTCATGATGAAGAAACTGGGAATTTCTGCGGAACTTTGGGCTTGTCAATATGGCATTTGTCATCAGCCCTAAATTAACTTGAATGTAAGCACATGGATTCAAGAAATGAACAAGATACAACAGTTGCAAGTGGCATTTCAGTGAAACATTTTGTTCTGTTTCTGAGATGTCAGTGGACAGACTATGCAGCAGGACCTGCTTGGAATTGCTAAGACCTGAAATATTGTTAATTGGATATTGACAGACCCCAAAAGACAGATCAATGCCACTACCATCTGTAAGACAAGAAGAACAGGAGATGGATAAGACTTGGATACTCATCAGAGCTGCAAGAAAGCCCTATGGAAATATGGTAACACAAAATAAAAAAGAAAATAACTGCTTTCGTGCCTCTGATTCCTGTTGGCTGTGGTCTACTGACCCTCTTTTGCCAAGATACAAGGCTCAAGGCTCAGAGTCAGGCTGGTGGCATTTCTGTGCGCAGAGGTCCAAGGCACGGATCAGCCACCATAATGCTTCTCTACATTTATGTACAATTCACCTTAGTAATAGACACTTACTTCAGAAACTCTGCAAATATGAAAGAAAGGTTTACCTTAAGGATGTTAAATAACCTTTCTTTGTTTTTCTGTCTAGAAGAACCTGGAGTGTTCAAACTGTGTGCTGATGGTCATGATATAAATTCCTTGAGGAATTATTTTCTGTATTGTGCTGGTAAAAGAACTACTGCTTTTTTATTAGACATTTCAGTTCAGCCCATCTCTTTAAGAACAAGATTGCACATCTGAGTTTTGGAATAATTAGAATTAACAAATGATGGCATTGCAATTTTTATTGCCATAATTTCTAGGAGCCAAGTTCATACTAAAGCCCATTGTGACTATCTCTTTTCATGACAGTCAGGCAGAATAGAGCCAAGTTCTGCTTTCAGTTACAGTCATATAAATCTAAACTACCTACATATTCGTTGCCAGTAGTACTTGTGTATGCTGGAGTGACCGTTCTATACTATTTTTTTCCCAGAAAAAGCAAAGCAATAATTCATCCATCTGACTTAAGAGTGCGGGTTCCAAGTAAAATGCAAGCAGAGCTAAAAATGGAACATGAAATGAGTAGGAAAAATACAAGTAAATAAAGTCGTTTTAAGATTTTCAGATTTGAACTTCAGTATGTATACATACCAAAAATATCTGTTTGCAATCAACTTTTTTGTCACTTACTGCTTGAGTGCTGGATTCAGAGAGTCTGCTACTGTGAGATGGTGTGTGATGAGCAATACAGAATGAGGAAGTGGATTCACAGCATCCAAGACTTAGCAGCCTTGGGACAAAAGCTTCTCAGGCAGCTGTTTGGTTTGTGAGGTCCTTGGGCACTTTGGCAGGGGAAGCCAGAGCAGAACTGATAAAGAGAGAGGGAGAGACAGAAAGACATAAGGCTATTTTCAGTGATGAAGCAGCATCCCAGCACAGGGAGAGCTGTTCTGGTTCTTGTAGATGGGAGGTGATGGGGGCTCAGGGGTTGGTCCGTGGTGAAGAGGAGCCTGTGGCACAGGACGGCTTTGGCAATGGGTCGCAGTCATGGCTCTGCTTCTGCAGCACAGGAATGTTTGTGGGGCAGGGGGCAAAAGTCAGTACTCACTTCCAGTTATGAAGCTGCCACATGTCCTTTGACATGGTCCTGAGGTTGTTGTTGACATAACACAGGTGACACAGAGGCTTTCAAGGAAAAGTTGTTATTTGAAACGGATGCAATCCCTGTAGCCTGCAGGAGTGCTGTGCAGGGAAGTCTCCAGGCCCCGGCTGAGCAAAGAGATCATGTGCCAATTTGGCCTCTAACACATATAAATGCATGTTTATATTAATGACAAATATTAGAAGGCTGAAAATATGTGGCTCGATACCAAAATGGAGGATAGGTTTAAGCAACTGCATTGGAGTTATCTGCACACAGAAATACAAGCCAGCCAGCAAGAAGGAATATAGCAAACTAGTGGAGATATTTGACAGGAAAGGTTTCCCATGGATTTGCAAGAGTTACATCTGGAAAAGACATGATGTTCTTTCTCTGTGCCAATAATAAGTGGTTTTGCGGTGTTACACGTCTACAGCACGTGCTCTGTGCTGTGCAGGGCTGGTTGAAATGTTCAGTGAGAGCACAGGCCAAGCTGTTGTTGCATTTCTAATTGTCAGGTGCATTTCCACAGTACATGGGTAGATGGAAGTGACAGCACAGAGTCGGAAGCTTGGCATCTGGTATAAAAGTGATCATTTCTTCTCTGTTCCTTTGATGTTTGTAAGCCCACCCTGCTTGCCACCAGCACACTATGCATTTCTCATGGAGCTCCACTGCACTAACTCATAAAGTCTTCCTTGACTATTCAGGATGGTGGTGTCTGAGTCACATACTCCTGTTTCTATCTTGATTGGGGGTTAAAATATTTACAGCTGTAGTATACCAGTCCTCCAGAGAACTATTGATCCCTTTCTGAAAGTCTAATCATGCCTTTTCCCACTTCTCCCTCCTACATGCAGTCAATATGTTTGAGAAGGCCACCTGGAACATCTCCTTCCAAAAATATCTAAAAGAAATCAGCAGTGAAACAAAAGGGGGGCTTTAGGTTAGATTCTAGTTCTCTCACTCCCCTGGCTCAGACCAGGAATGCATGGGGGTAGGAAAGGGGGTGAAGTAATATGTATTCATCTCTTTTTTCCCACT
Organism: Sclerurus mexicanus; assembly: GCA_013396755.1. Lineage (NCBI taxonomy): Eukaryota > Metazoa > Chordata > Aves > Passeriformes > Furnariidae > Sclerurus > Sclerurus mexicanus. The sequence goes on from VWZF01003190.1 coordinate 322,897, forward strand.
GTTTTCACCAAGACAAGGGTCTTTTCCCTCTTTCTACTGAAAAAAAAAAATTAAAAAAATCTAAGGAGGCCCCTCTTTGTCCCTTGTAGACAGAATTGGACTAGTACTGCCATACAGGCTCATCTTAGAGACTCCTGATGGAGAAAGGCAGCTTGCAAAGGAGAAGCTGGCATAGGCCTGTGGGTCCCCAAAATAGGCTGCTAAAAAGGTGAGTGGAGAAGATAGCAGTTTCTTTTGAAACTGGATTCTGGGGAAACTAAATGGGGTGGGAAAGTGCATTCGTGTGCCTTAGTTGTTAGTCCTTGCATCACCTTGGTGTCTGGGACTGCTAAGCAGCTGTGTAAGCAGAGAACAGAAGAGTGATTTCTGCTCCATAGAAGTAGACACCCCAGCCATGAAAGGTGTGCACAGCCTGAGGCTGAGGAAGGCAGTGCTTCTCCTCAGTGCAGAGGTCACTGGGCAATACTTTTTTCAGTTTCTATGTTTGCACTGCAGAGCTCTGACTCCCACTGGAACAAGCAAAATGACACATCAGCAGAAATGGGGAGCAATGGGGAGGAGGTGTCTCTCAGGACACCACAATGGGCCAGGCTACAAGTCATGCAGTCCTGGGTTAAAGAAGTTGCATGTATATCACACTGCATCTCCTGCTGGTTTCCGCACAAAAGAAGGCATATCCTTTACTCAGTGGTACTCTCCATGTAGCAAAGATATCCACAGAGAGTCCACACAACTCAGATCATGCCCCCAGTCTGCCACCCTGGACTCAGCTTCCCCAAGTCCCTGAGATTATGGCTGCTCAGAGATGCTGGTGATTCCTGGCACATTAGTCACAAGTATTTGAAAAGAGACTATGAAACTGTCCACCATGAATCTCTCAAGTTCTCCAATAGAGCTTGATGATAAAGACCTCTCAAAAAAAAACAGCTCAGTCTAATCTGCCAGTGAGAGACTCCTTCAGAAAGGGGCCAAAAATCCAGTGTGCCTAGTCCATCATGAGGAAGAGCATGGCAGGGAAGCTGGGAGCAATTGCGAAGAAAGTCTGTCTCCTCTTCTCTTGACCCAGGGCAATAGACAGGTACTCAGTGCAGGCAAAATCTCTGGGACAAGAATGTAATGTTAGGGAAGTCCCTGATCCGTCGAAGGGAGATGGAATGTTTCAATATCTCATAGCTTGCCCAACATAGGCAAAAGCTTCCTGAGCGCAGCAAATGATGCTTCAAAGTATCTGTGGTGAGCAGGCAGCCCCCTTTCAAGACCTTGCCTCCAAACAGGGAGGTGCTAAGTGACAAAGTTTTATTCTGATAGGAGTGTCTAAACCATCCATTACTTCCCCTTTTCTTATGTATTTTAATAAATACATAAATATTTTCATATTGTAGTCCCTTCTATTTCTTAAAAAGAAAAGAAAAAGAAATACCATCCTGAACTAATATTTACATCTTCAGCATGAAGAATATCAGCTGGATGGTTCAAGCACAAAAGTAATTTTTGTCAGACTAAGGTCATATCAAAGAATATCTCAGGCTTCTCTAACTACACAGATCATTGCTGGCATGGTGTGTGCTACGGAGAATCTCAGCCACACAGTGAAGAGGGCTCAGTACAGAACAGACCATCAGCATCCCTGGGTGGAGGACTGTGATTTGTAGCCAAGGCCCATGAAAGAAAGCTCTGGAGGTGAGATGCTGGGAAACATGTACTTGGAAGCATATTTTGAAGACTCCCTTGACTACAGTAAAAGCAACAGTGGCAATGATTATATGTTGGTTTATGTTAGTCCAGGGTTTGTGATTTTCACATCTTATCTGGGGATCGCTAAGCTTCTCATACAGTGATAACACTCATCCAGCAAGTGACATGGCAAGGCTGGAGACAGAGAGCAGCTTTTCCACGACCAGAGCGGTCCCATGGAGGGAGTCCGGGAAAATTTCACACCAGACAAATGGGATTGGGGGACAGATACTGCGAGGTACTGAAGATGTTTCACTTCAGTGGAAATGACAAGGTGCTAAGAAAACGCAGGTATTTCTATTATGTTCTCTGTATTATGGGAAACATCACAGTTCCCAGAGTCATGCAATGAAATAATTTGCTTCTGCATTTTAGGTTTTCCTATTTTCCCTCTTTTCACACCTCTCCTTTATCAACCATATTCTCCTGCTAATGGAATACATTTTATTATGAAGCAACTTTTAGTAAGTATTCAGTTCCAATGAAAATTTTCAGTAAATCAAAATTCATTTTTTTTTAATTCAGGATTGTCCAATGACTATTTGACTGGATTTAGCTTTTCATATTTGAATTTTTAGTATAATTTCATCCATTCTCTTACCTTCTTGTAAAAAATAGGGAAAAGAAATCAAAGAAGAAGAGATAAAAGAATGAAAGATTTGCTCCTTCCTCATTTCACATATTTCCTCCTCTTTTTCTCTTGCTGTAATCCCCATCCAAAAAAAGTGAGAGAAATAAATTATCTGAGAGGATATGGAGAGATACTGAACACTGTCTTTTTTTCCTATTTCTCTCTCCTCCATTTTCTTTATCTGTGGAGAAAAGGAGAAGAAGATGAGCTGTGGTCCTTCCACCTCTTCACAAAGATCAGAGAAGTTTAAAAACAAAGTGAAAATCAAAACCTGGGATTTAAAGTCAACAGAATTACTTCAATTATTTTGTTTCAAATATTTTTGGGCAGAAAAATGTGTTACTTGGCAGAAGAAAACTTTGTCCTGTTTCATTTATTTGTCAGGTCTGTTCATTAGCAGTATGTTAGGAGTTAGTCACTGCTTATGTAGACCAGATATGTCCATACTGACTAATTAGTCCCATCCCACTATACCTCTTGGGGTTTTCCGATTTTACCTAAACCTATAGGATTTTCTATTAAAGGAAGGGAGAAAGAGGGATTGAAAGACTTGGCAAGACTGAAGCCTGTGATCTGAAGCTGGAGGCATTAGCTCTGGCAGGAGGAGTGCTGGCAGTGCTTGTATAAGGACTGGGCTCTTCCTCACAAAGCTCCTGGCAGCAGAAATTTTGAAGTTCCCTCTACTCTGGGAGCAAGCTGGATGCTGTATTCAGACATTCATGCTACAGACAAGTATTTATTTTGCAGCCTAGAAGAGTCCCTGCTGCCTTGAGGGCAATGGGCTCCAGAGGACTATGCACAGCTCTGCCTGAGGCTAATGCTCTTACTGCTGGGCACAGAAGAGCCCAACATTCAGGTGCCAGAATCTCACAGCAACATGTAATTATTTTTTTTTCTGCATGTTTTTCCCACAGTAGAGAAGATAATTTATCATTTTTTTAGCAAAAACTCAAACTAGCTATTCTCACTGCATCTATTCTCACTTCTCTATTCATACCACAGAAGTACCCAGAATCACTAGGAGGAAAGTTCCTCTGTGCTATGACCCCTCCTGTCCAGGGACTTCTGGAAGAGGCAGGTGCCAGTGTGAAAACTGGTGGTCAGAGGGGAGGGGAGATCACAGGGAGTCCTATCCATCTCTCTGCTGCAGTGAATGCCAAACACAGATTTCCTGGCTCCCAATAGCATGTGCTATAACCATGGGACCACATCACCCACAGTTTCTAACTTTTATTATAGCATCACACACGTCTATGACCCTGGGCAGTTCACTGAACTTCCCTTTTCCAGTTCATTCCACTACAAAATGGTGACAAAGATTCTTGCCAGCCCCACAATTGGCTCAGGATTAAACATGTGCAAAGTCTGATGAAAAGACAAGGTGTGAATGCTGGCTGCTGTCAGTGAAGGAAATGGGGTGGGTTAGCAGGTTAGGATATCACCTACAACTTCTGTAGTTACTACAGCTTGGGACAGGGAGTTGGGGTTTGGTTCCAGTGCTATTTTCTACTCTTTGGAGTACATTAAAGTGTGAGACTAATTTTGAAGTGCATCAGAGATATAATGCTGGTAGCACTGGAACAACAGACACTGAGGTCAATGACTTAGGGTGGTGCCAGTCATGTCAAATTCCATCTTGCTTCAGCTGCTTTCCAGGAAAATAGATTTCTGGTTTTAAATATGAGGATTAGCAGCAGCAGATTTAGGGCTTAAAATAAAGTATGTATTTTAGATTTATTTAAGGGCCTTTGACTCCTAAACACTTTGCTTTAATATATCGCTTTCTGGGCTGACATGGTTTTCATTTTTCATCACTACTTTACATTCCAGTGTTTGAATGGTTTGCTAAGGGGAAACCTGAGTTTTTCAAAAGCTGGAATTCTACTGCTGCTGCTGTTTAAGCAGTGCTTTCTCTTCTGTTTGCAGCAGGTTCTTAACAGAGAGAACTGTAATTTACAACAATTCAATTTTCCATCATTTAAGAAGCAAGACACAGTAATGGCTTAATCCTGATTATACACAGCCATTTGTGAGGGCTGACTTCCAGATGTTCATGTTGTTTTTGTTTTTTTTTTAACGTGAATGCTATTAATTTCTTTGGACTTGGTGTTAGGAAAGAAATCTCTGAAATCCCCAGGATAGGACACTGATCAAACTTCAGTCCCACTGAAGTCGGAAAACCACCCTGAATTTCTAAATATTCACTGATCAGGTCCAACTCAGGCTGCAGCAATGGAAACTTTTCTGTCTTAAATCCTGCCCTGGAGGGAATTTCTATTTGGAGAAGAGCTTGTTCACTCTTCACTTTTTCTTGGACTCTCTTTAGAGATTGCTAAGTATGACGAGGTCAGAGCTCCAGGATCTGGTTTGTATCCAACCAATTTTGACCTTCTGAAGGCATTGGCTGTACTGCCAGCCAACATTTCAATTCAAAGGTCAATTCAGATTACTCTTCAAGTTCTAAAGAACTTCGGGAGTGAAATGGCAAAGAAGGCAATGATAGTGTTTGAAAGCCAAAAATTAGTTTAGTAGCAAATGTTCTGCATGTCCCAGATTTTAGAGCCTGTATCTGCCAATGTCAAGTGTCCAAGTAATGCAATCCCCATAATAGACCTTTCCTGTAAAACCATGCTTTCTGGCTCAGTGATACAAGCTGGCTTTTGAGATGTGAGCTGCTCTCCCTAGTCTATTTCCAACAAAAAGTGTCGGTTTTAATTGAATTTTGGTGCTATCTTTGCACACATTATTCTAATCATCCTGCTGGGAGGGTTCTCTATGTAGAAAAAATACTAGGTTCATGCTGAGGCTCTGCTGTGCAGATCCAAGGGATAAATTGGAGTTCATGTAGCTGACTTGCAAGCACGCTTGTTAATAAAATTTAACTCTTAAAGAAGACAGCTTGGTCCTGACAACTCTGATTGCCTTGGCACACTATGGTGGAAATACAATTACAAGATTGGACTGCTCTCAATTTGTTCCAGATACAGAAAAAACAGGAGAAAAAGTGGTTTTTAATTAAAAACAACTAAGTCAGACTAATTTTAGGAGCATCTTGACAGTTCATTGTTTAGGTCAGCATTACCTTTTCATCTGCATCGTGGTGATCCCAGATAGGGATAGCAGTAAATTTCCTATTCTCCACCAAACCAAGACTCGCGCAAGGGAGCACGTGTCCACATCCTATCTCTGCCCAAAGGGCTGCAAACAACTGTACCTGGTCTTAGTTCCTGCCAGCCAAGTACATGTCAAGTATTAATTACTGGCCCTATGCTGCTCACAAGGATCACTTACTGCACTGTGGAATAAGCCTCCAAATATTCCAGCCTCTGTACGAGTGACTGGGCTGAGTTCCCCAGCAAAGTCGTGAGTCCAAGCAAAGATTGTGACTGTGGGGTGCAAAATAAAACAAAGCAGAACAAAACAGGAGGTGCTTTAAAGCAGCTCTATAAAAACGCACAATAAGCCTGCCTGACAAAGTGCTGTTGAATTAATGCAACCCGATCTCTGAGTTAGTTATGGTGATGCATCATATTCATCACCCAGGAGAAAGGGGCCAGCAGGAGGCCTGGGGCGGGGGGCAGCATGGGCAGTGTGGATAATTGTGGAGGCCTGCTGGCAGATGGAAAACATCTGGTTTGTGTTTGAGTTAAGAAGGGATATTTAACTCTATTACCCAGATTTGTATCTGTCTATTACTTATTCAGATTTATTAGCATAGGCTCACAACATCAAGGTTATGTGAGGCTGAGACATCTTTGTGTGTTGGGAACCACAGAAAGCTGAAGTTTAAGGCAGTAAAGTTACAACACCTGCACATTGGTGCCTGCTGATGTAATTGTAGGTGATGTGTGTGTGGTGCATATGGGGTGTCTGAATAGGGAGGTACCTGTGTGTGTGCCAGTGCTGAACATGGGCAAGATGATGTGAATGGACAAGGGAATGTATCTTGGAGACACTAACACTCTCCAGCCTGAAGACAAGACCAGCAGCTCGCAAAACCAATGAGTGGGTGGGTTTTCAGCAACTTTCTTCATCACCAAGCTATCCTCTACCGTTCTGCTCTCCTGTTGCAGTGTTTTATCCCCTGACACCACCTACTTACAGTACTCTCCTCAATATCCCCACACCTCCTGGCTTGTCTTGCCCCACAGCCCATCTCGCCCTACCTTCCTCCTCCAGTGCTTTTCCTTTCCAGTCCCATGTCTCTTTACCAACTTTCCTATTGCAACATCCTTACTTCTTCATCCAGATATTCAATCTCTCCTTTTGCCCTTCTCAGTGTGTGAGACTGATATGTGTGTGGGGACTTACGAGTACCTAGTCCTCTTGAAAGATGCCCCAAAGCATCTTAAACCAGGTGCCTGTGTTGAGGGGGAACTTCAGAAATGGGGCTGATGGTGAATTGCCCCAGGTGATCCAACCTGACAGACTTAGGACCTGTATTAAAAAATTAAGGGCACAAAACTGCACTGCTCCGAGCCTGAGAGTAACCATGGGACTATTCTTCTCCCACCTTCCTCCAGCTTCTAGCTTGAAAGTATTCACTCTGGGAGCAAGGACTCTGCCAGATTTCTTAGGCAATCATCCACACCATACAAATAACAAAGAGTGAAAGCAAATAGTTCACGAACCACCCCTAGGCTGAAATTGTTACCCAGCACTGTCCCACGAATCCCCATGAAGACTGAACACACAAACACAAGTGCCACTGTTTTATGGGACTATACCCGCTCTGGTAAATCAGTAATGGTTTCAACTATTTCTAGTCAGCCAGTTCCTGGCAGGTGTAAGCCTATATTTAATATTGCTCAGCCTCAATTGTTATTTAAATGAAAATAGGGACTGTCTTTCCTTTCAATTCCATTTAATTCCTCCAAGATATTGGCTATAATTCATCATGTTTATAACTTCTGAAATTAACTTCCCTCCCACAGAGTTCAATAAATAACACTTTTCCTGAGTAGCTCATTCACAGTGCAAAAACACCTTCTTCCTCATATTTTTCACTTCATAGAATGAAACCATATGAGGTGGTTAAGATTTACACAGTCAGTTCTGGCAGGCTTTTTATATTTATTTGGGTTGCAAGATATAAATCAGTACTGGCCTTTCTCCAAGAACGAGGTATTTGTTATCTTGCTGCAAGTGTGTTTCTGGGTCAAAATTTGATAAGGTGTTTTTACCATTATTGCATGAGGTAGGTAGGGTTTACATTGTTCTGTGCCAGGTTCCATGTTTTGACTGCAGAACATTACCTTATACTACATTTTATTACAACTGATCACTGGAAGTTTGAAAATTTTCCCAGCTCAGAAATAATATACGTAATTGTGAATCAGTTTTCTTCAGGGACAGTTCTGTTTAACTGAATATCCCATAAGCATATATGCAAACAGAAATAGAATTTTTTAATGATTTAGAGCCATGATTTGAGAATGAGGCACAGTCCAGTAACAGGACTTTGGTGGCTTTGTAAATTGAAGCCACCAGAAAAGTATGTGACTATGAGATTTAGAAACCTGACATTGAATCAGCAGCTGGGCAACTGAATTGAAATCATGGCAGATAAATGTGCCAATAACTTTAAGGGCTTAGCCAAGAGCACTCAATATCTAAGACATGACCTTTTTTACACACAGAAGTATAGAAGAATTCCAGGGATTTTTGTAACTCCTGATTCACCACTATAGATATAGATGACTTATGGATTTTGTCCCTGGAATTTATTATTTACTGAATGTGGAAAAGGCAAAGGACTTTAAGATCAATTGATGCACAGCATCAGCACTCAGAAACCAATGTGCTGATACAGGTTAGGTCTTTCTCAAGACAGGCAGCACAGCAGAATATAAGGCCATATTCAGACAATCCGTGGAAGTTTCTGCAAAAGACTTAGGAGGCACTGATCACTAGGTGATCTCACTTGTTACATTCAAAGATCTTCAAAATTTTCATTGTGTGAAAAATCTTCTAATTTAAACAAGGGCTGGTTCTGGATTTCCCTGAAGGGAATTACTAATGACAACAGGATATAGGATGACATAGTAAAGAAAAAACAAGTCATATTTTGTTCAAAACCTGACATTTGTAACCTCATTTTCTCAGAATCTTTCACTCCAAGTCTGAATGATTTTACTCTTCATGCTGTCATCAGTACCTCAGTTTGTTTTGTGGAACAGTACTTCTCCACTGTATGAACCCCCTGGATGTTTTTCTGTCAGAATTTAGCTCAAGATCTGATCCAAGCTCCAGGCCTGCATCTGAAGTGAATAGAAGTAAAATGACGGTATCTCTTGGTCTTTCCACTGTGAAAAAGTTTTGTTATTTGTTTCATTTTTCACTTCACAGAACTCTCTTCCTCCCCTGACGAAATATTCTCAGATCTCTTCCTCACTTTCTTTCCCCATCTTCAGTTTCACTTTGCATTAGTCTGTTCATTATCTCTGGAAGGAAACCTTGATGTTCTCCCCATGCTTTAGTATCTTTGATATGCCGAAGTTTCCTTTTGTATCCCATATTCCTGCTCCTGCACTGGACAGTTTAATTAGTTGACTCCTCGATAGCAGGCATCACTGTACATGTCACTGATCAAAAGTGGTGAGAGGGGAAGAATACAAAAAAGGAAGAAGCAAAATGCCAAGAAGTTTGGTTTGGCTAAGATTCAAAGCCTCATATCTGATCAGTCATAACCTCCCTTCTGTCACTAATATGTTTCACTACAATTTACATCTAAATGGTGTTAAATGAAGGCTTTTATCTTGGTTGCCCACCCCCTTGAGAGCATCCTTTCCTTCCACTTTCACCTCACGTTACTTGTACAGAAACATAAGGAGAGATTCAACACCCCATGCCTGATGGCTGTGTTTTAACTCCATATATAAAACCTCTACTTTGTAGGTGCCATTTTTAATTGATGAGCAGTGTAGGCAAAGCTAAGGCACAATAAATGGAGAAATTTCACTATGAGAAAAACCACAGGTCACTGCAAAGGATTATGCTTTATTTCCAAGAGACTGAAGCTGTGAAATATTTGCTATACTTTATGAAAGAGTCTGAAGTTGAGAGATATTTATTAATGTGAAATCACAGAAAACTAGCCTTAACAATAATTCAGACATTACATGATGGTATGTGGGGTTGGTTAGGAAAGGGATTCCTAGGGCCCCAAGCTTCTGTGTACTGAGAATGTCGCCATCTCTTTCCAGTAAATTATCCACTGCAGTGTAAGGTAACTGTAGAATCCTGATCCCAATGGGACCTACATCAGATCTTCTTACTATTCAAAACCTCCGTATTTCACACAGCACCAGAACTTCTTCAGCATGTGGTAATTATTGATCATAGAATGGTAAAGATATTCTACTATAGAACAGAAAGTCCTGAGATGGAAGGATCCATAAGGATCATGAAAATACAACTCCTGGACCTGCACAGGGGAGACACCATTACAGTCCACAGTTTCCTCACAAGGGGAAGAGGAAGGGCAGACACCAATCTCTTCTTTCTGGTGACCAGTGGCAGGACCCGAGGCAGTAGCATGAAGCTGTGTCAGGGAAAGTTTAGGTTAGGTATTAGGAAAAGGTTCTTCACCCAGAGGGTGGTTGGGCACCGAAACAGGCTCCCTAGAGAAATGGTCACAGCACCAATATGTGTACTCATGACGTATCCAGACAGAAGGGCTAGATATCTCTAGAAAGGGGCGAAGTGTTAATGTGAAAATTAATACCCAAGTGGGATTTTTCCTTGCCTTCATACACCTTTAGATCCAGGAAAAGCTTTTATAGCTGTTTAAGCTAAATGTCTCTCCAGGAAACTGAAGATATGAAATTCAAAAAAGTCCTTGCTTTCTGATAGAGATTTTCCTCCCCTTTGGAATAATTAGCATTTTCTCAGTCTTAGGAAATGTGATCCTTGTACACAGTGATCAGATGCACCCAGTTATCAGTTGCATCTTGCTTTTGGGGCATTTATGAATTCTGTATTTTACAGGTTACTCATGTATTTCATCAAAAGCACTCTGTGGTCTGTAGGCCCCTGGTCCTTGTCCTCAGTCTTGTAATATCAAAATACACCAGACTCACAAAGCTTTAGATGACTCCATTCACTGAAGGTAGGGGGAAACATTATCCACTGCACAGATGGGGAATTGAAGCACGCGCCAGTTGAAGTGATTTAGCTGGAGGAAGGAAGTTTGTGACTGCTCCTCAAGGAATTGAATACAGTTTTTCCTAGTCCCAGTGTGATAACCTCTTCCTCAGACAATCCTTCTCATGCCAAGTGCTCCAGCATTAGATCAGTCATTAGGCAGCAAGACCTCTGTGCTAACGATGCCTCACTAACCCAGGCATGAGGATTGCACAGTGCAACACTTCTGAGTGAAAACCTGATCTGCAAAACCTGCAGCAGAGGAACAAGCTGAGAGTCAAAAAACATGGCACTTTGACTTCATTACAAATCTGGCCAGGATCCAGCTCTCGACAATATCACACAACATGATTTTGAGCAAGGGTTGTTAATGAGACCACATGTAAATTGGGAGGACAGAGTGTGCGTACAAGAAAGCAGACCTAGGGCTGTGCAGGCTTAAATATGCTTTTCAGATTATTCTTCATCAACTGGAGAATTGATGTTCTCCTCACTACACATATTGAGAACTGAAATACAAAATAAAAGCCATTATCTGTCCAATAAGCATCTGGGTCACCAGTGTATTGGTGTGGGAGGGTAGCTGTAAAATATTTCTAGCTAATACTGCCAAGAAAAGTTTGAAATCTCACCGGAAACCAAAAATTGCTCTAAAGATAAAAAAAAAAAAACAAAAAACAACAAAAAGAGAGTCAAGAGACCCCCAAATGAAAACTCTTAAAAACAGAACATCGATAACCTAAATGAGAGAGGATGTAGGGCTTTTTGGTCCAGGAACATTTTAAAGAGCATCAGCACTTCATAATATGCTTAGCAGATCGGTTGGTTTTTAGTAATAAATTTGGGATGAGATTGGGTATATAGGAAGTGAAGGTAAGTGCAGATACCACATAGGAGTCCTGAAACAGTAATAAAGGCTTGTAAAAGCCCAGTGCAAGCAGCATGCTGCTTCCTGAGGACACAAAGAACACAAGACTTGTTGACAGCTTTCTCTGGCAGTGACTTTTCAACTGCATACCTATCACAGCACATGAGCTTGGGAGTCACAAAGCAAAAACAGGGTTAAATGAGACATAAATATGAAGCAATTAATCAAAATGCTCAAGGCTTGAGTGTAACAAGTGATGTTCTGGCTAGAAAAAAACTACAGGCAATGTGTGGGTCATGAGTACAATTGTTTTCTGAAACTCTTGTGATACAGTGAGGTGCCATTATTGTATACTCCATGCATGTGAAGACAGTACTTTGAGGGCTGGAGTGGCTGTTCTAATATGAGAAGTGTCAATTTTGAAACAAATTTTATTTTTCTGCAATATCCATTCAAGTCTTATTAGAGGCTGCTCAGTTGTCTCAGTATTATCAGCAAAAGAATGATCTGTTCATGAAATACTTACAGATTAGCTCCATAGTGGAAAACTTTTTTGCTCCTTTCAGCATAAGGCAAAACACATATGCTCAGTAGTACCAAAATATTTCAAGAAAATTCTCACAGAATTCGTCAGTTCCCAAAAGTGACTCATAACAAAGTCAATAATTTTTTTCATTTTCAAAACGAAGAGTAATCTGAAAGGGTTTTTCATGTTGAAAAAGTCTAATTTCACTTAAAAAAAATATTGAAAGTATGCTTTAAAACAGGTATTGGGTTTTTTTCAGTTTGTCAAATATTTTGGATACTGTTTCATTAAAGATCAGACCAAACCTGCCTATTCACCACCACCATGCAAACCTCTAAAACTTCAAATGAAGAGCCAGCATTCCACCACAACTTCAGACATTCCTGTTGCTCCCAGAACTGCCATAAAGCACTGCTACCCTACAACATAAGAAAATATCCCAGTGGCAAAACTTCTCCCCTTTGTCATTTTGCTGGTTGCCACCTTTCAGCTGAGGGCTGCACTTCTGATGCTGCATTTTGTACATGTTGGGGGAGACAAGTCTGCGAGTACCACCTTGAGACCTGAAAGTGTGTTGGATATATGAGAAAACCATCTCTCTAGCATTCTCCTTGTTGAACAAAGGAGGACTTTCTCTAGTGTTTCTTTGGAGAGAAGCCTTATGACTTACATGGTCATAAGGAGTGCTGCAAAAGCAGCTGTTACTCACAGTCCTGGGGGATGAAGGAGTTGTCTTTTATACCTTATATGTTCTTGCTGAGGTTTTAACACCTGTGTATTAGATAACTGGCTTAGACATTGTCGTTCAAAGAAAGGCCCTATTTGAAACAAAAGATTTAGAGCCCCCGGAAGGATTGTCAGGCAGCTCTGCACACCAGTGTATTCCCCTGGCTTTCTTTCTCCTTTCCTGTTCTTTGTGTGTATTTATCTGCCTTTCTCGGCACCCACGTGGCTGTGCAGTAATGCACATCACTGCTGGTGCAATGAGTGGCAGTGGAGCACTGGAGCTGACCCCCGAGGATACAGGCAGCTTCACTGCTTCTCTGGTAGAGCCACGTGGAATGATCTAATACAGCATGTGCAATATGCATTGTCTGTATTTTTAATGTGCTTTATTTAGGTCCAGGCAGCCAGAGAAGGGAAATGAGGTTTGATAAACAATAGGAAAACATAGACATCCAAAAACAGATTATTTCCTACTCCTGGGCTGTACTGTGCCACTCCATGTTCCAGCAAAATCTGAGGATTTTCATGGCAACACAAAATGATGAATGTAACATCATTGCTGCTTGTGATTCACCTGCCTTTCCCTTGACACCCCTGCATTTTAATGTCCCTTTAGTCCTCAGAAATGAATCCAAGTGTCACTGCTCATGCTTGGTTGTGCAGCTTCCCTGATGAGGCTGGGAGCCTTACACCCTGGGAGATGTGATCCACCCACGTAACCTCAGTTCATAAAGGAGAGGAGGAGCATGATGCATTCCAGATGTTGCTCCCATGACGCTGCATGGTAGCTTTTCAGATCAGCAATGGTCTCACCTTTTGGCCAATTAATTCACCCTTTTATCACTAAAGAAAAATTTTCTGTGGACTTTTTCGATTTAAAAAACCTCCTGGAACTAATCAGCACCTCCACCATTAAGAAGCTTGGGTCCTTAACTGCAAACAGTTCTAAGTTAGTGCAATCTGAACGAATGAGTTCTCTCCATGGCTTCAGTAAAATCTACATTTTTTTAACCTTTAAAAGAAGATGCTCTGCTTAGAACCTAGTCAACACCAAGCAAGGATGGACTTGGCATGAGGGGAGAGCAGGGAGTATGGGTGGAAAGGAACACAAAGTACAGTAGATCTTTGGTTGTATAGCTCTCTATCTGACAGACTCGGTGGACTTAAGTCACACCATCTACCTCAATTTCTAAGTCTTTCCCTCCATGGAGAGCTGGTCCTGGAATGCTGCACTTGGCTGGCTTCCCCCATCCTTTTCAGTCAATCCCCTGAGAACTTTTCTAAGGAGATTTAGGAAACTCAAGGTTTTATAACAAAACAACAGAAGAGAAGCAGTGCAGTTTTAGAATGCACATAATTTTGGATAAGTTAGCCCATGACTTTGTAGTACAAAGAACATCAAAGGCTTCTGAGAATGGAGTCTTGCTATAATAAAGCTTTCTTCAGGAAATTCTTTGACATAGGGTTTATCTGTTTGTTGCATTGCACCATTTTGATCTAAAAGAAGCCCAATAATTGCATAAAGTCTGCTTTTCTCTGCAGGTCATGGAGCCGCCTGCAGGTTTTTGCTGTTTAAAAGTGGCCAAAACTAGTACATGAGCATTTGTATTGCAAAACAGCTCTGTGCTGTTAGTAATCCCACCAAAAAGGCACAGGGAGATTTACCAAGAAAGATTTCTTGGCTGGTGCAATCCTGCATGTGCCTGCTTCTCATTTCTGAGTGAGTCAAAGGAGGGATCACTTGCCTTTTACTCATGCCGGAGTCTACTGAAATCCAACAATCCTGCATCCCACAGGGAGCCAGGGGCCAGTGTTCAAGCCTGGGTGGCTGATAAAGGAAAATCCATGCAGAACACCCCATCAGTAAACTAGGGAGAGGGCTACTGTAAAAGATATTTAAGGGCTTGCTCATTTGTCCTTATCTTGCTATTTCCCAGTGACACAACTGGATCTGCCAGGTTTCTGCTCAGCAGTTCTGACACTAATTTTCTATATATTTAGTAGGGCTGATGCTAGAGCTATCACATGTGCTCAACAGACGTGAATGAGCATTGAAAGTTTCTGGAGAGGTCTGGCATTTTTTAATCCAAGAAAACGGCAAACTTGGAACATTTATTTCTTCATTTTGGATCTGGGAGTCAAAACAGTTCCCTATCCCCTTCAAAGGAAGGTATTTGTGTATCTATACAGTCTTTAGACAGAGAAAACTCATCTTCAGAGGTGCCATATGGGTTCCTCTGGACTGGACTAAGTCTGCCAGGCGCATGGGCTAGAGCACAATCTAAACATGTCCACAAATCTCTGCATATTTGATTATTTGTTGCTATTATTTGTCAAGATTCATGTCTGAAATATGAGCACTACAGTCTGAAACTCTGTAGGTGTAAAAGCTGTCTATCTCTCACACAACAGGCATGTATGGCAACATTTCTGCTGTGGGGACAAATTCACCTCTAGGAAGCTTGGTGGGTCTAACTCCACATGCTCTCAGACAAAGAGGTGCTTCAGGACAAGGAGCTCTGCTTCATTGTAAGAAATATTTTTGTGGTAACAAAGCTTTACTTGGTAGGTTTGTGTTGCTACTGCTCATTGTGCTGCTGGGAGTACTCAGAGCGCTGAGCAGACAGCCCTTCATCAGCAAGGTACCACATAGAAAGGGCTCTTTGGAGTAAATTCTTGAGTCTCAGCTAAGTACCACCAAAAGAAATACAAAGTGAGGAGAGTGGTGGATTGAAGTCCAGGAGCAGAGACCCTCTGCAAAAGCTGAGACAGGCCTTGAGTAGCCAGAGGGCTACAGGAATGTGCTCCTCGAGAGGTAAGTGTTGTACTGTGGTAGATGGCACCTGTCTCTTAGACCTTTAATACCAGGGATTGAGTAAATGGACTCTGAGCAGTGCTACAAGAAGAAAAGAAGTCCATTGCCTTTTTCCTACAAGCACTGGATGCTTCTGACTTTTCAGTTCCTGTTGAAGCTCAGAGCTTGTTAATAGGCAAGTGCTGCCTATCAAAGGCACCCAGAGTAGCTGTGGAATGTGCACAAAATGCCACAGCAGGGGCTCATCACTGGTGGTTATTGGCCTGGGGAGGAACCTTACCCCTCTCCCTCTTCTGTTCAATCCCAGTCCTCACTGCCAATAGCTCCTTACATGTAACAAGAGCTTATGTGGTTGCCAAGGGGAGCCCACCCCCACAGAGAGGAGGGGAATGTGTGGAGAAGAAGTAGCGAAGACCATTATCATCATTTATACAGCAATGGGAGACTGGCAGCCAAGTGCTGTTGGCAGTAAAGCTTTCAGCTGCTCAGGGAAGATTGAGAGTGTTCTCATAATGACTCCCAGACATCTACTTCTCAGCAATTTCTTGGCCTGATTCGCTCTTTGGAATGCTTTCACCCTCTGTTTTATGCCCTTCTGAAAGCAGGGGCCAGCAGAGTGGGCAGAAGGTGCACTCACAGAAACACGGGGCTGGGGGATCCCCATGCCCCAGGCACACAGTCTCTGGTGGCACTAGGGAGGACACTGACTCCTTGGCTTATCTCCAACCTTCGGGCTGGCATCTTGAGTCATCCATCCATCCATCCTCACCTTACATTTTCTGGCTGTCTGCCAGGGGCAGCTGCCTCTCTCCTGGTCTCTTCAGCCCCAGGCAGTGCAGGCAGAGAAGCAGCAGAAAGGCTGCAGTGGAGCAGAGCTGATGCCTCCATCATGAGCTGCCCTTTTGTGAGGAAAGCCTCACTCTCCATTTACCCATTGCAGGAGTGACATTGTAGCTCCCTGGGAATGACACAGCAGCCCGTTGCCAGGGATAGAAAGGATGGGGCCCCATCCTCAACCACAGCCGACTATCCTTTACTGACCTTCTGTTTTCAAGGAACTGGGGCAAAGTTGAAAATACTACCCCAGCTCTTCCCGTAAATGTACAACTGGAAAAGAAACACAGGCATCTTCGTCCAAAAATGTGTAGCTCAGGCTCATCTCTAGCTGAGACAGGAGTGACGTGAGATTCCCCAAGCTGCAGCAGGCTGGATGGAGCAGATGAACTACAGTTTTAATAAAGGCAGGGAGATGGGGGAGGTGTAGAGCTCCCAGCACACAATGGAAAGGGCTCTGGAGGAAACTTGTGGCTATGGACTCTAAGCAGACCTTTTTTTTTTTTTTGCTGCTGCGTAATTCCTTAAATGCAGCTTCACTGAAAGCTACGATATACTGGGGGTATTTGTTTTCTGTTAGCCACCTGGAAAGTGACATTAACTCCTTTGCCTTTTGTATTTGTGGTTGGGAATGCAAAGTCAGAAATTTCTCTGTGATAAGAACACAAGTCCAGGCATACAAACCATACTTCTCAGTTGTATAGGAATGGACTCGTGTAGCTTTAATGCAGTTGCTCTGGCTTTTTGCCAACACCACCAACAACTGAGCTTGACCCAGTGTCACCTTTCCCCTGTAACTTGTTAAGTGGCTGCTGATGCTTTGGCCAGGCCAAGAGCCCCCGGGAGCACCGGGCTGCAGCACAGGGCAGCCTGCAGCATGGGTGGGTGGACACAATTCCCACCAACATGCACAGGGAGGTGATCCCAGAGCATCCTGGAGGGGATATCGCCTCTGTGCCCCTCTCAGCCCCGACTTTGCAGCCAGCACCAGGTGGAAGGACAGTCATGAGAACCAGCCTGAGGTCACTTCAGTAGACATCAGCAGGCCGTCTTTTAGGGGTAGGGACAGGGCAGCCAGGGTCAGGGGTCACCGAGAGCCCTGCCTCCGTGTGATCTGACAGCCAGATATTCTTGACCTGGAGATGGCACTGGGGTGACTGCCAAAACCTCTGTGGGAGAGGGGATGTCATCTGGGAAATAGTCTTCCTTCCAGCTGACACATTTGGGCTGGCAGTCAAGAATGTCCCTTGTCCCTAGGGCTCTTTTTAACAGCTACTGTGGCCAAGTGAGGTGTGAAGACAGAGATGTGTAGGCTCAATAGATCAGCGACACAGTCAGCTCCAATTAGACCAGCCAGATGACCCTAGAGATAACATACAATAATATAAGGCCTATCAGCATAGCAGCTCTGCCAGAGGGGACATGCAGCATTGGCAGGGAGAACAGGCTGGAACATCCTGCAGGTCATTTTGACTACAAGATTTTATGGGGTCAAAACAGATGGAAAGAAATTAGTCTTTCCTTTAGTTTTTCTGATGTTTGGGGTACATTGTACAAAAAATGAAATCCCCATTCAGCCACCCATATTTCAGTCTTAAAATGTTCTTGCAGCAATTGCTTTGCCTATTTACTGGAAAGATAGACTGCTACAAGTCTTCGCAAACACACAGATTATCTTTGAGCCTCTTAGGGTGTCTTTTACTCTATAAATATATATATAAATATACAAATATATATTTAAAAATATATATATATTAAGATCTTGATTTATCTAGTGCAGAGTCATAGCCCTGAAAGGAGAGGTCTTAGTTTTTTCTTCAATGAGGTTCAGGATATTTTTGTTATCTACAGATTTATCCACTCCTTTTAAATACTGCCAAATATTTTATCTCAAAGTCTTCTCAGTTTTAGAGAGTATGAACAAGACAGCACTGAAGAAAATTCATGTAGTGTGGCTTCTCGTGTTCTGATCATAGCTAGCAGGCACCAATCCTTTTGGGAAATATATACTACAGAGCTGGAGAAATTAAATTATCTGCTCTTAAAAGATCTCCTTACATGTCCTATTAGTCTCAATGCTGAAACCATTGGTTTTAATAAGCCTTTAAGACAAAGTTATCATTCATTATTTACAACATTGGATGTGCTTGTTATCTATAGAGAAATCTATTCCTTCGGGACAAGATGACAGGACCTAGTGTACCCACCTTCTTCATGAAGGGCACTGTGAAAATTTACAAGTGAAGGATCAAATAGGACCTGAGTATTACAGTGTGAAGAGTGCCAACCAGCAGGAAAACAAGCTGTTCTATACCCATTGCCCTGGAAAGCTGGACATTTTCGTTAACCTAGAAGGAATTAAAACCAGCAACTGCAAAAATTCAGAGTACCAATAACATCCCGAGAGAAGGTAGGTAGCTATTGGGGTTCTTTCTTTTAAAACATTGTACAGATTAAATAACACCAATGTAACCTAAAACACTAATATGAAATTAATCTAGATTTGTAATGTAATAAAAAAGCTGATATGAATCAGAACAAGAGCTAAAAAGAAACTGACACTACTGAAAACAAGTTTCTGTTTAAATTGACATGTTTTCACAACCTCCCTATTCCTTCCCTTCATCCTTTTTCTGAACCAACTAGAAATTTTTCTGCTAAGAGTTTTCCAGACAGCCATATTCTTTAAAGAAGGAAAACCTTATAGCTTCATTTACAAACAAGAACTGGGTAGCCTGTATATTTGCTGTCCCTGGCTCCTGAAATGGGGCAATGTTCCCTAATTTGAGCAGGGAATGAGAGTTCCTGGGTCATTTCTGCCCTGGGCAACAACCAGAGTGTGGAGGGGATTACTGTGGTATGAAGTAACATGGAGATAACATGGCATGTGGCCATTCAGGCAGTTGAAAGTCTGCTCTGAATAGGTTTGGCAGCCCTCTGTCCCCATCAGCATGAGACCATGAGACCCACTCTCAAAATCCTTATACTGATTTCATTTAAACCAGGTGTATTCCCATTGAAACCCAACTGTCAACCGAGACTCTGTCTCATGCCCTATAGGTGTTATTCCTAGTCTAAGCAAATTACTCAAGGCCTGGTCTTCATTATATTCTTCTGGTAGTGTTGAAAAGTATTATCAAAACCCACATTATGATTCTCTCCTCTCTCCTCCCCCTATTGCTGCCTCTGACAAGGTGCTGCTCTGGGATTTGCTCCTGAAAACCTGCTGGGTATTCATCAAGAGTGAGGGGACCATGCTCTATGGAGAAACTTTCTTCTCTCTTTGTCTGAGAAAGGGCTTTGTAGCTACATCACCCTGAGCTAGAGATGCCTCAGTTGGATGTCAGTCACAGGAAGGCCAACAAAATGCTCCTGTTACATTATATGTGACTGCCCTTTACAGTAATGATTTTCCCTACAGGACATCCAGGTGGAAAGCATGCAGCCCTGAATTTGCAGAGCACTTAAATCAGCTCCATGATGCCTGTGCTGGATCAGCAGACCAAGACTGCAGAGCTGAGACTGACCTGCAAAGTTGGGGCAGGGAAATGGACAGCCCCAAAATGAAAATGGGCTTCCAGAAAAGGAGTTGACATCAACTTTACTTGGTGCATCTCCCTACGCCCAGGTGGTGTAAAGTATTTTTAAATAATGTCATTTTTTGCAAATGTACCTCTAAGCTCTTGAGACTCTTTTTGCAATGACTCCAGGCAAATCTTTTCTGTGTAAGTAACTGTGCCCCAGAAAGATTTCCCTAATATCAAACCTAACATCCCTTCACTGGATGCTAAGCACATTATGAGCCTATAACTTTCATCTGCAATTGGGCTTTTACTGACCCACAAGGTGCTGATGGAGAGGCACAAAAAGGCCAGACTAGGGACCCTAATCAGAAATTCTCATTACTGACGCCACTGAAAGCAGGTTTTCTTGTTGTTTCTGGCACAGAACAGCAGGGCAGGCGGGGGCCATGTGGTGCCCTTGAGCATTGGGCGATTCCTTATCCATACCAGTGGGAGAGGTACAGGGATCAGGAGTCAGACACAAGCCTTTGTCTTTTACCTGCCCCAGAGGGTCAAGTTTCCTTCCACTTTGTAAGTATTTATTGTTTCAGATGAAGGATGGTAGGGGGTCACAGGGGAGGGGGAACAGTGAGATAATAAAGGATAATATTGCTTCCAAAAGTGTGTCTGGTTTTTCCTACAGTATTAGCTACTCTAATAAAAGATGTTATCTCTCCCTACAAACCTTGACTGGCTTAGATCCTTTCATCACTGCTTCAACAATGTTACTACTGCAATAAAAATATTTGCTGGCAAAAAACCCCTCTGATTCTTTAGTGATGGGTCACATCAGCAACTGAAAGGGAAACTTCCCCCGGGAAATGTTCTTCCACAGCCCTTTCAGGTAAGCCTGTTCCCAAAGGAAACACAACCAGTTTGCTGTGCACTGGATTGGTAAACAACAGTGATGTGATGATTTTTGCTTTTTATTGTTGCACCTCTTGTGTTGCCATAAGCAAGGAAGAAGGAGCTGAAGAGAGGAGCTATGATGTTGCTTTCAGCATTATCCCCAGCTTCTGCCTGCTGGGTCTTTACACGGGCTGCTCATGGAGCCACAGCCTAACCAACTAGCTGAACACAGGAACTGTCAGGGGAGGAATGAACCAGGTTCTGCAAAGGGTACAGTAATCCCTTGGGTAGGAGACATCCTCAGTGTTTTGCCGCTGGGCACCCTGTGGAATTGCCCTTCCCCTCAGTTGGAAGTGGCAATGGGACCATTACAGCTATAGCTGATGGGGTAACTTGTAACAGCACAGGCTTGGAGTTCAAGAGGCCCCTGATCAGCCTTGGTATATTAGCCATAGTGGGGATTGCACTGCATGGTTTAAGGGGACAAACAGGAGCTTCATGTCTGAGATTAGAGCTTTTCAAACACCTCTGGAGTTTGAGGGGAAACAGTTCCTCTGTGCTTTCTATGGACACCAGGTCACTTTCTTTTGCAGTTTAAAGTTGAAGAAGAGCTTGGGCTAGAATTTGCCCATCTACAGGGTAGGTTTGTATTCATTTCTCCTCTGAGAAAGGAAGCAATTAGGAAATACAAACAGCACAAGCTCAAGCTGAAGTGGATTCTGAATGGGTCAAAGGTTCAGCTGCAACCATAGTTTCCTGGAAAATGCTGTGCTAGGGCAAGCACTGCAAGTGGCAGGGCTGTACTGGGTTTTGGCTTTAAAAAATGAGCTGAGAAGGTTTCAAAATATTTGGCTTTTGTTTTTCAAGGGAATATGTTTTCATTCCCCATTCTAAAGCAAACTTGGGACCAATGGGACTGGTGTTTAATTTCTTTAAAAAAAAGAAAAGTGCCAAAAATTTAATGACTCATCGCTTCTGGGCAGAGAAAGTGCAGTATGACTGGGGGTCAGCACATTTATAAAAAGAAGGCATATTTTTCATTTTGGGATGACCCCAAGTCTTTTAGCAGCTGTAGCAGAAAGTCAGTTATTCACAAAGATCCTCTTCCTTCTTTTTCTTAAGTTCTCAGCACTATCCCAATGGAAAGAGCAAATATCTCTCCAAGAAAAGACAACAGTTAATGCGTGTTCAACATCCTGGGTGCTTGGAGGCAAAGAACCAGTCATGTGTATCAGCTCAAGATTTTTTTTCCTGGCAGAGATGTTTTACCCCTTGGATGTAAGGCCATTGACCAACTTTTCCCAGTCAGGAAGCTCCAGTCATCTGTTTGCAACTATCTAATGATAGAGAGGAAGAACACATTTTAATTAGAACATTTGAACTCAGTTTGAACTCCACAAAGACTGGTGAGGTTCAAGATGCCGGCTCAGGTGCTGTTCAGTTTACAGAGCAAATGCCAAAAGGAAGTGAGAGAGAGAAGGACAGGGAGAGAAAGATCCTAATAAGGGCTGTGTAGACAGTAGTCTGATTCCATTGAAGGCACCCTGGTGGGCCATCATAGCTTTGGGTGACTTATCTCTTCCTGACACATGCTGAAAACTGCTCACATACTACATTTTATTTTTAAAGTTGAATCATCCTTAAAATTGAAATAGATCTAAGTGATTGGTGCAAGGGGAGTGGAAAATGGAAACAGTTTATGAATGGCTTTGAGCACCAAGTTGCTCCAAATGTCAGAATAAACATTCCTACAAATGTTCCCCAAAGCATGTGTATGGAACCAGGTTCTCACCTTGAAAGATGAGAGAACTTGCTGGAGTCCCTGAACTTTGCCTGCAGTTTTCTAAAACTCTTTGGTGCTGTAAGGCTTTGAAGTGGGGCAATTTATCATGGCAGGCCAGAACGTGGTGACATAAAGGATTTCACATTTTGCTGGTGGGACCTTTCCCACAACACAACGCTGCTTTATGCCCAGAAAACAATTACACGTCTCCATCCTAAGAGCAGTCAGAAGATCTGAAAGCAATGTTCAGCCCTAAAAGTTGGTTACCTTAAAATCTCAGTGGAAGTGAATGGAGCAATTGTGGAGCTAAAAAACATCATCAGTGTAAGAAAACTCAGGCCTGGACTTATGCAATAGTCCTCATTTTGTGTAGTACTATTGGGACTGAGTCATTGCCCTCCCTAGTATAGCAGCCTAAAATGAAAAATCCACATACTTTCCCAGGTCTGTCTGTAACAGCCTATTAAGCTATTTCATTTGGATCCAGAAAGGGGAGCCTGTTTCACATGCTTGACAGTAGATCAGGCTATGGTTTTGCACCTAAGGAATTTGTTTTTTCAGAGATACAATTAGCCAATTAAAGGGATTCCTAATGAAGTGTCTTGTTTTTTTACCATCTTACATTGGAATCTTGATGCAGTGTTTAAAAGGAAATTTCAGCAGGGACCTCCCTTCTCTGTTCTAAAGAAACACTCTATGGTTTCATAGGATCTCTCACAATTTATGCCATGTAAAGTAGGTAGGGAACCAGCACCACAGGGTTCCTTTAAAATGGGTCTTTACCAGCATCAACATGTAAGATACCCTGTGCATGGCTCCCTAACTTGTGTCCACCAGTCTGGAAGAGCCTGCCTGGACTTGCCTACTGGCAATGGAAATTCATTAGGTTTAATCAGTGGAAACCCCATGAAACTCATCACTGTGCCCAAAACAAGCCAGGAACGTGACAAGCTTATTTTATTCTGTGAATGAAACTTAAGAGAGCCATAAGAAAGAAACCGGCATAAGATTTTCGTACATGTATGAGCTCCTGATTGTCAAAGCTGAATCATTTTACTGAACTGCATCTGCTGTACATGAGATCTGCCTTCCTTATGATATGACTGCAAAACTGAGGTAGAGAGGTTCTGAGCCTTGCCCGTGTCTGGGCTTTCTCAAGGGTGCTCACACAGGGCCACCTCGTATCAGTGAAATGCCAAAACAAACCAGTTGTGACCTAGGCTGCCAGAAAAAGCTGCCTGCATGCAATGGCAGGGGAGTGAAGCAGACCTACCAGAGCCTGGAGCTTCTCAAAAACATTTTGTCACCAGGTAAAATACTAACATCAGACTCCTGAAGAGCACAAAATGGGGAAGTTTGTGCAGCTGGCCTCAGAGGAGACTCCGAACTTCTGCTGGATATTCCCTGGTCTGCAGATGAAGAAGGACTTCTCACTGGCAATACAGTGTGATCTAGTTGCATGATACAGACTTACCACCATGAAAATGGCTCATTAGCAAGTGGCCAGTGATACTGTGCAAAAGCAGAGTCAGGGCCTCTGTCGGCAGTCCTAACCCAGGCCTTGTGACTGACTAGGCTGGACAGGACTCTGCTTTGCCACGGGTGTTAATAGATGGAGTAGTTTCTGGTCTTAGGGCTAGAATATGTCCCTCATCTTGAAGATGCAATTTGAAAAAACTGAGCTGCATCTGCAGTATATTTAGCTGCAGAAGTATCGGATTCACAGCAGCATAAATGAACTCCAGAGCTGTCCAACTGCAACGTATGAGAGAGTAGGATTCAGGAGTGGGTCTGAAACTGTAGGAATATCCTGAAATAAGCATTATTTGAAAGACAGAAAACTGCTATGACCTACTGCCTGAAGTCTGGAGAGTGGTAGTGATAGCTTATGCATAGTGACAATCTCCTGCAGCCACATCTGCCCTCCCTTTGTGACCAGCCTCACCTGCTGCTTTCCTCAAGCTCTGGACTTTGGATTGATGTTTAGGACTAGACACTGCCTTCTGCCTAACTTCTCTGGCTCTTCAGGCAGGCAATAGACTTTAGTCATGTAGGTTTTTTTTTTTGTTTGCTAAAGAAGTTTGTCAAGAGAAGCATCAGAATGAAATCTGTGTACCACTGAAGTCAGTGATTAAACTGCAAATGACCTAAGAGGGCCAAGGTTGCAGCCTGTAGCTTCATCTGCACTACCAGTAATGAATACCAGGCACTGGCTTTGAAGCCACTTTGTGCACTGATGATATAGAACCCCAGAAAAAAGCTGTCACTAGTAACTAAAAGCCCTCAAATACCTGAGCAAGGTTGTGATCATTAATCAAAGGCCTTTTTTATTTCCACGTCAGAATGGAGATATATTGAATCCATGAGCTAATCTGGTATTTGAAGTTAATTAATTACATCTCCCTATAAATTTCAATGGATCCGGGATTTGTGCCAATATCCCGGGGAAAGAGGGAATATGGCTGAATTGCTTTCTTCTCCTTTTGTTGAAAGAAAACAACAGATTTTAAAATTAGATGTCACATATTTCTTAGATATATTGTATAGTTTGCTTTTCTCCCTCTCCGTCCTATTAACTACCTCTCTCAGAAGTTTAAAATTTCATCCAAGTCACAGATATCGTGAAAGCAATACATAAGTTACAATGAAGAAATCACATACCTGATACCCATGGAACAAATTACACTTTCTTTATGCTCGGGTAATCCTAGTAAGGCAGGGGGCAGAATTTGGCCATATATATTTGAAATCAAGTAGTTGAATCCACAGTATTTGAAGTTGGCTCAGTATGAACATGTGTCTTAAAGCAATTATAGACATACAAAAGGAAATGTCCCAGGCTAGCCAAGATAATCAACAAAGTTCCTTGAGCCAACATCCCATATTCTCCTAAGATAAACTTAAACAACATTTCTATTTATTGTTTCCTGAGTCTCTAGATAGTCCCTGTCAAAATGCAAGCAGAATTAGAGGAAAGGACTAGAAAACAACTGTATAACACTTGCAAGGGCAACATTTTGAAACTGGATTGTTCGGTACAGTCTGTACCAGCCTGAAGTGAAGAAGTTTTGAAATAAATCAGAGAAACCACATTCACCAAGAGGTATTAAGTGGGTTTGGGGCTTCAGGCTTCAGGCTACAACTTTTTGAAGACTTTCTACATGCCACTGCAAAGGCCTAGTGAAGAGTGTGAACAGCACTCTTTTTGTGCCACTGTTCACAGAAAGTTGGGCAGAAGAGATGATTTTGCTGAATGGAAGGCAGTGCTTCTGGCTCCGTCTGAGCTGAATGACAAACAGAAGGGCAGAGAAGGATCTGTCCATGGCCTGCAAGTGTACCTAGTTTGGTTTTTCTCTACATCTGCATTGGTCCTCTGTTATAAATGAGAAACATTGCGAACTGGAGACACAGTACATCTGTAACCAGGGAGCACAAAAGGATAGACCTGCCAACACGTGTGAACATGCTGGTATAAAAGGAGGCACAAAGTAGGTTCCCCTTTGGTTTCTAAAAGAAAACTGCCTCACTACAAAGTCATAGGCAATGATGTGTGTGGCACAATCCCAGCTGTACGAGTGCTGCTGTCTTCCAGATGGGCCATTAAATCACCCACAGTTATTAAAATACCATGGCAACTTCTGCAACTGCAGAAATGCTCAGACTAGCACTGTGGCCATATTCCAGCTCACAAAACTTCACCCTCCCTACTCCTTCACTTTCCTTCCCTCAGTAGCACCAATCCTCTCCAGCCATGCTCCTGAGGCTGCAGATCAAGCACCAGCCATGCCCAGGGCTTGTAAAGGCAGGCTTTCACCAGACCACAGGTAGCACTTCAGCCCATTACAAGGCTCACTTACATTCCCTTTCCCTTTGCAGGTGCATGAGTCCAGTGAGCCCAAACGCCCATTACAAATGAGGCATCCCAGAAGAAGCAGCCCCCTATGGACAGAAAGCCCTCCTATGCCAACTGCATGTTCCCTAAGGTGGTTTTAACCCCTTAAATCATGTTATGAAAGTGGCATGTACTTGCTGGTCAGAGCCTGCAGTACCATGTGAAACAATAAAATAAGCAGTGGAGTTCACATGCAGGGATGAGAGCAGAGTTGTCCCAGCCAGGTCCATTGCTTGCTCCCTGCCTGGTCATTACTGTGCTAAGCCACTGTTCCCTTCCCAATACTCTATGTCTGTTGGGAAAGTCAGCCCCCAAAAGGACTGATTTCCCCACTCTGAGCCCAAGAATTTCACTGCATTTTAGGTTTGGTTAAACCATTCTGCTGTGGAGGCAAGAACGATTTTATGCCCATGTTGAGTAACTCTTCTTCTGAGTGGTGTCTCAGCTAACACTAGGATGCCATGTGCTATATGAATGTCTACAAATGCTTGTACAGAACGTCTATAAAGGTTTGTGGTTCCTCTTGTTTCTGAGTCAAACAGGAGTAGTTTTCTAGCATTGGCAGCAACCCTGCCTTACTGCCAGCTATGGCTTGATGCCTCTGGCTGTAGCTGCCTTGGGCAGACCCAAGGGACAGGACCAGCAGTGTCTGCTTGACAGAGAGTGACCAAACTGCCATAAGCTCTCCTGGGGACACTGTAATCCTTCAGGAACTCCAAGAACTCAACTGATATTTCCTGTGCCTCCCTCATCCTTTATTCCTGGTTCTTTCTGTCCTCACAGTGCATTCACATTGGGGCTGTGGTGCAATAAGGAAGCAATACCACAAAACCTCCAAGAGCAATTTTGGAAGCAAAATATCCTTAAAGGAATTCAGAACACCATGTTGGTTCACTGAAAACACAGTTCATTGACAAGTAGCAACAAAACCAGGACTGATGTCCTCTGCGCATCAGTTCCAGACAAGGGAAAGGTTGTTGTTAAACTCAATACTCTCATCACTCTTGAAACCCATGTTCCCTTCTGTGTCTGTGAAAACTGCTAAGAAGGTGATGAACAAATCCCAGTTTTTTTTTTTCTTTTTTTCCTTCTTTCTTCTTTTTTTTTTTTTTTTTTTTTTTTTTGCTAAACATCAAAAAAGACTGTTGCCCACCCCAGGAGACACAGACACATGTTCTGAACAGACCCACAGGGTTGCAGGAAGCTAGTAGAAGTGGATTTTTCCCATACAATGTGTCAATACTATTGATCCTCTGCTTGCTTATCAAGCACAGTTTGTTGATTCAATATGCAATGTAATGAGTCTGAACTAAGATTCTCTGAACAGCATGTAGTAAAAAGTCAAAACCAAGTCCATGCACATCTCACATCTGGGGTGGTCATCGCCAGCCACAGCTCAGGTGTTCCTCACTGACTGGAACCTCTCCTTATTGCTAGAGTGGAAAGGTTTTACTTCTGTGTCCTGCAAAATGCAGTCTCCAATTGGCCCTGCTACATGCTAATTGGGGCCCTGAAGGCATTACCAAGTAGTAAATTATAAAATAAAATAAACTGTCCCATAATACACTTTCTTGTCTTCAAATTAAGTTACACAGAAAACAGTGTTCCCCAGTCAGACCACACACACGAAACTCGACTTTTTTGTTTTGTCTTGCAAATGAGGTGTATTTGGCCTATATAATATCTAGAAGCCTACCAGCATTCTCCTTGGTCAGACTTGGTCATGCAGCAGGTTTATAACAGGTACGGCTCAGTAAACTGCACAGCTTGTCCTTAAAGAACAGCCAGGGCTTTCTGTTGTAACTTTAGTTCTGGTTTTTCCTCATTAAATCCCATTTGCTTACTTTGTTCACAGACCCTCTGCCTCAAAGTAATAATAGGAATAATGAAGCAGAAATACCACACACACAGCAGTTTAGGCAACTGGGGCGGCAAGATGACAAGACTGAGGGTGAGTGTGCAGGACTGAATGCTGAACAGAAGTATTTCCATGATTCTTTAGAAGATACCTGCACCAAGGAAAAAAACTAAAAGAAACAAGGCAAGAGCATTCTTATTCCATAAAAAAA